>VCRD01000269.1:30732-161952 GCA_006783055.1 Trinorchestia longiramus
AAGCCACTTGGGTGGATGCCATAGTTAACACAATATTTGAAGTTGATTTTGTACCCATTGCAGTTGCTCTGACATCGAAACCTGAATTTTGGCAAATATAATGCCACTAGTAGTACGACTTGCCCCCACATCACCCTACTAGGAAAAGAAATGCGCAACTCTTGTGATGAATAAATTATTGATAAATAAGCCTCAACACAAGTAAAATAATTCATTTCCTTCTACATCAGGAGGGCAACAGCAGTACAAGAGAAGTACATTTTGTATGGAAGATGAAATTTTTTTATCTTCTTCCTTTTGTAATTTAGTTGAATACACAAGAGCTATAGATCCACTAGATATAAACGAGCCTGAAAATTTTAACTTTTTCTAGACACACTTTTGCGTAGGTACGCCGCACTCAAAATAGACTCGCCCTTCACAGACTAAAATACCTCCCTACGAGACCACTAGGCCACAAATTGACTTAACAAGTTCCTGCAGAAAAATGGTTAAATAGAAAATAAACAATTTATGATGATGAAATAATTATTACGAAGAAAAAATCTGAGATCATGAATATCACTCAGCTATTTCTCAAGAAAAATAGAACGAGTTTAAAGAAGTGAAAGAAACAGAATATTTTACATAAGCGGAGTGACAGGCTTCCAAAAATACTATTAATTCTCGCTGATGTAGTGAGAAAGTGATCAAAATTAATTAAATTCTACGTTCATATTATCGTAAGTCCACATATGACAAAAACAAAAGAAGGTCCCCTTCAACTCATCAAATCTTAAACACTCTCAAACTTAATATACTTAATTTGATCAAAACTCTGTCAACTATTTTGTTCACACCTAGAAGTGAATGTCAAAAGTTTCAGTGATCAACTTTTAATGCTGAGTTTCAGAAACAAGAAATTCAAATCCTTATAAAAAATATAAACAGTATGATGATTTTAAGAAGAAAATGAGCTAGAACTGAGGCATCCCTGTAGTACTCAAAAGTTTAACCCTTAACAACCAAAAAGGCAATTATGCTCTCTTTCGAAAGAGTACCTTAAAACAAAACTTGAGATATTCATCAACCCTGCACTACACTCAACAAGTTTAAAACGTTCAGAATATGTTAAGTTTACGCTTATTTAGACGCTGACAGCAAAATGATCAGCCAATAAGCAGCGTGAGGTTGCGTTGCATTTCTTTCTTGTTAAAGATCTAAACAAGGATTCCAGCACGAGCCACTAAATACACACACAATGACGTACTCACCTGGACGCAAGCTCCCAAATTACTAAACTGAAGGAGTAGATGTCGGCCATTTTCAGGGTATCGAAGCACGTGACGTCTGCTTGCCCTGAGAGCAGTTCAGGAGCCATGTAGCGACGCGTGCCCACTCTTGGATGCGCTGCGCTGCCCAGGTCTACCGTTCTGTTCGAGCTATCAACAAGCAAAGACAATTAATTAGCCCTAGGAGGACCGAGTTATATTTCGATTGAATAAAATACCACGGAAATTATCACTGATCTTCACTCCCTTTTATGCAATTTCATCCAACTTTTGAATGAAGCACTTAGAATATAGGATTAAATGTATTATTTCTGATGTAGTTCAAGAGCAAGAGTGGTCTATTGAAAATTAAATTTGATTTGAATACTTGTGTCGGTAAAAGCATCGTTATTTTGACAGGTTTGAGAGGAAGGAGAGATTCCTGATTTGGACCTAAGACGATTAAGTCTGTTAGTGAAGCAACAGAAAGAGAATTGTACCGTTTGCTTGTTAATATTAATATTTATTGTATAAAAAATAACGAGACGATCGTTCTATTACGTACGTTTTAAAGACTGATATCAGATGAATATATTTTCGATTCATAGCCAAGTATGCCACATAGTTGAGAAGCATAAAAATACCTCGCAAAGGTTTCTTTAAATCCCACTCCAGGAAATCAAAAGGTAATATGCGACCAATGAATCAAATATCTTCCAAACTCCTTATCAGAGATTATAAACGAGACATATATGAAACAAAAATTATAGCAACTTAACACATGTGAAAAACATGCGTATAAAATAAACGCAATAATAAATGGTCATGCTTTAAAGTTAAATTGCAAGTTTTCCTAATGATATTGTAACAAAAAATTATACTAGTATACCTATTTAAACTCTCAAAAAGTGA
Organism: Trinorchestia longiramus; assembly: GCA_006783055.1. NCBI lineage: Eukaryota > Metazoa > Arthropoda > Malacostraca > Amphipoda > Talitridae > Trinorchestia > Trinorchestia longiramus. Next base: position 32,895 of record VCRD01000269.1, read on the forward strand.
ATGGTTGAAGATTCATATCTACTAAAATAGTCAATGATTTACTTAGAGTGATAATGTTCAATTGAATAATTCATAATCCTGCATTTTCACATAGTTTCATAACATGTTGCACAATAATAACACCTAGGAAAAGTTATCCTCCCTAAAAAGATCGACTTAGAAATATTCATGTAGCACTGAATTATCCACCAGAAATAGTTCAATACAAACCAGGTATTTGTGAATTTTAAAATTTAATAAAAAAAGGAGTAGTAGGGAGATCGAGTACATTACTTGTCATACAATTTAGAAGCATCGTTTTAGTCTGGACACACACCTGTTGTATTTAACAGCGAGCCCGAAGTCAGCTATACAGCATTCACCGTTTCTCTTGACCAAGATATTTTTGCTCTTGATGTCTCTGTGTGCGATGGCAGGTTTGCCTCGCGTGCCAAAAATTTCTGCGTGCAAGTGAGACAGTCCCGCTGCGATCGAGTGTGCCATCCGCACCAGACTCGCCTGTGGTGAACATGTAACTGTAATTCTTCATAAAACCGATGATACTAAAGTGGAGACGAAAGAGTACATGCAGACGGACCACTAAGATAAAGACTTACCCGCAGTTACGCTACAGCAAAAAGTGATGGCCACTTTATGTAAAATTTAACAAAGCAAAGCTCCGGTTGTACTGTCCCTCAGCTGTATGCATGCAATATAGTCCGTAAGGTTTCAAAGAAGCGAAGCCACAATGCAGAACAAAAATCATCAATTCGAAGATGTCTTTTAACCCTTCAGCGATAATGGAAGATACTACTTTTACACGCTAGGTTAATTTCGTTGAGGACGTATTGAACTACGCATACGGATGTGGGTCACGGTCCTCAACAACTGATGAGAAGGTTAATCTGTAGTTGGATATACATCGAGCATAACTCAAGCACAATATCATGGCTACAATAGCAGTTTTAGAATGTCGAGAGATATCAGTTGTAGTTGAACTACAATTTTGTTGGAGATAAAAACCTATAAAATATTTTCTTTAAAGGTTTTTGGCCGAAGTTAATTTTTAACCAAGAATATAAAAGCAGTAAAGGAAAGACGAATGCATTACAACTATTTGAACGTTTGTGGAAAAAATAAAGAAATGCTAGTCCAGAATAAAAAATATTAGTCACAAATGAGTGCCTCCCAAGTTCCAGTTCTTTTCATATATTTTCTTACCGGCAGGCATGAAGTTTTCTCTCAACAAACGTGCGATGATGCAAAATAGTACATGATTTTCACTCACCGAACACTTTACTAAAGCGTAACTAAATATGCTCGTCCTACTTATTGAAAGCTACAAAGCTTCTCGGTTTCCCCCTTCAATTTAACTCTAATAAAATTGTACTAATAGATCCTATTACTACATAATTAAAACACTGCAAGTAGCAACGAAGAATTAAAAATTTCATATTTGTGTTTAGGAAATGTTTACTTTCAGATTCTTAATCTCTGTAAAACTATAATCCTAATGAGATGCAAGGGGCATACCATCCTCACAACAATTTTATTTTTTTACTTACTTTACCATGTCTTCATGTTTGACAATTGAAGGGTGGACAGCACTAGTGGACTACTTGCATTTTTTCCCGTGGTAAATATAATATATTTTCCACTGGAAAAAATGCAAGTAGTCCACTCCCGTGCTGTCGCTAACACAGCGCTGACAGAGGCGATTACGATCCAGTAGTTTACTATATGAAGGGTGGACAGCACTAGTGGACTACTTGTATTTTTTTTTCCACGGGAAAAAATGCAAGTAGTCCACTAGTGCTGTCCACCCTTCAATTGCAAATATTTCATTGTAACAGGTTTTCAATAGAGTATTAGTTTCTCATGGGCTACGTCCAGATTCTTTTTTAATAATGAGCCTAAGTTCTTAACCTTAAAATTTAAACTTTAAAGATTCTCCCATTCAATCACCTTCCCTACCATGAGTACTTTACCTCTGAAAAAATGTTCCTGATTGGCATCGAACAAACATAATGAACAGTGAAAACTTAAGTTTCAAAACAGAAACTTGACGATTCTAGAACAAGTGAATACACAAATCTTTTACACTATATTTCTTCCTTCTTTACAAGAGCAAAACCTGAAGGGCGAAATTATGGTTACTAAATCAAGAAGATATCTACTAGCTTTAAACAGTGTATTTGCTGGGGAAAAATATGGATTCGTATTATTATATTCATATCCAATCACAGAATTCTTTCCACATTACGAGAAAAAGCAACTTGATCATCTCAAACTCAGTTAGATTGGCTCAATAGACAGATAAACATTGATTCTCGTAATTCATGCTTTATAAATAAATTGCAGGGCAGAATGAATTCAAAACAAAGGGATTCTCCAACAGCCAGCGGTAGCAACTACTTCACTAATACACACCAGAACAGTCACTGCTGGCTAACTTGACTTTCACGTCAGTTTCCATATGTTCTTGGGCTGACGCAGCCTTTCTCTGAGATAACTGAAGAAGTAACATCTCTAAAAACATAAAATGCCAAAAAGCTGCTTTAAACAAACAAAACACAGAACTGAAAAAGACTTATTACATTGAAAAGCTTTGTGACCTGAAAAGTAGTATTTTGACTAATGTAAGAAGCCACTATAAAACTGGCAGCATAGACGACTAAGAACAGCATCCAAAGCCCACCTGCGTGATGGTGTTGAAGGAGAGATACTGGAAAAGAGAGCCGTGCTCGTGGTAGTCCGTTATGAGTAGCATCTGAGTCCAGGACCCCGTTCCTTTAATGTCCGCCGCGACGAAACCTGCACATAGAGTAGTAACTTAGGTTTGAAGTCAGATAAATGAAAAATATAATCGAAACAAGATCATTAACCGTTCACTGCATTATAGCTCAATTTTACTATTGTGAACATTTGATTGATTTTTATTTAACCCTCAGTCAACAGTCAGCTACCTATTCTGCATGGGAGGGGTGAACCAAGAAAGCTAGCCATGGTCAATGCTGAATTGTTATAATTTATCTAAGCCTTACAGCATGGACAAAGGTCTCATTTGAGACCTAACTATAGCAACGACATAATTAAAACTCAGCCATGATATTTAAAAATTTTCGTCTTGAAACTGTCATATCGGAAAATGACGGGTTCCCAAATTATGTTCTGTTCGCGATTCCAAGCGTGACAATTTCGAAGGACATCGCTCGAAACTTACGCTTTCTTTTATTTTAAGACACGACAGAAAGAACTTCTTCCCAACACTGTGAGTTATAACATTGTAAGAAAGGTTACCCAGAATGTTATCGTGGCGCAGAAGGACAGTTTGGTATATTTCAGTCTCTCTGAACCATGAAGCCTCGTCAGTCGTGAAGAATATCTTGACAGCAACCTTTTCCCCTCTCCAGCGCCCCAGCCACACCTCCCCATACCGGCCTTTGCCGATGTTTTGCACCAACTGGATCTGCTTGGCAATTGTCCTTTGTACCTGTGCAAAAATTATGGACTGATTAACGCTTTGCCTAATAATGCGGTAAACTTCCAAGTCTGCAATTCTCAAGAGAAGATATATAGTTCATAGTTTGTAATTCTCAAGAGAAGAAATAAAGTTCACACTGTATAATTCTCAAGCGAAAATATATAGTTCACAGTTTGTAATTCTCAGGCGAAGATATATAGTTCACTGTTTGCAATTTACAATAAAAGGTATGTAGTTAACAGTTCGCAAGTCTCAAGAAGAAATATATAGTTCACAGTTTGTAATTCTCAAGCGAAGATATATAGTTCACAGTTTATTTGTGAGGTAAATGAGGATTGTCAGTCTGGTCTTGAACATCCACATTAAGGTTACGAGAGTAAGTACCAAGCGACGAAATTACACTGCAGTCTGTACCACTTTATTGAGATACAAAAAACTGAAAAATTTGATCTTACTTACGAGTTTATCAAGTTTTTTAAATAGGAAAGTTTCCTAGATAAGCTACATCAATTTCATAAAGTACATATGACGTCCCTAGAGTCATATGGCACCAAGCGTCGCTTTTTAAAGACGTCAAGAAACTGCTTCAAAGTTTGGTGACTTTGAAACCCGTGTATCTCTGGGAATCACTTCGACTTGCGTTGATTTTTGACTATTTTGAGACTATCTTTTTGCACCTACAACTTACTTTCTAGAAAGAGGAAGGTTTGGGAATAAAAGCGGTATGCTTAACTTGTTTTCGTTATATATGGCATTGCTACCGTGTGATTCTAGGTGCTTCGTACAGGGTGCCCAAGCGTTACGGTAACCGAAAACAAACTAAAGCAAGCCAAAAATTAAGTTTGAAATATTTAATGGGGTATCCACACTACAAAGCTTGAAATAGAAGTAATACATGCATTGTATTGTAAATACCACAATAAAAACTCAATGCCCAATTTTTGAGTTGCGTCAGTTGGTTTTCTTGTTCCGTAAGGCTTGGACGCCGTGTATATAGTCAGCACATACAGCATGTCACAAAAACATGTAATAGCTTTTTTGCTGCCTATTACCAGAGAAAGAATATTAAAGTTTTCTTTTATGACACTTAATTTTTAGATATTTGCTATTATTTTTTTCATTCAAATCATTAGACTTGTATCTATGTCAATAAACAACTAAATAAAATAAAATGAGTAATGAACAGTAAAGAGCGAGCGCCTTTTTTATGGGACAACCTGTAAATACTTTATTATACGGACTTTACTAATCAAAAAATAAGAGCATCGATTAATACAATCATCAATTTTTTAGTGTATCTGAGAAATATTATGAACTAACAAAAGCTCTAAGTTTTTAAGTAGGATAATGCTATAATAATTTTAAACTCCTTAAGATCACTAACTGACAAACTGCACTGCACGAAGAAGCTGGATTAATTAAAATCCAGCACGAAAATTTCCACTGCCCTGTTAAACTACTCTGATAGAAAGATTTCACATTGATAAATATACACTCAGGTACCACTTTGGTATTGATAACTATGCATTGAGGTACCTCTTTCTTATTGATAGCTATGCACTGATGTATCTCTTTGAACGCTACAAAATAAGTTCATCTTACACAAGCATTGGTATGACCAAAGTAGCACATATCTTAACAGATTTATTAAATAGGAAAGACTCCGTACGTAGAAAGAAAGTAAACATTCAAATTAGGAATTATCATTTATACTGAACAGTTCCCGTGGAACTTCGACTATTTAGATTCGACTAATTTGTAATTATTTTAAAGACCAAATGTATTAAAGATTTACGCTGAATTATTGGGTTCTAAATGAATGCTTTTCATTATTATATACAGAACTTCTATTCTGTATCTTATCTCCCGATAACATGGTCTAGATCAGAGGTTCTCAACCACGGGTAAATTTACCCCTAGGTCTACAGGTATTTACTCCTGGTTAGAACCTCTGGTCTAAATAGTACTCGTTGAAATTACTGATCTATGAAACAAATACATATTTTAGTTTTACCCGTAGTACTATCGTAACCGAATATATTTCATAAATACATACAGAACTTTTATTCTGTACCGTATTTACCGATAATAAGGTCATATAAGAGACGAAATCTGATAACGGGAAAAATGGCATATTTTGTAGTGATCCGGCATTTTTGGTATCCACAATACAATGCTTGCAATACATGCATACCCGTTCTGATTTCAGCTCAATAATTTTTCTTCAGTAATAGATAGGAAGTATTGTGACTGACACACACAGATACAGAGAGATAGAGATACAGAGTCGATTATATATGTAGATAGGAAAAGAATACTTAAAACAACAACTTAGTTCACTGAATTTATAAAAAAGAATGCTAAAATACAAGAAACAGCAACAAAGGTATTTTCAATTAGAATATGTAATATTGAGCTCTTAGTACGGCAGAGATAAATTTTATAATTAAGGACTCTGAGAGCAAAGGAAAACCTTTCGAGGATTTGCAGTAAATACAGTACAATCCTCAGTAAATACACATATACGACAATCGTACAAAAATAGTGCATTCATGGTTGCAGCACCAATTTCAGTTAACCACAGAGATGATGGCGTTTAAACGAGGGATTAGGAAAAAGGAATCGTGAAGTGATGCACTCGAGTTACTCAAAGTTAATGAACATACGGCAACTGTAGGAAGCAATACATCTCGCAGCAAGAACTCACAAGAAGAGGTAGGCCACTGCCAGAGCCAGAGGACTGTTCGATAAGGTCAGCGAGAGTTTCGTTGCCGCAGAGCGGCTGCACGGCAGCACTGCCCACACACGCCGCTTTCGAGTAGTCGGACGGCGCTAGACATACGTGACGGTATCTGCTCGAACACTAACATTTTAGCAACCCTTTTGAGTCGGCATTAGGGTCATTGATTTAGACATGCAAAAATGACAGAGCTTAGTAACTCTGTAGCCTAGCAGAAATAATTATCTACTAATTTTAGTGTACAAAAATGTCGGTTGGGATCTAAATTTAATCCGGTTCTGGGACACACAGCCCGCTCGGCTTTTTTAAAAATATCAGTGGGACACATATGTCCCAGCAGACTAGAAAGAGTTATACACATTTCGATGGAAACTCAGCTTCGAATGAGATTATAGAAGAAAGGAGATCAAGATGAAATAACAATATGTAGAAAATCAGTTGTTCAACAACGGGGTACATTAGAAGAAGCGAAGAACTACTATGAATTAATTCAGAGAGAACATTGTCCACAAGAAGTAACATTATCAACAGAAATTGCTTTTTTAAATAGGAAATTGAAGCACATGCTTCCCCAAATAAATAATTCTTCTAGCGCATTTTGTCTTTATTTATAATATATAGACTTCAAAGAATAAATCACTGTCCAGATAATTAGTAGAAAAAGTTCAAATATTTTGGGAAACATATCACAGCGAGGGTAAAAAAAACACAAACGTCAAGCACGAGATTAAAGGAGCACTTCTTAAATCGTTCATCAGCTTCTCAAATAGCAGAGAAAAAACGTGGCCCACAAAACTTATTACCCTAATGACTCTCGCAACAATTGCAACTCATTCTTTAATAAGTTTTCAAATTATGACAATAACTAACGCTATCAGGATCCTCATTAGTCATGATTAGCTCCACATACTCACAGGAGCGCAGACACTTCAAATCTAGGACACTAGAACACAGTAATTAAACATCCCTGACTGCTGCTCCATGCTACAGCTACAACGAAGCTAACCCAACTAACTTTAAGAAGCGCGTAAATTATAGCAGTACAAAATGAAATTTAAGAAACAAGCACGTAAATTAAAGCAGTGCACAATGAAGTATTAGAGGCAAGAACACTAGAGGCTAGAGACCTGAACCAGAGGGTCATGACAACAGCGAGAGTAGCCACGAAGGCGAGCGCTAGCGTGATGAAGAGCATGGTGGATGAGAGGCCCTCCACGCTGCCGCGACTGCTGCGACCTGTCGATGATAGCGGATTGTCCCACTCACTTGCTCCACGGCGCTCTGGAAGAAATGAACGAATCTTTACAAACTACATGAATTTAGTAGTGACGTACAATAAAACGACTATTTACTGAAATAAGGAGTACATTACAAAATAAATAATAGTACCCGGTTGTTGAGAACTCGAGAAACAGAAATATAAGATATCACCTTCCTTGTTACATGTTTTATGATTTTATACGAGATCTCCAGCCAAACAAAATGTGTAAGAAATCTACCAACTCTTTACATCTCGCTAACTGAAAAACATCCCGGACATTCACTGCGTTATGCACTTGATCTCAGAAGACAGTACCTCAAGTTCGAACTCAAGAACAAACTCGGCAAGAATTTGGAAAAAATATATATATACATGCTTATTCAGTATATATGTACACAAAAAGAATATTATTTAAAAAAGGGGTGACTTAGCGCTTCAACCAGCATCTAAACGTGATAAAAAAAAAGTGAAGAACAAACTTGAAAGAGTACCGCTGATGAGAAAAAGGTCGGACGAACGAAAAAAAAGAAAAATGAAAAATAAAGATTTCATACGTAATTCTTCGAAATATTGGTATCTTCAACAATTTTTTACTGAGCGTTTATTTTCTAGACGTAATTCAATCAGTTAGTGTCGAAGTTCTATTGTACGATATTTGACCAAACAAGGCCTAACGTTCATAGGTCCTAAATACGCAGAGACCTTTAAGGCTCACTTCCAACAGCAGCGCATTCATGCTTGCAGCACCATTCCCAGTTAACCACAGCGACGACGGGTCTTTAAACATAGAAAGAGAAAAAGAGGCATCATAAAATGATGTACTCTAATATTTTTCTCTCTGGATCAGACGGGCGGTGTTTCATTAGTACGAGTTTATTAGCACGGTAGCTAGATATAACTATTCAAGTCTCTCTCGATGATTCATGGTTTCATCAGTATAGAAAAGCATGGTTCACCACTTCTAGGACATAGCAACTTAGAGATTTTAGTTTGCCTAAGCAAACATTGAACTCACAATCGTCAGTAGACGCTCAGCCGGCGTCGACAATTATCAAACCTTGTGCTCTTATCTAGACAGTGCTTGCCCTCTGATAAACAAGAAATACACAATATACCATTTGGTAAGAGGAAGAAGATGACTGAGCGACGTCACTTCTTAAATGCTCAGCGTCAAATTTACTATACTGTCGGAAAAATGCAATTTGTTGCGACTCCGATACAATGCTTTGTAGCTAGACGTTCTGCCAACCAGATTCTTGTATGGAATATAGAACACACCGTAGTCGGCAGTGTCGCGGTCATTGAGCATCGGCTTGAGGTCAGCATTACAGCCGTCGTACTCCCGGCAGCAGGAGATGTTCTTCGGACGGCTGTGCTTCACCAGATATCCCCGGCACTGTAACAGAGCACACTGATCAAGTGACGGAATATTATGCACGAGCGATACTTTTTCTGAACGCCATCATGTAGCGGATGGAAGCCATAGCTTAGACGTGTAAAATCCCGCACACGAAAATGAGGATCGTAAGTAGAACTATTAGAAAGACTATCAAATGCATCAATAATTCGTTAGTATAATACAACAGTCAAAGCTAATATAATTTATAGAAGCTATTGCTTTTTTTGAGGTACACAAAAAAAGCAATGGCTCCTATAAATTATATTTTATGACTACATAGGATTCTTGCAAGGCAGTAGAGAGCGGATGACCCTCAGTTCAAGTCTACACATCATACAGAACAAAATGATCGTTCCTATGCTCAAACGTTTCATTGAAAAATTGATTTTTCATAAATTCTAGAGAAATGTAGATATTCATATTTAGCTCTTGAGAGATTATGCATTCGTCTTAGTACAAGCAGAATAAAATATACTAACTAGTACAAGGATCGTTAGCTCGTTCTGAAGTACATTCAAAATCACAAACGCTTCGAGGTTATCGCCAGACATTCATGCTAGAGACGGAATAAAATTTGAGATAATACAACCGTACCCTTGCAGCTCGAGTCATCAGGTAATTGTAACCATAAATAATACAGCATGTAGCAAATCAGTAACTAGTAGACGTGCTAGGCTCCGACATTCAAAATCAGCACCAATTCATCAAATTGAAACCCCAATCAAACTCGATCTCGTATTTCAAAGAAAGTATAAGCATTATCATTATTGTTTTATTATTATATTCCTGGTTTAACCACCGCAGCCACAATACTTTAAGGAAGTAATAGATACTGCATGATACATAAATATTTCAAAAAGGATCAAAGAGAGGCACGGGTGATGGCTAGAATTGACGGTCAATTTATATTTTTTTCTTTATTCGCAGGGATTTCTTTTGAGATTGACGCGAGTCATGAGACCCCAGTCCACACAAGAATCCTGCTTACCTGCATGAGCCCAGATTCATCTGGACTCAAACATCCGAAGGTGCGGAACTCGTGGTACATCTGCTGGTCCGGAAAGTAGAGCAACTCTACGGCGCTGAAGCAATACGAATCGCTCGACACCATACAAGTGCCGTTGAATTTGTCGATATCGGGGCAGTTATTCTCGCAATAACACTCGAGGCCATGACCTGTAATGAAAAATAATCGTAATCATACACTAAACGCACATTTAGGATGCACTTTACGACTGCAATATGGAATAAAAATCGATAGGCCCGAGGGAAACTAACATCAACGGTCAGAAGACGATACCTTTGAGCCAAATAGTACACGGACAGCCGGACCAGCACCACGTCAATGCCAGCACTACGCCAATGCCAGCACTACGCCAATGTCAGCACTACGCCAATGCCAGCACTACGCCAATGCCAGCGCTACGTCAACGCCAGCGCTACGTCAACGCCAGCGCTACGTCAATCACAGCGTTACGTCATTGCCAGCGCTACGTCAATGCTAGCGTTACGTCAATGCCAGCGGTACGTCAATGCTAACACTTTGTGGCTATACGTCTTAGTAAAGGGTGAATAAGGTCTAATTTATTATTAACGATTAATTTAATGCATATAAAATATGAAAAACTTTATTCTCTGCCTACTTTTAATTGCATGATTGATTGTTGATGAGTTCTTTTCTCTCTCATGATTTACGTAACCTTAGTTTCAATGCATGGTTTTTCTGCATGCTATGCTTCTGTTATATTTCAATTAATATTTGCAATAACAATTAATTAAATACAACAAACATACATACGTAATCGCGCTAGAGCAGTGGTTCTTAACATCGGTTCAACCGAATCCCAGGGGTTCGGGAGGTCAAGACACACGTCCGACTTATATGATTCGTGATAAAACGCCTCGCTTGACCATCATTGGCTGTAGGTGATCACGCTACATCGCTTGGCCAATCTGTGCTGCAGGGAATTTGGTGCGCGCTGTAGTCGACTTGTGACTGTCGTGATGGTACATATTGTGATTTCTTTCTTAATATTTCAATCCCTTCATACTTACTATGTCGAGCAAAAAATGAAAGTGGTCGGATGAATATGTACAATACGGATTCACACGTATAACATCGCGTGATGGGAGTCAGCGTCCTAACTGCATGATTTGCAATGCCAAGTTGAGCAATTCAAGTCTAGTACTGGCAAAACTAAGAGAACACTTCCTTAAGCTGCACGGAGATGGAAAATACATGAACACAACGCTCGCTGAATTCAAGGTGAGGAGAGCTAGATTCGATGAAAAGGCTACTCTGCCTGTTTTCGTCACACTGATTTGCAGCCCATCAACAAACCGATCCTCACAGCATCGTACGAAATTGCTTACCTGATCGCAAAGCAGGGCAAACCACACACCATTGGTGAAACATTCGTATAATCAGCTGTGTTGAAGATGGCGAATATCATGCTGGGAAAAGAAGCTGAAGTAGATCAAGTAGTTGCAGATCTGTTTTCAAGCCCGGCAAAATTCAGCCTTCAACTAGACAAGACCACAGACGTTTCCAATCTAAGCCAGCTTGCTATATTCGTGCGCCATGTAATAGAAGATGTGATAAAGGAAAATTTTTTATTTTGTAAGCCTCTTACATCAACAACTAAGGCAGCCGATGTGATGAAACTTGTGGATAACTTCTTCAAAGACAACAGTCTTTTGTGGGATATGGTTTCTGCAGTTTGCTCGGACGCAGCTCCAGTCTTGCTGGGAAGAAAGTGGTTTTGGTGCCCTAGTGAAAGCCGTTGCACCACACATCTGTAGTGAATCGCACGGCTCCACTACAAACGAGTACCGCGACGAGGCTAGCTTTCATCAACCGATGAGCAAACAGGACAGAAGTGAATCCAGCGACGAGGCTAGTTCCCATTACGACCAGAAGCACGCCATTAACCAATGAACGGTCACGCTCAGGTAGCAGAGCCCAGCTAACCGCCCAACATATAAGGAGGCTGCAACGCTCTGCGTCACGGACTTTACCAAACTCTTCCAAAGTCAACATCTCCACCAAGAACTCACATCTCCACCAAGAACTCACATCACCTGAACAACTTAACTCACAGCCAACAGCAGAGCAAAGAAAGCAAAAACCAGCCATCCCGTTTGCGGACAGGATGGGGCTTAAACAACCCAAATACTACCAAGAAGTGCACGTGCTCCAATTCGCCACGCGGTCCAACTCTATACGTCCCAGCATACCACCGGCAAGATGTCAGTATGCGGCATCAAGATGTGCGTAACGAAATAATATCATATTCAAATGTCTAAGTACAAATTGTTTAACTCATCTTGCCTTTAACTGCCTTTTCTCCTATTGGGTTCCTCGACGGCCCCTTACTCCCTCAGGCGCTCACTCCGAGTAGGATAAAGATATTCAATGCCTGCTCGGAGACAAAAGATGTCTGAGGGTTGGGACCGAAGAGTTATAGAAATCACCATTCATCATTATTACGCATTGTATTCTGTACAGATGCGCGTCGGCAACAAAACCTTGCCTCCAAAACTGGCAGAATTGTTAAAAATTCTAGTGGAATGCGTGAAATATGTGCGAACTACTGCTCTGAGGTACCTCATTTTCAGTGAGCTGTGTGAAGAAATGGGCTCTGAATTCGAGGTACTTATGTACCATTCTAACATTCGGTGGTTATCCCGGCGACAGGTGCTGAATCGTATTTTTGCCGTACGTGTGGAATTAGCCCTGTTTGGCGAGAGCACCAACATTGTCATGCAGATTGCTCCAAAAATTCCGAGTTCATTCTCATTTTAGCGCACTTGGCTGATATCTTCGCAGCTCTTAATCATCTCAATCAAAAGATGCAGGGTGGTGGAGTCAACATCATCGAGGCGAAGGAAAATCTGAAGGCTTTTCAAAAAAAGCTACCGTTATGGAAACGACGAACAGAGAACAATAACTTCACAAACTTTCCCTGCTGGACGACTGTGTAAGTAAGATCGAAGATGTATCGGGAATCGGAGATATTTCCATGCCCGCGGAATTGAAGCAAACAATTGCCACGCACTTAGATGTGCGTGCAAAGTCTCTCGACGGATACTTCCCTACAAGAAAATCACATCCAGCATGGGTGAGACAGCCGTTCAAGTTTAGTGTTGAGACAACAGATGTCAATGATGAATACCTCGATGAAATCATTGAAATTCAGCAGAGCCACGCTCAACAGCAACTTTTCACAACAACGCTTTCAATGCTTTGGTGTCAACAAATCGTAACGTACCCTGTTATTGCTAAAAAAAAAAGCGCTGGAGATTTTCTTACCGTTTGTTACATATCTTTGCGAGCAATCCTTTTCGAGGATGCTGGACATAAAAACGAAGAAAAGGAACAGACTTTGTTGCAAAAATTACATGAGAGTGGCACTTGCCCAGGTGAAGCCGCGCCTTTCTAAGCTAGTCTCTGAAAGGCAACAGCAGATGTCACAGTGATTTGCAGCAAATATTAATTATTATATTTTTGTTTTTGTGTGAAAATCATGTTTTGATGATTTTGTTCTCTGAACACAGAGATGTTGATGCACAGTTCATTTTGTGCACCAGTAAATACAATATATACCTGGTTTGAATTTGAAAAAATCATTTTATTTTTCCAATTAAAAAGGGTTCGGTGAATGTGCATATGAAACTGGTGGGGTTCAGTACCTCCAACAAGTAAGACCCACTGCGCTAGAGGGACTCTAATCCACTGAATACATGACATGGTAAAAGGTGCTCCCAGTATTTCTTTTCAATGGCAAGATGAGGGTTATGATACACACCAAAGATTTAATACATGTTATTCTAAATATCACGGGATGGGAAATTGTTATTTACCATAATTTGGCACATAAACCACAACATGAAGTCCTATCAAACAGTGCACTATTAATGGATCAATTGCATACTTAATGGTTGAATAATTAAATGTGCACAAGGAACAATTTAATTGCATCAATGGGCGTTCACATCAGATTACGAAATCTACCCTGTTGCTAACCTGGATCACATAGATAATATCAATATTAGAACTTGCCTATTACACTGGAGATTCGTTGTTGATGATGGACTACAATGTTTAACACTCACGATATAACACCTTGAAGATGCCGCTAATTTTCCTTATCATGGTGCACATTAAATTTCCCCATGCCCTAACCTAGATGTCGCTCTAGTCCCAATAGATAAATCGTCGCCGAGATCTGGTTCCCAAGTTCCCCAGTCTATGTCCCTCCGGCTATCCTTACTACCAATTTTATATGAGCCTTGCTCCTTCCACGTATCTTTTCATTTCATTTTCCAATCTCCCTATTTGTCTAAAGCAGTGCTCTTCAAAGTGTGGGTCGCGCGGTCATTCAAAGGGGGTCGCGAAATGTAGAAACATACTTTTCTAATTTATGTTGTAATGTTATTTCAGGAAAAATATATCATTTTTACGATAAATAATTAATAAATATTGATGAATCAAGTCACATTGTCATTTTTTAACGTGAAAACCATATATGAAATAACACAAACTTGATGAAAATGCTGAGCCGGTATTATATGTTTGTAACGAGTTTTAAACTTGTTCCCTCACATGCCTAGGTTGACTGTAGAACTAGTATTGCAAAGTTTTTCGCCTGGCAACAGTGACTGGAGTAGCGCTCAAAGGAATATACAACCTATTAACACAGCAGAAGATTCACAACCCGTGCAAGAAAATCATGTCAATAAAGGTCATATCGATGGTGTGATGTCACAATTTCCTTAATCTTCACTATTATTAAGTGATAAGTAATTAATAACATGGATGTTCAACCATGTGCTTATTTTGAACCTTATTGACACAATTTTTAAACAGCTCTGAAGGGTGCTCACTGCTCAGTATTGCATCAGCTTTCGTGATTCTTATGTCGTTGCTTTCCATTTCAATTTACTCCCCGTATAATAGAATATTAATGTAATATTTTTGAATGTGTGTAACTTTATAAGTTTACAATAAGTACTCGATTTCAGTTCTTTTGTTAACCTTAACCCTTTCGGTACTGACGGCATCTCTGGTAGCCGCAGTCATTTTTCGCCTATTAAGATGCAGAGCAACACGTGTGTCTGTGCAAACGCTGGTAGGGCAGTGCAAGCTACAGTTTGATCAGGACAATGCAGTGTACGTAAAACATCGCAAAGCATCTTTTTTAAATTTGATGTTAAATATGTTGAAAAATGTTCTGATATTTACATCATGGTACCGAAAGGGTTAATTCATTCCTATCGTTGCAATGGATATCAGAACGAAATAAATGAGTTTGACACTACAGTTGTATTAAGAGTTTAGAATTTAATATTTGGGTTGATGAAAAAAGGGAAATTTAATACTTTAAATTTTATTCATTACAGAGTTTATTTGCATATCAATTGCCATTCTTCATGAATTTACAAGTTTAATTTATGTTTAATACTTTTCGAGCAATATACCAATGGATAAATGGCTAATACGTATGAGTAAGAGCTCTGGTGATTTGAATGTCGCCGGTTCGATTGCAACTGGTGAGACAAGTGTTAATGTGGAAACAAAAGAGAGCATGGAAAAAAGTACAATGTAACTTATTTTTACAATATGGATTTATATTCATTGAAATGAATAATGAGCAGTATCCAATGTGTGTGATCTGTTGTGAGCATTTAGCAAATGAAAGCACGAAGCCTGCAAAATTAAAGTCATCTCAACACAAATCATTCTTCTTGTGCTAGCAAACCAGCGGAGTATTTTGAAAGGTTGTTATCTACCAAAAAAAACAGTCTAACATGGAAGCACATATTTTAACGAATTCAAAATGCTTACGAACATCATTTGAGGCATCTTATCTAATTGCAAAGGCTAAAAATCCATTCACAATTAGTGAAGAGCTTGCTCTGCCAATAACAATCAGAATAACCGAAATTATCAACGGACAAAAATATGCAAAGGAATTAAAAAAAAATTCCAAAGGCCAAAACTACAATGGGCAAAATTTTTTGAAAATAGGCGAAGACCAATTTGAACAATTACTTGAAAAGATTAAAAATAGTTCAAAATTTGTAATTCAATTGAATGAAACAACGGATATCACAAACATGGCACAGTTAGTAGCGTAGGTAAGGCATTGCTACAATAGCGATGCTCATGAAGACCTACTCTTTTGCAAGCCGTTAGCACATACAATAGGTGAAGCAATATTTCAAAAAGTAGATGACTTTGTTAAAGAAGTGGGATTGAATTGGGTTGTGTTGGGGTGTGCATCGATGGTGCAGCAGCAATGACAGGGACGAATGTTTTTTTTTTCACAATAAAGTCAAGTCTGTATGCAATGAAGGTATAACCTTCACTCATTGCATAATTCATCAGAGGTGCTAGCAACGAAAAAAAAAGAATTGCGTACAGTGTGACAAGATTCATTTAATATAATTAATTACATCAAAACCCGTGCTCTTGATACTCGGCGCTTCAAAAATTTGTGCAAAGAAATGGGTTCAGATTTTGAATCCCTGCTGCTTCACACTGACATTTGATAACTTTCAAGAGGTCGGGCTTTAAGAAGGCTGATCGCTTTAAAAAATGAAGTCATTTTATTTTTATCTGGTAACGACTCATATTTGGTGAAACATTTCCAAAATGAAAATTGGCTGTCCGAACTTTGTTATTCATCAGATATTTTTTGACAAACCTAATGACCTCAATATATCATTACAAGGCGAAAATACAAATGTTCGAACAGTAACTTCGAAAATTCAAACTTTCCTGAAGAAAGTTAATATACGGTTGATGAATGTAAAAAGTAACTCATATGAGATGTTTCCATGTCTAGAAGAGTTCATCACAGAAAACGAACTAAATTTTGAAATAATCAAACTAATTATAATTAAGCACTTGGTAAGCATATGGGAAAATGTTAAAAAATATTTTCTTTAAGAATCAGATATGAACCTATTTGATTAGATCCAAAATTCATTTGATTATAAAGTCGAAAAAGTGTGTCATCTCACATTAAAGGCACAGGAGGAATTTGCAGAACTTTCTTCTGATTCTTCTTTAAAAACTATGTTTGCTAAAATGAGTCTAAATTCGTTTTGGATTGGCATCAAATTGGAATATCCAAACTTGTCACGACTTGCAATGGATACTCTTCTACCGTTCGCGTCAAGATATTTATGTGAGTGTTTTTTCGGCATTAACTAATCTCAAAACAAAACATCGATCGAGTCTAGGAAATACTGAAACAACCAGCGTTAACAAAAAAAGAGCCTAGATTTGACCATCTGTGTAAGAAAATGCAGGTGCATCAATTTCATTAACTAAATACGATATTATTTAATGCCACTAATAGTTTCTGTAAATTTCTTAATACCCAAAATATACGCAATCGATTCTTATTCTTTTAATACACTTTACATATTACTTTTAACAATTTTTTGATGTGTCTATTCTGTACAGTAGACCCGATTTCTTCATAAATATTAAATTTTTCTGCTCTACTTATATTCCATTCTTTATTTTGCTAAAGTTAAAGGGGTCGTACAAAAATAAAATCTTTTAAAGGGAGTTGCGGCGGATAAGAGTTTGAAGACCACTGGTCTAATACTCTGACATAGGTTTCTAAACGTCTGCGATTTCCCCCGCCCACTCTTCAATCAGCTTGAGGGTTTACCGACTGCCTAATTCTCGAGTCATGCGGTCCCTTCCAATAAATTTCTTTTGTTTGACATTCCTTTTAGCTACGAAGTATAATACTTCGACCTTCTCACCCTACTGCTTATGTTTCCTCTTCAGCCTACGCGCTCGCCTCTCAGTTTATTTTTGCGAATTGGTGCGCCGTCGCTACTTCACACATGATACCTCGTTCCTTGTAAGATACACACACCCAATACATGCATCGCCTGGAATATGCGAACCCATGAGTATATCATAGTTACCATGACACTACGTCAATGCTAGCACTACGTCAATGGCTGCGCTACGTCAATGGCAGCGCTACGTCAATGGCAGCGCTATGTCAATGGCAGCGCTACGTCAAGTACCAGTAAGGCCTGTCCGTCATTAATAAGGCTGAGGAACGCATGCTCTTTCGCGGAGAGCAGTGGCGCCAAGTGCCCTTGCCTCGCACCGTCAGGGGTCAGTAGTGCACCATACGGGCCGTACAGCCTGCTCGTTGACCATCAAAATACACGAGGGTATTGATGAAAATACGCAAGGGAATTTCACGAGCACATCGTACAACTTATGGGGTTGGTTCTTCATAGGAATATTATGCTCATATATTATTATTGCAACATAAAACAGAGCATTTGTTGATAGAGTGATAAGTGCGCGACGGCGTAAGACAAAAGAACACACATAAACACGGACAAGACGCTCTATGTAGAGAGGCTCATAAATTGATTTTCACGAAGAGCGATCTAAAGCGATGAAGGCCTCTAGAGCAACACCATTGAACAACAACGCTTCATTATCCGCAAGGTTATCTGACGTGCCACTATACACACAACAGCCAGAACGAGATGCTAACTATAGACCTGATTCACGCGCCATCTGGTCCGTACCCTCAGACAAATTTAAGCTTTTCCAGTAATTAATTTGAGCTTCCGGGAACAAATGTCTCAAAAAAAAGACACAGAACGTTATTCTGGAAAAGAGTTGCATAATTTCCCAGAAATATAAAACTATAAACAACATGACTGACTCGTAACATCGTAATTAAGCATTGTTGTATAACTAGAGGACCACAGGCATATTTATCAAAATTACGTAATCTGATCAGCTTCAATGGTTTACTATTTAAGAGTCTTAAGAAAATAAAAACATTTTGAAACGTATGAAGTTCCATGAGTTAATTTATAAACAACCCCATGAAAACATTCAATAGCCCGGGAATAAAGCGTAACTCGGGAGCAGGTGATCCACTATATTGATGTAATAAAATAGGAAACAATTTTTGTTTTGACGAGTTGCAATAAGCAAAGAAAGAAGCACCGTCAATAACAAGAATTTCATTGCCTCGGTCAGTCGTTAAAAGGCGCACGCTACTGACATCAAAGCGACCTCGTGGTTGTGCACGCGACTGCTTGGCCATAACTCATTACCCTCCCTAAATGAACATAAAAAATTAACAGACCTCAAGTTATACTTAGGAGTTTCAATGCAGTGAAAGGCCGACCATGCGAGCTCGCTGTAGAGCAGATGGAAGAAGGCAACAAAGGGCCCACAGATGAGGAGAGCCGTCAAACATGACGAGGCTGCATCCCTCCACCTCAAGTGGAACACGTGAGACTGCGTGGTCAACCTTTGCTTGGCGCGGAAAGGCGAGCTATCTTCATTTTACTTGGGAGTAGAAAGAATGAACTTGACCAAATACAGTTCGTAGACGAGGATTCTAAGTTTTTGCCCTTTTAATGTTGTGGAGATCGTAAGAAGCATCAATTAAAAAAACTTGTGTTTACTTCTTTTTCACATTTTAAAAAATCAGCCGAAGAACTCACACTACCCTGATTCTTTAAACTCTATTTAGAACAGAGGAGGAGCTCCGACTCCCTCACTCTACTCATATATACATTCTACTCTACCTACCACCAGCTTGGTCGACTGGTGAGCGAATCTGCTTGCGAGCGGAAAGACCCGGGTTCGAATCCCGCTGCCGACATGGTTGACGCGGCTAGAAATACGGCATGGGACTTGGGTGAACAACCGAATAATTATCGAAGTAATTAGCCGACCCAAGAATGGGCCAGAAGGTTCGTTCCTATAGCCTGATTCTATTCTATTCTATAATTTAATATATCGCGTGAAGAGATAACTAGTAATACTTTAAAGAAACAATGAAATCACTGCTTCCCTGATAATAATGGTGTCTAATATTACTTTACTTCGAAGAACCTCAGAGCATTGAAATATTTATATGACATTAGTCATGCAACACCACATGCTTCAAAATTTTCACCATTCAAGTGATACCAAGTGCAAACCATTACATTGCATGAAACCGAAAAACGCCAATATACTCAGCTACTATCTCCAATGACTCGTATTTTTCTGATAATAAGCAAGAAGAAAATACCGTTATTAGGAAACAAGTGGCTCTGTATCACAAAAATTTGACAAGACAAAAAGTAAAATCATTTTACGCTCTCTTACAATTCCGCTAACAAAATTTATAATGAAGTTTTTTGTTTGCAAAGTAAAACTATAGTCAAACAGGCTTAAAAACACAAGTCTAACAATGCCCAGTAGTAATGAATAATTCCTCATTAAGAGTAACACAAGGCTGACAGCGTGGACTGGACTCTCGTTATCGGTAGCAGACAATGGTCGTAGCAGATTCTCTTTCTTCGTCAGCGTACCCGTGACACTAAAGGTATCACTCGTGTGGGCACGCACACACGCTCGCTTACTATACTACCAGACGACGCGCTCAAAAAACTCACCTTAATATTTCAAATCATATATTACTATAATACCAAAAAGTTGGCTACCGTGTCAAGTTAATGGACTTAGATGAATACGTTTTCGTACATGAAAACGAAATGAAAATTCTAAATTATAAACCTACTAGATAGTTCCCGTGAAAGTTCCCCGGTTAAGATTAGACTAATTTGAAATTACACATTATAAAGACGAATGTATTAAAGATTTACGGCGAATTATTGTGTTTTAAATGAATATTTTTCATGAATATATACAAACCTTTCATTCTCTATCTTATCTACCAATAAATCCTAGATAGTATTCGTGAAAATTCCACGATTTAAAAGTGATAAAATTAGGGATCTATGAAATAAAATACATTTTTCAGTTCAGTTCACTATCAGAACCTGAATATTTTTCATGGATACATACAGAACTTCCATTCTATGTCTTATCTACCGATAACATGGCAGTGTAGAAGAAGGCTGATAACGGAAAAAAATGGCTTATTTCGCGGTAATCTGGCGTCTTTGGTATCCACAACACAATGCTTATAATATATGTATACCCGTTCTGATTTTGGTTCAATAATTTTTTTTGGTAATAGATTGGAAGAAGTGGGACACACAGATACAGAGATACACAATATTATGTAGGTATATAGGCAGATAACGGTAAGTTTCGTCCGATCTTTACATTGAGAATGAATGATTGTGATCAATCAAAAGACAAAAAACCGGTGAGAAGATACAAAAGTGTTAAGAATGGTCACGGTATATTTTTTAAGATAATTGCGGACACGGTAAAATAACATCCTATAGCGTAATTAGGCCCGTGTGTTGTGTGTGGAAGAAGCGAGGACGTGTTGACACAGAACAGAGCACGAAGAAGTCATGAACTTATCACATAGGTCAATAGGGCTGTGCAATATGCACACCTGGCACTGTATTCAAGTAGAATTAAGTACCAGCTGTTTCGTATTTAATTGCACCGTGAGTAATTAGGTGAGTTATTGTGTACATTCGTAAGCTATATGAACCTGCGTACCTGCAAGCAATAACAGCGGCACGAGGAAAGACAGCAATGCAGCAAGTTGGGCAGGTACGAGGGAGAGGAAGGCAGGTGAGTAGCAGGGGTAAGGGGGAGCAGGTATAATACTTGGCGCCCGTACGGAGAGTATGATGCCCGCACCCGCCACAGTGGCGACACAGCAGCTGACAGCAGCCGCTGCGATTATTGTGATCTTTTCGTAGTTATTGTAGCGAGAATGTGGCCTGTTTATAGATGGTGTGGTCCTTTGCTAGTTGTGGTTAGACTATGGTTCATTTCTTATTAGTGTTGCCAGAATACGGCCCGTTCCTAGTTATTGATGCTAGAATTTAACCATTTCTAATCACTGTGGCCCATTCCTAGTCATAATGTCGAGAATGTGGCCGTCACAAGAACTGCGGTGAGAACTCAAGAGAAATGACCTAATTTCTTCATTTAAGGCTATGCAGAAATCAGAGCGAGAAAAACTCCTGTAGACTACAGAAGTAAGCACACAAGTAGTCCTGAACATTTATAAGACTGAGTTTATGTGCCGTCAAGCGTAGCCTTCATGCAAATATTCTCACTCCTGCCATCGTTTGGAGAACACGAACAATACGAACCATTGCTAGAAGGAATTTTACCCTGCCTATTACGTGACCAAATTACTGATGATGCATGACCACTATCATAAGGGCTGGGCAACGACCATAGGTAATTGAACTACATTAGGCGCTACTTAAAATCTAGCATGGACCACATTTCTAAAGGGTGTCCTTATTCGTCCAAGTAACACGGAATAATCCTCGCCGATTACTCCATGTGAACAAAATTTTTAAATTAAAGAGAACCCACAAGATAACTATGGGATATGAATACGAGCACAAATACGGTTTATAAGGATGAGCGTTTTATGAATGCGGTTTAAACTTCTGACTCTTTTAGATGAAAGACTGATTTAAAAAAATTGTTAGGTAGAGGCAGACACGCATTTCCGTTCTCTGCAACTGCAGTGGATGCTCGGCCAACGATTTTTTTCATATTTTAGTGCAGTATTTTCCTATTTTCTACATGTCCCTCATCCTGCATGTTAACAGAGGATCTTGGGAGTTAACAAATCAAGATGTGGGATCGTACATGTAGGAAATATCATAGTAAAGTATAAAAAAGACCTATTCATTAAACACCCACTGCACTTGAAATGTGTTGTTAGACATCGTTTTATAGACGGCTGCACCTCTCCATCACATCATAATTGAAGTACCAGAAGTTAATTCATTTGGTGAATTACAGAGTCCATACAGATAAAGATTATTACATGAATTAAAATAACATTGGGCCACTAAACAAATTTTTCACGCAGTTTCATAAGTGAACATACAGTAAAAACGGAATAAACGTAGGAACTGTTCTCAAGTCCGCAATTACCGTATTTTAAACACATTAGGTGAGAAATTGCTCTCAAATGAACGTACCATTGAAGCAAGTATCACTATCGCAATTAAAAAAAATCGTAAACACAGATTCTCTTTCTTCGACATAAGCAACATCTTCTGAATCTATTCATGTGTAATGCTGAAAGATATGTATTGTAAAATTGTCTTAAAAAGCTATTCTATTATATCTTAGGATTATTCACATGACATGCTGTCCTAACTTCGAGCATCATGATAACTATTTAACAAAACCAACAACAGTGTAAACTTTCCAGAAGGTTTCTGGTGCTAAAATCTTGCTCCCTCCACTAAACAATACTTGATGATTTTGATGTCACCCACTGCTGTTCAGTTAAAATAAATTTGTTATGATTTAGGTACAGACGCCACAACTATGACCCAAACTTTTATACCATCTGTTTTGGGTCTGCTCCAACTTAAATAAGAGAAACGGACAATTCTGACCGACACAGATACTAATAAACCACTAACATGGACCGACACCAACACTATCTAAACGGATGATACCGCTTTTTCGGTGTATTCATGTTTACATTATTTTAAATGTCATAAATTTAGGGTTTCCATAATTCCGTTCAATCCAAGCATTCTTCACAAAAAAGATAAAATGCGAAAAATGGCGAGATCACACAAAGAAAGGAAAAGGAACGAAACATTCGCTAAAAATTCGATAACTAACGTGCGAGAGAAACAATAGGAAGAGGATGAAAAATGTCTACAACGTAACTTGAAAAATAAGCCTCAAGTCCGACCCCTTATCATGAGGTCTTCATCCTGCAGGCCGGACTACCCTGAAAAACATTTCATACATCAACTCCCCGCTGGAGTTTCGTCAGCAGCGGTCACGCTTGTTGAGACATAAGCCATCCGGACAGGCAGAAGGAGAGACTATTTAATAAAATAAACAACACATGATTTCAAGAATATGAGCTTCAATCAAAATCCTGCACCCTACACAAACAAATACTTTGTGATATTGATGCATCCCCTGTTATTCAACTAAAGTAATTGTTAACATCAACGATACACTGGCGCCATAATTATGACTAATTTTCTGTACTTTTTATTTTGGGTGTGCGTGAATACACCAAATGTTGGAAGCGCCCAAGTTGTGGCACGCATCCTAACAACTTCCATCACAGAATTATGAGACTTTCGTTTAATTGAGCATAAAAGCATAACCCGCCCTTGATTCTCCTATACACAAAACCTGCTGAAATTTGTTACTGAATATTACATACTTATTTTAAATTCCAAACGTTTATATTATTATAAATATATACAATACATGCATCAAAAATAATTTAAACAATGCTAATACGTATCATAACATTAATACACCACGCAGGATGCATACTAAGCGGGTAGTCTACATGACAAGTGCAACTGGTCACCTATGAAAAAAAATGTAGTTTAACTTACGGTTGGACACCCCAATAAAGACGATACAACACATCAGTAAGTTGGACGTGTAGGCTGTTACAGGGCATGATTCAATAAAGAATAATATTAAGCAATGGACACGAGCCATTTCGTCTATTCTTCGGTTGGTTGCTACCGAAGTCCTACGCTATCTAAAGTAAAGGCATCCATCAATCACGCTCGCGCACCTCAACCACGCAAGCCATTTCAGTCACGCACATGTACTGCTATCATACACTGGCCCCAGGAGTTAGGGATATGGATCAGTACGTTATAATACTGGAGGGAAAGGGGGTCCTAATAAAGTATTTGCCGCGACGTTTTTTTGAACGTATTCACAGTATAGTGCCAGCAGAAACGATGTTTTCGGGCAGCTGGTTCGAAATTTTGGAAATTTTAAATGGAAAGAAGTTAAGAGCTTGGGATGTACTAAAGTTCCTCATTATTAATTTTTGACCGTTATTTCCGGTTCATACGTTACAGTCTCTGTCGAAAAGCCCTTTTAGGATAACATCGTTAGGCGGCTGAGATACTCATGGATCTCAATGAGTTGTTCTCTCAGTGTTCTCTGTTCTAAGGCAGTGAGTGTAAAACTGGGGGAAATTTTGAAGGTACCAGGGAGGAAATAATTACACTGCCTACTAGCAATAAAAATGTCTCGGACGTATTTTCTGATGTCTGAGACAATGCGGTTAGTTGTTACAAACCACTATCCGCTTTACTATGTAACTATATCTGTATCAGTACATTCGGACATTTTAAAAATACATTGGTAAATAGTCACAGTTTGTTTTGAGTACTCTTTCCCTCGCACACATGAAGGGAGAAGTCTCGATGGCTGCAGGGGGAAACGACAGGAAAAAGAATGGGTACCTCGGTGCAACGGAGATGAGTTCAAGCTGTTGAAGATGTCTCTCGTAGTTAATATTGCGGAGTTCAAGAATCATTTTTGCTGCTTGATGCTGCATATTCCAGGTGCGGCCGGACTAGCGCTTAATAGAGCGGTAATATTACATATGTTCTATGACTTTTATTCCAAATTTCTTGCAATGAAACCAAGGAAAGAATAGTGAATGATTTGAGTAGTCTGCATACTAATGATGATGATTAAAAAACTAGATCATTTACTAGTCCATCACACCCAAGTGTGGCAACTGTTCGATAACTGAACTTGAGAGGCCAATTTCAGGCATACAACAATCATGTTGCCGCTGTATTTCTAAAAGGTCATCGTGGCACTATACGTCTTTGATAACTATACCACCAATGTTCTCTAAAATAAAAAATAAAAACTTGGTAGTCGTAGATATAAGGTTGGTCGGAAAGAACAACTCCTATAGCTATTTTAGCCTTGTTATTACTACCATACGATACCACCCTCCCAGTCTACAGGCATCGCCTAGAATGTCACCGCATAACGAAAATGGGAAGAGAGGACGCAGGCAATTGTGCTGAAGTCAGACTTCGCTAAATTATGACATCGGTTACACCCTCGACAAGCAAAAGCAAATGAAAAATAGAATTTTACTAAAAAATTGCCAGATTAATTGCCACAACCAGATAAGTCTTTTGCGACTAGCCTTGCTTTTATGGGCAGAAGCTTGGAAACTCTATCCCATAAAGAACGCTCAAATCCTTAAGAAGCGCAAACCTCTGCTATGCATTCCCTTTGGACAAAAAGTAAACAATGAAAAATAATCTCAAGCTGGAGTGCAACTATGTCATCCTCCATCCTCACAGGAAAAAGAAATGTAATGTGAACCTCTTTACTCCAGCATGTCTCAGGCATGCTGTTTTATTTCTACAGCGTATAACTCTAACAAGTGTCACTCTAAATCACATGGCGTCGTGATGAGTTTTAAAGTTAAGGATATTACTCAATAATAAAGTTTCCATTCTAAATTTAGAACAAGGTAAACTAAGAATTAATTTCATTATTAGAAACACCATTCAAACACAGAGAATCCTATTTTCGTAAATCTACTCAAATTCTCTTCAATCTAATACAAACCCATAAAGAAAAGCCGTGCGATCACGAGCATTTTGCTAAAGCAACACATCTTCCAAAATCACGTGGGTGGCCAGCAGCAACACATGGCGCAGAGAAGCAAGAGCAAGACTCAGCAACTGTAATGTCAACCGAACGAAAAGTAAGTCATGTCGAGATGATGGGAAAAGAAATAAACGCTCTTCATTCGTAGCATCTGTTCAGGGAACTCGTCTCGAGAACGAGGATAAAAACGCGGCCCTCGGAGTCAAGATCTGTGACGTGATCCGAGTCCCAAACCACTACCAGATGCTAGCACAAAATCTTGGCAAACTCTTGATGTTTTTCCTCACGCAGCTTCAGAAGAATCTGTAGGTAAATTTGAGCTACTATCCTAACAGGAACACGCACAACTTCTGCTCCACTAGAAATACTAAGAGCACTGGTGCGCCCTACATATTGTCAGCACTAACGAGACCTCGTCGTGATCTCGCCAAGACCGTCCTCCCAATACAGTCAAGGACAATAATACTGAAGTGGCAAAAACGTGCTGAGTCAAGCACGCAAACCAAAACGATTCGTTCAGTGCAGGTATTCATAACACAGAATATCCACCCAATAGGAAAAAGAAGTGTTCAGAAACAAACTAAAAAACACAAGACAATGGCAAAATAAGTTAGTTCATTCGTCGTTTCCATCAATAGATGAATCGGTCACTATAATTCTAAACTTTAACACGATAATAATGATAAATTTTCGACACAATGGCAATGATTTCTGGTGCGTAAAGGTAAATAATGGTTAGGAACTTTGTCATAGGTTTGCCATACAAGCAACAGACAGGTACAATAAAATGAACTGAAATAAATATATACTTCGAAATATAAATTCAAGCTGAATCAAAGTCATGCTCACCCAAATCTAAAATATTCTACATACAACAAAAAACGTGTTTCGATTGAAGAACAAGAATGAACAAATCATCCATCCATAACGCACAATAAATATGATTGAATGCTAAGAGTTTGTATGTGTATCCACCATAAAGATGATTTTCCACAGCATACTACAATGTTGAAGGACTCATTAATTGACTTCTGAGAAATCTCACATGCAATAAGCAGTTCTTGATTTCTTCAGTAAATAGAACTTAAGAAACACAGATTTAGATCTTGTTCCTTGAGGTAGTAATAAATCCAATGAACAATGTAGACTGGAATCTTGTAAAAGAAGTTTACAAGCAGCACAAATAAGGCAGGATTCAAACCATACAACTGCTCACAAGTAAAAGCCTAAGTTTTTGAAATATCTTTATTGTTGATTGCATGATTTGAAAAACACAGAAAAGACAAGAAATGTAACAATAACCCATTAGGTTTTACCAATATCAATCAATTTAATTAGTTTCAATGAGATTGAATTAATCAGACAAATTAGAATACAAATTTGGTGATATCTGCTCAGATTGTTCCACACAAGCCCAATTTTTTCTAATAAATATTCTGCTCCAGAGTAAGTTGTCTTAACAGGTAAATACTCTAACATTAAGGAGGCAAAAAGAAGTGATTTAAATTATTCAATAGTGATTATTTGCAACATGCTCATTATGAACAACTTCACTAAGAAAAATTGCACACGTTTATTTGACATACATAAGACCAAATGTATCTCATAAATGTGGCACATGATACAATATTACTATTTATATGACATTAACCATTAAACTTTTACCTACCTCATTCCACACAAAATGAAAAATTAAATTTCACTCACAACCTTATCACATACCAGAAGCTGCAGTACAACTTAACAGTTTTGTACTTCATAATACCAGATATCCCAGAAAAATGTATGTGCTCTCTGACTGCTCATTACTAGGGGGATACTAGACTAAAGGAAGAATATTAAAGTTTTCATTTATGAAATGAAATTTTCATAAAATTAAAACTATTTTATTTAATTTTACACATTGGACTTTTACCTATGTCAATAAACACCTAAATCAAAACCAAATATATGAGTAATGAGCAGTATATATTTTTTGGGTGATAGCCTGTAGTTTCACCTCCAACACACACCCACTAAGTTACAACCTTTGAGCATGAATAAATATTGTTTATTTTGAAGATGACCAAGTACAGCAAGGACCTAATCTTATCAATTTATACTATGATAATAGCATACTCTCTCAACTGAACTCGGGATATTATGAAAAACTTAATTACTTAATGCTACATCTAAAATTATAATTTCTCATTTACAAGTTTTATGTTTGGGCTTCATAATTATTTCAGAGAATGATGAAGTCAAGCAATAACTCACCTGAATAGTTAAGCTGCTAAAATCTATCTAGAGTCTGTCTAATTGTACATGCCATGCTACTGCATTCTTTATTCCAGAAAACAGGAAATGAAGAATTTCAGTATACTCAGCATTGCAGTTATTGGACTAAAATAAAGTTCATCAGAAGATTTTAACACTATTTACTTTACCACAGCATTTCCTGAACAATTCCGTGGTTTGCTAGTGCTACTCTTCAATACATGAAAACTATCAACACATTTCCCATAATAGACACTTTCAACTTGTGTATAATTGAGGCCCCTATAATCACACAGTACTATGCACTACATTTTTTTTTAAACTGTCAGTGAACAGCTTCAAAGTATGGTGACTTTGAAAGTGAAACACATGCAGTTCAACAACTAATAGGTATTATATTGACTTTCAACCATTTTGCATATGTTTCAAAGTCAACCATTTTGCATTTTCAACTATCTTTCTGTCTCCTGAGTTTCTCTTCAGACAGAGGAAGGTTTGGTGATGACAGTGGTAAACATGACTCATTTTTTTCTATACATGACACTTTGTACTGTATGATCCTTTAGAACTTAATTCATCATCTTAGTAGTAATACTGCATTACTAAGGACAATTCTTAAATTAATTTTTTCACAGCCAAAAATGTATACTTTTTCACACTGCTATTATTGGGTCACATTGCTGAAAATAAATGCACAATGAGACCCACTAGTGGGTAATATTGCAGGAATTAGTTAAGGAACTATGTCCAGTGATTGACCA
The DNA here is from genome assembly GCA_006783055.1 of Trinorchestia longiramus. Lineage (NCBI taxonomy): Eukaryota > Metazoa > Arthropoda > Malacostraca > Amphipoda > Talitridae > Trinorchestia > Trinorchestia longiramus. The sequence continues at coordinate 62,176 of VCRD01000269.1, forward strand.
ACAAAAATTGCTGCACTAACCATACTCTATCTGCAACTCAACCAGAAGGATTACTTCATCAAATCCCATGCCCACATCTTAAGCTTGGGGATGATCTAAAAGCCAAAGACCATGGGTGCTTTGTTTTAGGAATGATTGTCAGCAGAATAAACCTATTTGCATATACAATAATACCTTGATATACGAGCTTGAAAAAATTGCCCGTTAACACATGCTTTGGCTCCTGTCTCGCTGTTCTGTCGAACAATTTGCATGTTACTAAATAATATTGCTTGAAATCCCACTTGTGAGTAAAAAACTTGTATGTTAGTGCACTGGTATATCATGGCATTACTATATTACTACCTTCATAGAGCAAAATTAAATTTTCAAGTATCTTTTCTTAGTTTGAAAGCTACTTTACTTCAAATCTAAATAGTCATTGTGATCTATATTCTACACATTGACCAATAAAAAATATTTTGGAAGACTATAGTTGAATGACAATTTTTCCACACAATTCAGTCTGTACTGGCAAATTCCATTATGAGCATCACTGATTTGCCATTGTTTAGGCATATCCTTTATCTGTTTCAATCAGAATATTAAATTAATCACCTAGTTTAATGTGTAAGTTATTAAATTCAGCTTGTTACAGTTAAAGTAATCACCTAGTTTAATGTGTAAGTTATTAAATTCAGCTTGTTACAGTTAAAGTCATCATCTAGTTTACCTTAGAAATTATTAAATGCATCTCATTAGTCAAAAATAGCATCTAGTTTTATATTAAAAACACTTAAAATATTTATACAAATTAGTTCAAACTTGATGCTTTACTTTGCAATTCATATTTGAATGTTGAGTAAAAATTTTCCTCAAGGAACTGTGGCAGAGGGACAGTAATCATTTATGGTAAATATCATACATAAAAGTTTCAGTTTGCACTAGGAAAAAATCATGAAAAATATTTCTCATTTGATGGCAATTTTAATTAAGATACACAGAAATTCATTGCTATGCACCCATCCACTGTGATGCATTGATATTAGAATGACATTATTTTTATCAATGAAAATACTTAATTTTTACAAAGAATATATTTTACATTGATACTGTTTATGCAGCAATATTTGACAAGCATGTTACAAATTTGTTGTTTGCATGAATATAACACAAGTTCAACATGATTGCACTTACTGTCAGTAAAAAGGGCAAAGAAGTGGGAAAAAAGCAAGAGATTTACACTCCAATTAAGCACCTATAACTTCAGTTTACATTAACACAAAAAGTATATTGAATAATATGCATTAGCAGTTTAATTTGATAAGAATATGCAGAAAAAATGATGCCCTGGAGGGTAAAAATTGTAATTTAGCAAGACGAAGGCTTCTGAAAGCTAAAACATGACACAGCAAAATAGATTCTAGAAATACATAAATATACAGAATATTGCAAAACTAATTGAAATATTAAATTAGCTTATTAACCATCCTCAAAAAAGTACCAGAATAACATCATTCCACCCTGTATTGGTCTTTATACCCTTGTTCTCCATTTGGTGAATTTCCCACATACTAAATCAACAAAACAGAAGCAGGGCTATATACAGTAGTAATCACTTCGTAACATCATTATGTGAAGGTACATATGTAAACAGTGCCATGCCACGGTATGGTCGCCATTTCTTGTTTTCGTTCCGATATTTAGATCAAAAACACATTTTTTAAAACTACGTGCATCGAAACACTTTACTACTCACTCGAGTATATTTGCAATAGCAAAGAGCATGTTCCAAGTAAGATAGTGCCAATCCAGCCCGCAGACGCGACGCATAGTCGCACTCTCGAAGCCATCGTCGTACTGAAGGCTGAAGCATGGATGATGTATAAATTTTCTTTACCAAACGTGCTAGGACTTAAGACGGACTACGTTGTCGTACTGTAACTTGACGTGTTCAGTAAATACCATAAAATGTACCATTATTTATTTCTTATTCAATGTTTATCGGACACACAAATTATCTTCCTATAGCAAAACGTATTCGTTGTCCTACCCATTGAAATAAATATGATTCACAGCACTGCACTAGGTAAAATTCACAATGCATGTCATTATGCATAAAAAGCTTCATTTTACTTAAGTCTTCTTGGTCATTTCCAAAAGATGGACACTGAACTCAAGCTTTCTTCAATAGTGTACTTGAAATGTATCTACTAGCCATATAGTAGATACACGTAGATGCGTAACTTCTGAATTTAAAGAAAAATAGAATATTTTATTTTCAATCCAGTTTAAACCACAGATAGATTCGATTTTAATTTTTACTGTGAGCATCTGATGAGTGGTGATACTCCAAGCAGAACTCCAATCCTCTGTGTAGCAACTTGAAGTCGAAGCTCGTAGGGGCTTGCGATGAGCTTGATGAAGGTCTAGTTTTACTCCGGACGTCCAGCGTTGCAGCATCCTGGACATGTTTCTCGTACGTCATTGATCAGGCAGAAACGGACCAAAAAGGCTATAGGAACTAAACGCAGATTTCCCCGCAGCGCAAGCAAGGACAGTCGCCCACTTGACAGCGGTTTGCCTCAAAAGCATAGCTCGTGAGAGAAAACTATGCGAAAATATATGAAGGAATACTCTATCACTTCAGTCCTTTAAACAAACAAACATTCTTTATTTCCAATCAAGTACACAGTACATAGACATTTAGTAGATTGGTTTTTAAATTCTTAAGGTTAACATTCTTAGAGTAAGGATGATGGTGAGCTCCATGCGACGATCCTGGGATGTGTCCATGGGCGGGCGTTGAGGTCTTACCGATAAGTGCGAGCTCACGGCGTGAAACGAGAAACAGCTCGTATTCATTGCCGGGTTTCGAACCCGCACGCAGTCTTTCTGCACAAGCAGAGACCCGATACAGAACACGGGCCGCAGACCACTCGACTACGGTGGCTGTACAGTAAACTATTGAGGCATACTATTCAAATCAGCTATCTTTGAATTTCTAGAAGCAAGGGAACCAACTGAGAGTATGACTCAGTTTTTTGCTTTAATTACAACGATGCGTCTTGTGTCACAAATGCAGGCTTTCTTGCATTGCTTTTTAAAGCGAGTGAAATTTATTCTGTACGATGCCTATCACTTTCCCTGTTTTCGTTTTAAAAAATGTATAGTTTGTTATTCATTGTATCTCTCAACCCATGATAAATACTTCACTTTAAACAATGTACTTTCTATTTTTTAAAAGGCACGTTACTCCCTTGCTTTTTGATTTAAAATAATGTTTCCCATACGTACTCTCACTAATTTGTGCCGCTTAAGCGTCACTAGTAACTTCTCTGTCTTGACCACTGACAACTAATTTTGAATTCTTCAAAGAATTGAACGCCCGTTCAAAATTATTGTTCTAGTACGCCAAATGAACTCATAAAAGAGTTAGAAATCTTACTTAACATATGGAATGAGATGACTGTTAAAACACTGTCAGTAAGAATGTACACCAACGACGAGGATCATCTCACAATAATGCGTGTAAATTAACTACTGTCGATAGATGGGCTGCTAAATATCGTTTATTGTAACCTATTCATACACAACTATAAAGAACGGGTAGTCTTCAGAAATTTGCGGACGAATACCTACTGTCATCGTAACCCGGAAAAGCTCTAAAATTCTATTACAATTAAACCTTGTTATTTGTCGTAATTAAAGTCATAGTTTAAGATTTGAAGAGCTCTACAAGTAGGAAAACGTCAAGAAAAATAACTGAGAAATACTGATAATAATTAAATGCTCTGAAAAGCACTACAAGTTGTGAATAATGCAAATAATGAGACCAAAATAACAAGGTTTGAGTGTATCTTTGTGGAAACTTTATGTTCCCTAGATACTACGAATAAAAATAAATTTCAGCATAGTCCTTTCACGGTAATGAGCTTGGCATTGTTACTTGAAAAATATGATTTAATACAAACACGATAAACATTTTGTTAAACAAACCTTTGGCGAATTTTAGTTAACATGCAATATTTTTTTCTCTGAAGTCTATTGCCATTTTACTAACATGAATGTTGCAAGAGATGATGCGAATGAAAAATTACTATTATTTTTTCTTCACGTGTGTTTCTCATGCAGGTAATAAAAAAGTGAAATGATAATCTAGTTACTCATAATTCAGATCTTGATTAAGGTCACTTATTCAAAAAAGTAAGACTTTTTCAATGTAGTCGTATATATTTGTAATATAATAGATTGTTAAAATAAAAAAATACTTGCTAATTTCAAGTAATAAACTGTAAGGGTCAAAAAAGTTACAAAATATGCGGCCCTACAACAGCGATGAAACAAAGCCTTTCAATCACTCTAGTACAGTTCAAAACATATAAATGCCATCGATAAAGAAAAATTATGTATATACATTTTTTTTTTCTTTCAGATCTTTTTCTCAGAAAGTAGGAAATATACATTTGAAAAAGAAAGTTTTCAATAAAAAGTGGCAATGACTAACACACACAACACTTCACAGATGCGGTTCCCTCTTCTTTTGCCGCTCCGACCCTATGAGCGGTTAGTCTTCGACATCGGAAAATACTTGTTGAGAGTTCATTGTAACATATTTAAGGGAATTATTGTAGCAGCATACAAATTTTCTGAGGTGAAAAGTCGGTATCACTTTTTCAGTGTATGACAAGCACATCAAGATACTTATTTCGACGATGCGTTCAACTTCAGTTCATTTTCGATGACAACTTCAGTATCAGGTGTTCTATGCAAAAATTTAAACATAAATGAAATGCAGGAGGTATTAGTCAGTGTTTTTATTGTTTAAGTTCATATAATATAGGAAACTTTTTGGTTGAATTTAATCACTATTGACAAGATAGTTTTGTGGGATATTTAGAATCAGAGTGGTAAAAATCTTACGTAAACGCTCACCATATCAAATTATTTCGATTGGAATGTCAGCAACAGACGAATAGCGTAGGAAAACACGGGTACTCTGTTTGTCTTTAGAACAGAATTAAATATTCATGGTCATGTGTAGATTTTATTTCAAAATTATTGGTCTAGGGAACTCAACTGGCTTACTGGTCATACTCAAAGAGAAACGAGTCATGATTTATTTAGCATCTGGACACATCATATCGGAGATCTTTTAAAAGAACGTTTTAGAGTCCCTGCTCTTCAGTATCATCAACTACATGAACAATCTTGACCTCAGAATCATCAGTAAAATCAACAAGTTTGCAGACAAAAAATAAAAATAAACAGCCAATCAGCGTTCATTGAGAAAGCAGTTGCTATTCAAATATACCTCAACACTTTCTTCGATCAAAAGAAAACCTAGCAAATGAGCTTCATCACTGATAAATATTCAGTAATGTGCATTGACGCTTATAACTAGCATTACACATATGTACAATGAGTAATACACTTATCAGAATCGAGGAGGAACAAAGCGATCTTCGTATCACTTTGATGAAAGATATCAAACACAGTTAAGTAGAAAACCGTTTCAAAAACGTTAATCGAATTCTCAACTTCATAATAAAAAACTTTGACCAAAATTGAAGAACAGATGTTACTTCTCTTACATTATAACGAGATATCGACGAACTAGAGAAATCACAGCGTAGCGTAACGAAAATGGTTTCAGAATTCCATAAACTCAGGTACGAACATTTTAAAAAGCTTAAACTAATAGGCCTTCGACAAAGAAATTTGTAAGGATAACTAACCAATAACTACGTATATCTTAATGGGGTCAATACGTTAGCCCGAAAGGGTTTCTCTATCGAGACGATAACGTACAAACCAGGAATAACTGCCTGAAACTATCAATGAAAACTTCAGAACATCTCAGGCCCTAAATTTATTTCCAGTTAAAATTGTCCAAATCTAGTACGAGCTGCCTGAAAATGATGTGTCTGCTGGCACTACGAACACATTCAAAATTAGGCTTGACAAATACATGAAGAGTTTCCTCAGCATTCGAAAGTGCTAATTCAATGTTTGATGGGGATTTTACAGAAAGAGAGAGAGAAAAAAAGAACAATTAATATGAATTAAACCTAAATATAATATCCTACGTTGTAATGTCTTTATTTCTAAGTTAACTATGTATACCATGGTAGTATCACGTCTGCGTAAAATGAAAGAAAATTATATGAATGTCATTGACAATGTGAAAGACTTTAATCATTCGAATCCTTCAAAACTGTTGCTTTCTTATGACTGGGATTCACTATTATTCTTCCTCCTCTCACTTTACCTCAATCCTTCTCTGATGCATGTGCGTGGTTGGTATCTGATAGCAGGGGACTATGATAGTAACCAATAGCTGCTGTAGGAGGGCTGATACTGGAGCTGCTTTACATCGTTCCTGCATAATTAAGTAAAATTCAGCTACTTCGCTGTCGTTGAATAAATACAGATTGTGTTGATTATGTTTGAGAAACTAACGAAAGAGGACACTGCCTTGTCCAAGAGAATCTTGATATTGAGTTATGTTGTTCAGTCTCGACTGAGAGCTAGAAAAATAAGGTCAATAAAATTGTTCACCAATGAAAACATCCACAAAGGTCCTCGTAAACTGGGTTATGCTCTCAGCTGGGAAAAATGTGTGGGTGTCGTAGTCTAAAATCGCTGGCTGAGTTCGTACAACAGGTAACATTTATATGAAACTAAATAGTACGGGTATAGATACAATGTACATAAAAATAGAGTATCTTGCAGTACGGCCACCACTAAGGTGCAAGTAACAAAGTATGAAGCATTTTATGTCAAATTTTAAGACTTTCAATTGGCTAAACTATGTTTGTAAGTATCTTTTGTAACATTTGTTCACAACGATAAATTTCCTTCACGTTTTGATATACTACGAAATTGGAAATGTTCCATTCTGGGATTTAATCTCATTCGCTGTTGTTTCACTTATGGCAACTAATATTTACGGCTCCTCAGTCAAGATGAGAAGACGAAACCACTGGTGTTGAATTACGCATTGCAATTTCTTCACCAACGTCGAAATTTTTTCCTTTGTAGCTTCGAAACGATTTCTTGTCGACTAGAGAAAGAAACACGGGAACGAAATAAATTCCATGAAGAGTACCAAAGAAAGTTACCATGAAGACGGTCTTGAAAAATGTGACGAAGAGATAAGACGGCACGAGCATCAAAATTAGCACCCCTAGGAAAGTGGACAGAGCAGTTTGCATAATGGGCAACCCAAGGCAATCCAAACTCTCTCTTAAGCGCTTCTCGAGAATGTCCCCTTGCGATGAAAGATACGCGTAGCATATATGAGCTGTAAAGTCTACACTAAACCCGATGCACATGATCAGCTGGATCATGGACATAACATCGAAGTTCACGCCCCATAGGCCCATGTATCCGATAACGCCTGTCTCAATGGATCCTACGGAAAGGCCGACCCACAGCGAGCAAAAAGGGTTCGGGATGAAAATGAATGCGATGACGACCATGATGACTGCGGCGCATGACGCCGTTATCAGGCATTTTGTTCTGATCAGAGTTAGCTACGGGAAAAGGCTGTTTTGTTATCAACCACTCCTTTTGAAAGAATTAAAAAAGAACATAAAATATAAAATACCTTCAAATGGTAAAATGTTTTATCTCTCAAAATATGGTACACCTCTTCAAAGTAAAGTTATGAACTTATGTAGAAGTTCCCACGCAGCTGTACTCACGTGATCCAAAAAGACCATGTAATTATGGAAGATCGTGACATTGAAAGCTGATTCATCAGCAAACCGCCGCAGATCTTCCATAAGTTTCTTATCATTGAAGTCATTCAGGACATTCACAGCTTGGACAATGCAGCGAGAAGCCACGTTGCTGCTGTTGTCATCGTTGAATACCACGTCCAGTCGAAAATTGTTACTTTCCCCCGCTAAAAAATACTGCCGTACGGAAACAGAGTACATTAGATTTAACGAAAAGTAAATGATCATAGCCATAAATATGTATTGTTGAGCTGACTTTGGAATGAATTACGATGAGCGAAAAATTGAAGCTATTGAAAGACAACACTTCTGACTCAATAATGGAGAAATAGAAGGGGACTACGCATGCAGACAACAAAAAAAGATCCTGATACTTTTTTAAGAAAACTCAAGCCCTGTTGTGTAATTATTAAGAAAGTTGAAAATTTTTTAATTCTACGGTAATAGACACTGATTACATTATTACTGGTCCAAATTTATTGAAAAAATTGAAAGTTATCGATCATTCATTGATAATTATTTTTATTGTTACTGTTGAGGAAAGAACAGCGGTTATTGAGCAACATGAACCAATTTAAAAACTCCTGTTTGCCGTCAAATTCTTAAAAAATGACTTGGAATCAGTATGTTTTATGATAGCAAATCAAATAAAGGTTTCGTACTACAATTTTAGCCTGTAGAGGTTGCAACAATTTGAACGTACCTCTTTTAGGTTGCGGATGAAGGTTTTTTCGTCCGAGTTGTTGAGTTTCAAGTACCGGTCGTTTTTGTTCATAAATTCTGACCACTTGCGTAGCCAGCAGTCGCTAAACAGAGGATCTCCGATCAATATGTGGTTCTCAGCTTTGTCAATGAGATTCAAGATAGCTTTTTCTGTTGCAGGATCGTTGTAAGTGATGTTGCCCGTGAATATTATCTGCCCCCCAAAAAACGAAAAATATAAGAAAACAATCCCGCTCATCATTAAGCATCATGACTAAGCTCATCGTATTAAAATAAAACAAAAGTCTTGTAACATCACTCTGACACATTCACCCAAGAAGTAAGGGAAGATTTCCTTTGATAAGTCAGACACATTCATCGCTTTACTTCGCCGTTACAGTCATGGCACATTCACCGTTTGAGTCATGTAACACATACTTTTATAATTATAACACATTCACCGTTACAGTTATCACACGTTCATTGTTACAGTCATGACATATTCACCGTTACAATCATGACCTATTTACATAGCGTGAGAAAAATTCATGGTGTTGAAGTATTGCAGATCATGAGGCTATTGCTTGTTTGCTCCTATGCTTAATATTTACGACCCCAGAGCTAGCGCTTGGACTTCAGCGGGAAGACCTGGAAGAGGACACAGTACGAATTCACCAATATATTATAATCCTTCTTTCTTAACCTCCATTAGAATCTTATCGCATGAAAAACATGCACCTAAGTTTTTTGGGCAATGTACGGCAAATAAAAAACATGTTTGTATGTGATGAATGATATAACTTACAGAAGAAATTGTGCATAACAGAAACCTTAGAAAATAGTGCTTCTTTTTCAAATCAAGAACTCTTTACAAGCGCTCTGTCAAATAAAACTTACCTGGTTGTTCGTACGGTATGTTCATCCAGGGCGAAAGAGCCGGGAGGTCTTCCATCTCAACAAGCTACCCATGACTCTGATTAAACAAACCCTTAGCTCTGAGGACAAAATATCCGGTAGTATTATCATGGGTCTAATTTATTCAAAAATACATTTCTCACCATTGGTCGGTAGCCGAAACTTTTGAAATATTTCTTCTGGAAGGCGTCGAAAGGAACAGTGAAGGAGTCGTAACGCACTATTTTGCTTAGTTCCATGCCATCACCAATGACGGTCCAGCCGTAGATTGCAATGCTCATGTACACCACAAAATATACTGTTGTAAGTCCTGGGAAAGTAGGAAGACGATCAGTCTATGGTGAAATCTGTCTTGATGAAGAGATTGTGTGATAAAGATATGGAATACAGGTGGAATCAATTACACTTTCTTGATATGGAGAATACCTGCATGAAATTAATTTCCTTGCTTCGTCGTAATTCGAATAGGAAAAATATGTCTTACGACGAGTTCTGTATTCTGAGTGCAAACACAACAAACATCACTAAACATTTCATCAACTTGAAGACATTAAAAGGCTGTTTTTTTCCTTTTGTCAAAAAGACGGCATCTTGATTTTTGGCGGCAACAAGAGTTATGAGCTATAAAATTAAGTACTCATTACTTGTTCTTAACCCTCTCGATCCTTTTGGACATATATTTCCCTACAGAGAGCAAAAGCCGGTTCGAAAAGGTTAAAGTACTATGAGGTAGTAAGGATTCCTAGAAAAAAAACACATTCCTTAATCAGGTGAAAACCATTGCACTACATCGACGACGTAGGATTAATGTTCAAGAGATACGGGTTACAAGATATTCACCTTTAATTGCAAGCGTTTTACAAACGTTCGAAAAATTCGTACCTTTGATTGCAAGCGTTTCACAAGAAACTAATGATGTTCAAGAGACACACGCTGTAAAGGTGTATACCTTTGACCAAGTTTATCACAACAAACTAATGATGTTCAAGAGACACACGCTGTAAAGATGAGTACCTTTGACTTTGGGCATACTGAGGAACACAGCGACGTAGTCCCTGAAGAAGACCCTGATGGCGTGCGAGCGGTTGTCCTCAGGGTTGTCTGTGTCATCCAAGGAGATGCCCCTTGCGCAACAGGAGCGGTACACCAGGGGCTTCTCTTCTGTGTGAAAAAATGTGTCAGTCAATACTAGCCCCTACGAGTTAGTATGGAAAAATAATCAGCAACGTTAGAACACGAGGTGAGGTGTCGTAACTTCTTGTTAATCATTCTCAAATCTAAATAACTTTAAAGCTTTACAAACGTAATGAGCTGGAATTGACCATTTCATATCCTAGTGTAGCTTGTTCTCTGAAAAATCTATAAAAATTATCAATCCGATGGAATCCCTTATATCCTCCAGGTAGTGCCAAGTCATACAAGATGTAGACTGAAGGACAATCCCGTTAAGCGCTTCCACTTTGATTTGACTACAAAATACTAACGTGTATTCTATAAAAATAATTGGAATAAATAATTTTGTTCTTGTTGAAGCTTTAAAAATTGACAACAGTTTAATATTTAGAATAATCAAAAACTCAAAAAGCTATTTGCGTGAAAACGTCTGAATAATACACATGCATTTAAAACACGGTTCATTGTGCGTTTATGATGGAACATTTGTTGACACCTACTAGACTGCGAGACGGGGATGACTTTCTGGAAGGTGAGAGCTTCTTCTTGGCGTGCCCAGACAGCGCCACGAAGCCACCAAACAGTGTGATGTGCCACACATATGTCATGAGAACTGACATGGCTGAACAAAAACAAATCAACTCCGTTTAGATATATCACACAGCTCAGCATCTTAAAGTACAGTATAACTTCACAGTACATGGAATGCAGATTTCAATTTTTAACACTAACATTGAAATTAGTGACGCTTTCAATGACTATTCACGTCCTCTGTTGTGCAACTTGAGTAGACGCTCGTAAGGGAACTTGATGAATGTCGTAACTCCTAGTGTCATACGTCACAGCAGGTAGGATGTGTATTTCGTCCCCGTTGATTAGACAGAAACCGACCTCTGTGACCATAGGATTGGAACCCGGGTCTCCCGCATAGCAAATGGGGATGTTTGCCACTTGAACACTATGGTGGCATGGGGCTATGATGTGTCACATGTAACGTCATGAACAATGAAATAGTTGAACAAGAAAGTATGATGCGCTGAACGTACGTCATTAGCACTGAAATGGCTGAACATAGAATATGACGTTTCACACGCACGTCCCAAGTGCTGACGTACCTAAATAAAGGATATAATGGCAACCTGAAAGCGGTTTGAATCAGTCTAAGAACATGCTGCTTTTCCTTTACGAAAGGAATTAGATTGTGAATATATAGTATAAAGATTAGGAAATACGACAAACGAAATTTACTGAATACGAGTAGGAAACGTTTAATTTATTGCTAATTATAATTCTGTTGCAAGAATTTATCACATAATGTTAGCTTCGGGTTAGCTTCGGCTTTCATCTGCCCTTTCTCCCCTACGGAAAAAGGAGGAGGATTCCCTGCAACAACGACTGGAATTCTGGCAATGGAGATCGCAGGCACAGCAGACGCTGGGGAGTTCCGGGCACAATTAAACTCCTGACAGATTTCCTTCAAGACTGACGCATGCTAACAGCAATTTTGAGGTCTAAATAGTAACTAGTGTTGTGTGCTGACCGTGACACGCTAGTTGACTTGGACCCACTCAGATTTCACCGCCTCGGTGATCATGCGAAAGTTATCCGCCACTAATTCCAGCTTTCTGAATCTTTACAGTTTCCTATACTAACAGCTTTTTAATAGAAACAGATAGTTTCGACTGTTACTCTAAGTGTATCAATAAACACATCTGGAAAAGTTTCAAGAGAGGCAATTAAGTGAGAAAAGTTTCCAATACCTAGATGCTATCCGCAAGTAATTTTTTTGAATTGAACACTACAGCAAGTTGATAATCAAAATATCAAGTTTTTTTGATAACTATATGGTGTGAAGTTCGATTGAAATGTCAATGTCAAACTTCTCGTTAGGTAAACTGGGTAAATTCAATTTACATTAGTGGACACTTGTGGAACAATGTTCTGAATGGAGTAAATATTTCGAACAAAGTTCAAATAGAGCGATAGTGTCAAAACAGAAACGATGAAATTCAATATCAAAATATGAAGAATACGCTAAACGCACAGCTCTAGGAAGGAAAATCCCACTCACTTCAATCTGTCGAGTGGAGGTCATCCACTTTTTATAGTTACTTTACGTAAGATGAGCGTAAAAAATTACCTGACTGCTGATAAGTCAACTTTCTTCATTGCATGCAGAGAACAAATTTTATGAAAAAAAATATGTTGTGAATGAAGGTGAAGTGGGTACAGCTGCTCCAAAAGCACGATTGCTGCTCGGAAATTCAGATTACTGCTACAGCTCAGATATTCAGATTACTGCTACGGCTCAGAGATTCAGATTACTGCTACAGCTCAGAGATTCAGATTACTGCTACGGCTCAGAGATTGAGATTACTGCTACAGTTCAGAAATTCAGATCACTGCTACAGCTCAGAGATTCAGATTACTGCTGCTCAGAGTTTCAGATTACTGCTGCTCAGAGTTTCAGATTACTGCTGCTCAGGGTTTTCGACCGCTGCGGTTCAAGGATTCATATTATTTTCTGCTCCGAGATTCGGAGTGCTGCAGCTCAGAGATTCCGACAGCTGCGGCTCAAAGAGTTCGACCGAATAACTTTATTGCGAAATTAACTCTTCATAATGTTTAGGTATGGAATACTAGGAGTCGAGAAGTAATTTCGGTGTTACAATGTAAAGTTCCCACTGTCCGTGATTCCAGTTTTCTTGCACTTCATGGAGAAAATTTGCAATATAGAACAGAAAGTCACGTGGTTGGCTCACCCTGTTGAAAATGGTGTGGTCTTTAAGATGCTGACATCTTGACGATTAACTACTGCCAGAATTGAAAAACAAATATTGTGCAGGTTGTTTTTAAGGAAAACTAACGATAAATAATTTTCTGTGTTTGGTAAAGCATAGACATATTTAAAAAAACAATTGTGATATCTGAAACAGCGTTAAAACGAAATTTAAAATACACCAATTCATCAGAGCACTCATACGTCAGGAAAATAGTACCGTTTGTAAGGAACAGGGACTTTTCAGATGAAATCTATGTATAATTGATATATTGGTCACATAGTACCTTTTGTATGAAATAGGAACTTTTCAGACGTACCACTGTAATCCTGTAAATGGCGAAGTTTCACTATTGTAACGAATAGATTAGGGTCAAAAGCTCACTAGCGTAGAGAGCGAGCGTAGTATCTGTTTACTTGGATAATCACCGACACGTCGAAACGAGTAAATTTATAGGGTCACTTGGTGCCTCTTTGAGGAGGACACAGAATACTCAAAAAAAAACAGTAAGTGCTGGTCTGACAAAGGTTGATTTTATTGAAAGATGTAAAAGAAAAAATATCGCAGAGTAAGCCATGAATGTTAAAAGGGGTTTTTACAGTAAGAGACTATATCGTAGACAAAATTCATATTATTGGCCGAAGAGAGTTACATTGAAAAGGGGAGACACATGAGGGAAGAATTTAACCCGAAATTGAAACGTCGAACAAGTTTCTTATAAAAGGGCGACGGACTAGTCAAAAAAGGGAAATTTGAAGGTAGGCTTGGGCGGGGGAAGGAACGGGATTTGCTTGTCGGCATGTAGGGAATTTGGTGATTTCGGAAGGGGTAGGGCAAGTGTTAATATGCCTTAAAGTAAATCAAATGAAGACCGTTATGCTGACAGGCCACAGCAGATATTGCACATACACTTAGACGTGTGTATTGAGGGCATTCTTGTAGAGTATTCGCGTATTGTGTAGCCTCTAGGTGGCTGAAGGAGCAGAGGAATATTCCGGTACCGTCATGGAAGATTGAAGGTATTGTTTTAAGACAATTCATGGGTGTTAATCTCCATATTTTCGCTACCGATGTCGAATCTCCACTGCAATCTACAAGTGCCAAGGTTGATGCTATTTCAAGGTAAAATGTGGTCAATGATTGGAATTTTTTTCGCCTTTTCAATCTGGAAATTTACCATTGAATTTTGTTCTTTCAGTGTCGTTCGTAACTATTCAGCAATTATGAATGCGATTAATCTGTCTTAATAAAACATAGTTTCAGATTTGTATTGCAATAATTCCGGTGCTGTATTCGGCCTATGAAATTCGGATGTCGGTATTATCTGCCTTAATAGGACAAATTGCTGTCATTCCCCTTATTTTTATGACTATTACAGTAAAATGTGGTTAATTTTTCTGTGCGATTAATATATTTTCTCAAGTCTGCCATCAAGAATAGGAAATTTTTAATTACTTCATATGCGGAGGTTTGGGTCCCTCCAAAAACGGTCATGTCATACTTTCCAATTTTTGTTTAAAAATATCATTTCTAAGAGCTGATGAAACGTGACGAAAATAACGAAAAGCGTAGCTACTGAAAATCATGCTTTTGCAACTTGTTTTCATATTTTTTTGAGTAAATAAATGTTTACACATAATTATCGAATAATATTCTGCCTCATTTCCATTACCGCCACACACTATTATTATTATAACCTTAGTTTAACTACTGCAGCTATAACAAAAGCGATCTCGGCGGTGATAACCAGTTTCATTAACGTAACACATAAATAACAAACCTATAAGTAAAATAGCCTAAATGAGAACATTTTAGAAATCAAACGAATTCAAGAATAATTTTTTATCAAGTCTGAACTAAACATTCGTCCCAAGCCTACTGCATTTTTCCGCTGCATGAAGTTTGGAAAGCAGTACGAGTAGAGCGCGCGATGAAGCAGGTTTTGTTATTCTTGAATCTAAAATTCTTTCTTACTTCACAAAAAACTTTTATAACACCTTAGGAAAGTATAAATATATCACTACATAATTTTTTTAAGTAACACCCTGATTAAAAGTGCTCAGTCTTAGTCTGTTTTTCATCGCTCTCAACTACAGTCTGATGCAGCAGAACTGTGAATGTACCAAAAGGTGAAATCCAGATGAGAGAGGAGGAAATCGGAACCCAAGACCTTGACGAATATAGTCTACAAATTAGTCACCTGTAAGGGTGAGGAAAGTTGGAGAACTAGGCATTCCCGGCTAGAAAGCTGCACCTACAGTAGTTTCGTTTAAGTGTAACCGATTTCATTGTGAGTTGCTGAGACAGTTTCTAGCGTTGAGCAGATCCAAACGCCAACAGAGTTCATTTTCAAGAAGAGCTTGATGCAGCAGCTGCATACATGCATTTTGAACGTAAGATGGAGAAAATTTTACCATTCAACGTCTTTAGACATAATACTATAAGTTCGTCATGTCGAAGAATTACATTCAATTGATAATTGTAAATGTATATCGATTGAAAGATTCCCACAAATCGTTTCATTATTATATGAACCAATCTTTTCAATATTTGAGAGCAACAATCTCATTAAAATGATGAGACCGTGTTTCAGTCGGCGGAAAGCATGAGCCAAAAGAATCACAAGCTTCAGTACAATAATAAAATAGCCGAGTTAAAGCCCCACATGTTACACAGAAAGTTTTCCAAAGCTTTGCAGTCAATATGACAATCGTAAACAGAAACTTCGATCTTTTTTATGATATTTGCTCACATGAATTATGGAAAAGAGCCGAGCTCCGCTTTTGATGACTCTAAATAGAAGACTGAATGACCTCTGTATGTAATTAGGTGCTGTAGCAGCTGTCCTCGTTTTCTTAATCTGTGGATATCGGAATGAAGTGAGGCATTACAATGGCTTCTTGCAAGATCTTAGGTCACCCACTTAACAAGCACAATCTCCATTAATTTAACTCATCTACTTTCACATCAATAAAATAACATTGTACCATCATCAAAGATAATTTGACTTGAAACATTTCACAGGTCTTACACAATGAAGTTATAAACCGGGTAATTTCGAGTACAAATTAAAAATGACTAAATCGTTTTTAAACTAAATGGAGGCTCTAGCGACACCAGTACGTTATTTGACGAATAAGCTTCAGTATCAGTAGTATTGTGATTTCTGAATATTACTTGTAGTTTAGGAGCTGTCAATTTTCTGCACAAATGTCACTTCAGGACATTTATGAACTCATTTGAACTCAGTTCAACGACTGGTTTTCTTTCAGTAGAATGTAACAAAACACAATTAGCATCTGTCTCTACACTTTCAATAGAAATCAGATTTCCTAGCAAGTTCATACACAAAACAGACGACTGTAAACGCACTTCTGCGTCCTTCTTACAGAAACAAAACAATTTTTATTTCCAATCAAGTACACAGTACATAGACATTTAGTACATTGGTTTTTCAAATTCTTAAGGTTAATATTCTTAGAGTAAGGATGATGGTGAGCTCCATGCGACGATCCTGGGATGTGTCCATGGGTGGGGAGTTGAGGGCTTACCGATAAGTGCAAGCTCACGGCGTGAAACGAGAAACAGCTCGTATTCATTGCCGGGTTTCGAACCCGCACGCAGTCTTTCTGCAGAAGCAGAGACCCGATACAGAACACGGGCCGCAGACCACTCGACTACGGTGGCTGCTGAAAAAAAGGAGAATCTGCAATAATACTCATTTTTTTTAAATCTTAGTGCGTAAATCGGACGCTCAGAGGCCCTCTTAGCGTTATTGCATTTTACAAAGGACTTAAAATGCACTTGAGAAGAAAACCTGTTTGGATAAATGTTCCTGGCCCTCACAGTAACGACCTAAGAACGAACAGTAGTCTAGTCTGCTGATGGGTCTAGAATTATGTGAGTTGAACTGGTTGCAAATTTTTCTAAATTCTCATAATGAAAAACAAATTTTTAAAAACACGAAGTCGAAAAACGAAGCTACTCTTAATTACGAGATAGCGCTGAGCACACATGCAAAAGTTATTGACAAAAAAAATAAAACGAATATAGATGAAAATAAAACGATTGCAGAATCCTTTGATAATTATTTTGCTCCCACCTGCTAAGCACAGCCCAAACTGACAATAAAATGCATAACTGGTAACGAGTAACACCTCGCAGACTATAACCCCAAATTCTAAAAGTACTTGATTAAAATTTACTAACTTTATTGGCTTGTTCAATAGTACGAAAACCGTGGTATTTTGAAATGAAGTCGATGATAATTATTGTTGTTCTTAATGTGAATTCTTGAAATGTTTTAACCAAAGTCGTTTAACCACAAACAATGCAAAAGTAAAATCGTGAGTTCCGTTTAATTGTACCCATTTCCGTAATCATATAAGTGTTCAATCTTACGAAAATTCATTCAGAGATAGGAGCTTTCAGTCCCCGGACCCCTGACTCCAGTGCAATGCAACTCAGTATTGACGTCGCAATTTTTTCTTTCTTGAGCATATGAGAAATCGAACAATTGGAACGACGAACGACGGTGCATCCGAGTCTGCACCGTCGTTCAGCTTGCATCTGAGGGACAAACTTCAAGCCGATGGAAAAAAAGAGATGACAAGAACAATATCAGGACTGAATCACCTGAAAGACTTGTTCGCATGCTGATTATTGAAAGTATTATTACCGCAGCAGCAGCAGCAGCAGCAGCTCAATGAGTGTGCCACATTAGCAATGATCATTTCATTGTAAATCGATGTAAAGTGAAATGATGGAGTAGAAGGGTAGAAAGGTGAAGACATTGGGCAGGAGGTCGGTGGTAGGCTTCCCCGGCCTCTGCCACCAGAGAGGATAAGCTGGAGCCTCTGAAGGTGAACTCAGAATAAAATAATAACCCATTAAGATATACGCGAGCTGGGTTGGTCAATCAATTTTGTAAAGTAAAACACAAGGAAATGGAAATACGTACGTGTAAAGTAAAACATGTGGAAGTGAAAATACTTAACTTACTTGAATTGTTAAATAGTTCAGGCATAAATGATACATAAAATACATGTTGTATATACAGGGTGTTCTAAAAAAAAGCAGACCGAACTTTGTTTTGATAAAGCTCTACAGTTATTGTTGATAATATAGTTCTGTAAAAGCCTGCTTGTTCACTAAATACTTGTCCCTTAACAGCGAAAATTTTATTTTATTTCCTTGTGCGAAATTGTTACAATACCGTTGTTAGTAGAGGACACCGAAAGTACGTTTACTCCGGGGTATGAATGAAACTCAAAAGTCTAAGAAAAGTCAGGAGCATCATGCTTTGGGTCATAAAATCTTACCTTCTGAGTATTAACCTTTCCAATCATAAAGAAAGTGGCTTCGTTGCCAATAACAACTTTTTCCATGAAACAAGCATGTTTGTCATGAAGCCATTCAGCGAATAGCCTACGACGAGGAAAGTCTGTTTCTAGAAGTTGATGTCTTACATGAATCTTGTAAGGATACCAACGTAAATCACAAACAATACGATTGAACAATGACTTTTTTAGAGGTAAACCATTTCTTCTGACTGACACTTGTGGAGTTTGTAGAAGCAAGTTCCGCACATTTTCAACATTTTCTTCAGATCTCGCTGTTCTTTTACGCCCTGAACGGCCTTTGTTCAAATTACGACTAGTTCCTTCTTGTTGTATTAATTAGCATTTTTCCAGACGGTATCTTTGCATGGTGATCTTCGACCGGGGAAATGTTGAGCAAATAAGGCCTGTACACGTTTAATGCTTCTAGTCGAAATTCAGGTTATGACTACAAACACTCTTTGTTCTTTTGTTAACTGCATAATAAAGGGTATTTGCGAGGAAAACTTGTTCTTGCAAACATGTTTTATTCATGCAAGGGGTATTGTAGATACTGATTTACATCAATAACAAGCTGGCCGTTACTGCAACAACATAACTGCAGAACTTTATCAATTCAAAGTTCGGTCTGCTTTTTTTTGGGATACCCTGTATAGTATGAATCGAGAATTTAAAATCTCGGGTGGATAAATATTATGTTATCGTACACACTAAAATGCTTAGGAACCAGAGGGCATTCCGTCGATATTAATTTACATATACATACATGTAACACTTGCATGTACTTACACACATCGTGAAAGAATTCGAAGAATAAATTTCGGGAATAAAAGCTATTATTTTCGAACAAAACTTTACAAGGACGAAACGTGGGCTGCTTTTCTGACTAGGCAAAGTGGAAAATGGAAAAAAGTATCGTAACTAAACAGATTTGTAGGACATGCATTGCTGAACCTGTTATGTGACGACAATAGACATCTCGGAGGAATCTTCAGTTATGCTAACTAGTCCCTAACATTACAACCATTTTCCCCGCTAAATTCCAACTATCTCAATAGGTTCTCAAATTATAATGGATAAGAATTTCTTTCATTGCTCACTGTTGAAGAAACTCAAGCAGGAGGTCTTCGTAATGCCGCTACGACTACCACCTCAGGAAAGGAAAAATAAAATCTAAAGCCTATTTCGTACAAAACTGTAGGCATTAAACTTTTACAAGAGTTTTTTCTCTAGGGCAAAGCATTCTGATATAATATTATTTACAACATTATCACTCTTATAACCGTAAACACATTTTAAAGAACTAAGAATAAGCACAATTATAGAAACCAGCCATTGACGAGCTAGTTTTTTCAATAGAATGAACCCCTTTTGTAAAATCCTCGGTGTACACAAATAAAGTTGCTGAATGATATAACATTGCACTCAAATTATGCTATACTTCGTCTACTCACGTGAGTTAGCTGAGCAAAACCTTAATTATTCTTTTGAAAAAAATATATTTCACTTATAGCTTGTGGCCTTGATGGACGTGTGCTTTCCTAGCTATACATCTCACAGTATATGTGTTCACATTTAATTAAGGTCTAAAACCAGTATTCACGGTGCTATAGCATGGCCATTCGTATTTCTAGACTCATCTTCACTTCTACCAGCACCGTTTACATGATTGGCATCAGTCGAGGACAAAAAATTTGCAGCTCTGTTTAACTGTCTTTCTTGGGAAGGAAGATGAGGAGGAACTTGTAGTTCCTTCGTCGGAGAAGGTCGAGCAGATACAGCATCAGTTTGATGGTTATTGCTAGTTGGTAGTTTCATGATTTCATAATTTTCAACTTCATTAAATTTCTTTTCATTCTTTGAGCAAGATCCCGGACCGAAGAGTGACAGAAACACTGGAATAAGGAAGAGTCCGTGTATGGCCCCGAAGAAAATAACTAGGAATACCGTCTTGAAGAAGGTGATGAATATGTAGGATGGAACGAAGATTAAAGTCAACACCCCAAGCAGAGTGGACAGGGCTCCTTGCATTACGGGTAAACCAAGAGAGTACAGACACTCCCTCACACGTTCATCTGGAGTGTTTACTCGAGCAGAAAGATACGCATAACATATGTGGGCAGTGAAGTCTACGCTGAACCCGATACACATGATCAACTGGATCATGGAGATGGGATCCAGATTGACACCCCAGTGGGTCATGTACCCTATTACACCAATTTCGATAGATACTATTGAGAATCCAACCCAGAGGGAGCAGATAGGGTTTGGGATGAAGACGAAGGAGATCACCATCATAACCACCGCGGCCAAGGAGATGGCTGTCAAGCTCGTGGATCGCACCAACGTCAGCTGTTGAAAACATAAAAGAATTTGTAGCACATCTATGTCATCTTATAAGAAGTCATTTGATTTCACTTATAAGAACTTTTTAAGAATAAACGTCCAGATAAGTTGATTGAACATCGCAAATGTAAAATGCTAAGTTAAGTTAGGTTAAAGATTTTTAACACGTTGCCTCCGATTGCCTGGCTGGTGTAAATCTTCACTTTGTACGCATAGTCACTAGAAGGATCTGAAAAAATTACAGAACCTAACCTAAGTGGTACACATACGTACCACTTCGGAGTCAACGTGTTAACAGCATATCGATAAGGAGAATGAATTATTTCAGCAGAATTTTGAACGATTTCAATACTCTAAACACTGAGGAATAGACGGAGAGTAGCAACATTTAAGGAGCCTATACTAGCGTATTTCCATTGAATTATTGAATCTATGAATGCACCTTTTTTCAAAGAATGTTACATGCACTGAATTTGACATCACAATGGAAGTAAAAAATTCAGGAAAGTCTCAATGAACTATAGATAGTATGTTTAAGATTTCAAGTAATTGTATAATCTAAATAACAATAGTTTTCAGCAAAACAATGTAAATGAAAATTCACGGCGAACTCATAATCGAACTTTGGTTTCCCAAAAACTTTTCGGTCGGTAACAAGTTTTTGATTTGCGCACTAAGTCGTAGAACTCTCCCCCCAATTAGTATAAATTTTCTTTAACCAGTGTTACAGCTAAGCCTCCAAAATCTCTCAGCCTCCAGAACTCCCCAATGAAGTAGACAGTATGCTCGGTGGTGTCGCTTCCACTAAAGGAACATGAAAATGCTACTGGGTCATGTTACATTCACTACAGGAACATGAAAATATTACTGGGTTATATTTAATCTACTCCAGGGACATGAAAATGTGACTGGGTTATGTTACATCCATTACATTAACATGAAAATGTTACTGACGCTGAGCTCTTACTTGGTCAAAAAAGAGGTAAAGAGGATGGAAAACTGTTATTTCAAAAGGTGACTCGTCAGCCCAACGACGAAGATCTTGGAGAAGTTTGCGGTCGCTTACTGCGTCCATCACATCAACGGACTGGACGATGAATCGAGAAGCGATGATCCGAGTGCTGTCCTCGTTGAACGCCACGTCTAACACAAAGTTGTTTTGTTCTCCAGCCAAGAAATACTGCAACCAGATACAAAAACTCGATGAATGCCAGTCCTGCTGTAGATATGATGACCATAATTTTGATTATTTCATGGTGGCAATAGTTTCAATACTTACAGTATAAATTCAGACATAAGTATTCTCTAACATTGAAAAAGTCGATTTGAAAGGCTGTCGGACAACAAGTGAAAGATAAGGAAGCATTAATTAAAGTGACGAATAAAACATAAATCATATTCAGAAACCCTCTCCGAAAAATCAGTCGAAAGTAACGCACTTCTTTGAGGTTTCGAATGTAGGTTGGTTCATCTGTATTGTTGAGGCCGAGGTACTTCCCGTTCTTGTCCATGTAACGCATCCACTGGCGCAACCAACACTCTGTGTACAGAGGGTCTCCGATCGACTCGTGGCTCTCAACCAAGTCCATGAATTTTAGAATAGCGTCAGATGTAGCCGGGTCGCTGTACGTAATGTTGCCCGAGAACACGATCTGGTAAAAACACAATATGTTTACTACATGAATTACTTTTGGTCCAAGTATCTATAAGTAGAATTTCTGAGAGACGTATTACTTTATCAGAACTTCAAGGATATTAGATTGTATTATAATAAGAAGAGTTTTATGAAAACTGATTAAAAACATAGAAGATTAGGTGAAACATATGATACCAATGCAAAATTTAATTGCCACTTAATGTTTCATCCTTGAAAGATAAACTGAAGTTTTAAGAAATGAAGTAAATATTCCTCCAGGATAAGACATTATGGGCTAAGATTAGAATGACAACAAAGTTCTCACTAGTAACATCGTCTTCGACAATAAAGTACCATAAACACAGTCTCATAGTTCAAATTTTTTTTATTGAACTAACTTTTCTACTGAGATCGACACTCACCATTAAAACGTGCTGAAGTATTTCTCAACTACGTTGTAGGATGTCACAGCGTATTACACTAACCTTCCTATTCAGATCTACACTCACCATTGGTCGGTATGAAAACGTGCTGAAGTATTTGTCAATCATGTTGTAGAACGGGATAGTGTAGGAGTCATAACGGGCCAGTTTTCGCGTCTGCATGCCTTCCTGTACGACAGTGATTCCGTACACCGCCAGCGAGATGTACACCAGGAAGCATAGCAACACTACGCCTGTCGTTCAAAATTTCAAAATCACACGAGACTCAAGATACACTTTAATTTCTTCGAAGAAGAAAATAGTTCAAAGAGCAGTAATTCCCCTGACTGAAATCATTTTACGTGGTCGAAGTTAGTTAAGGATCGTGCGCTAGTATTTTAAACTTTGGCGTAAGAATGTTGATCAATTTAATTTCTTCAGTTCTCTCTTGAAAATAAATTACACACTTCATTAAATTAACTCTCTTAAAAGTTAGCCATGTAGAATAAGTCATACTCAGACAAGTTTATAAAAAACAAGTTAAAATAACTACCCTCTTCCTTAATTAATTTACTAAAGCACAGCCTGACCGATTCTTATATTTTCCTCACAGGTTTCAAATTTTTGACTAAAGAAACCATCCAGTTCCGAGCATTCAAGTTCCTACTTTTTTGAAGTTGCAAATTTCTCACCCTTGATGATGGGCATGTTGATGAACTCGGCGACGTAGTCCCTGAAGAGCACCATGATTGCGTGTGGCTGGTTGTCCTCAGGGTTGTACGGATCGTCTTTCGAGATGCCTCCGGAGCAGCAAGCGCGGTAAAAGTACGATTCTTCCTCTGTAAAAATATATACTCCTTAGTGCAACTAGTTTGTCAAATAGTCCTCATGAAAAATATACTTGAAATCAAAAAGGTTTTAAATTTATAATACGCCGAGTTTATCTAACACGCAAGTCTCCACAACAGCGGTCTAATATTATAAAAGTTCTGTTGATGCTGAACTAATCGGCAGCAAATTGAGTATGCGGAAATAGTTGACTTGAGTCAAATGTA
Organism: Trinorchestia longiramus; assembly: GCA_006783055.1. Classification (NCBI taxonomy): domain Eukaryota; kingdom Metazoa; phylum Arthropoda; class Malacostraca; order Amphipoda; family Talitridae; genus Trinorchestia; species Trinorchestia longiramus. Next base: position 86,268 of record VCRD01000269.1, read on the forward strand.
CTTATTATGTCATTTGTAACTGATACGATTATCAAAATCATGACGTGACGTAACGGCTTAACTTTTTATCAAAGGATTCGATTTTTCCAACTTGTAACTTTCACCATTAAACTTTGGCTGACGATATTTCCTAAAACAACGTTCTATCTTACAGTACCATTTATAAGATGGAGTTCATTTAATAACATGTGCAGGTACTTCAGAAAAAGGAATAATTTATTTAATGGAATCACTCACAACTACAATTTAGTACAAATTTCAGAATAACAGATTGCGCCTCGGCGACCGAGTATTTTCCTTGATTGTAGAGTGCAAGTTCTATACATACGTAATTAAGAAGCCGAGATGCTTTGAGGACATAATTTCAGAGTGAGATTTTCAAAAATCAATGGGTGAAGCTGGTTTCAGGAGCTCATAGTATTGGCCCAAGCCAGTCCGAGTCAAATGATCTTCTTCATGTTTATTTATAGTCACACGACTCTTCTTCCTCCTGTTTCTAATCAGATAATGTTTTTCAAATCTGGCTCAAATGATCTAATTCTGGTCAACACTTTTTAAATTACAAAATGCTTAACCCTTCTTCGCGTATAAATTTCCAACCTTCATTTGAGTCATATGAAACCTTCTAGACCTTAGATCATGCGATATAATTTATCTTAATACTGCTTCAAGTGTAACAAAGTGCTCAACAATGGTTCACGTAATGCCATCATCAACCCTAACTCAAATAATTTCATTTTCCGCAACACCAATAAAAATATTAAGATCCCATTCTCTAGTTTCATGTAATTTAATCTTCATGAACCATAATTTTAGTCAAATAACCCCTTTTATTCTGCTTCATGTCACGTAACACTCAACGACGATTTAATTCTTGGAATAATGTCAAGGCTTCCTTGTTTTGCCGGCTTCTAAGTCACAACAATACGAAGGTTGTTGGCTTCTACTCAATAAGGACGGTTTGTTCAGGGCGAATAAGGCGAAGCTTACGACTAGGAAAAATACACATCCGTTTTGACACATTCGTTTAGCTCCATGAATATACGTACGGCTTATCAATTATTAAAAAAAAGAATTCTCCATCTTCTTGAATATTACAGAAATATAGCAGAATGAGCACACATGCCAGCGAAACATATGTCAATCTTTTCGAATGAAATTCGACGGCTTTTAGAGTAACAGTTTCTAAGAGAAGAGGAAATATTTAAAAATACTGAATTATTTCTAACTTAAGACAAGGGGGATGATTATATTCCATCATCAGAAACAGGAAATGCACTAAATATGTAACCCTATTCCCTATGTCTATGAACATTAGAATGAACAGCCAAAACGGATTTTTGGAGTTATGAGAATATCAAAATTCATCTTATGGAGTAAAAAGAAATGCTGCATTACTCCATCACTTAGTACTGTTTTTCATATTTTTAAGAAACCACAAATACATACTCATGTATTCCACGTTTACAGAGGCCGAAAAAAGTTTAATGCTGGGAGAAAGCACGCAAAAATAAGAAGGACAACATTTGTGGAAGCAGTTGTTATGAACCTGCAATTCCAACGAGATAAACAAAAGGAAGAAAAGAGATAAAATTTTCCTGAAACCTAACGCACAAAAAAGTTCACAACTTGTACAATTAAGTCTAGACATGGTCGAGAAGCCGTACAAGACTATAAATGAGATACGAAAAAGCTCTCAAAATAAGTAGACGAATTGATCCTTTCAACGTCAGCTCTGAAGGGATATAAACAGACTAAGCTAATATTTTCTAATGAAATCAAAACCCTTCCTAGTTTTCAAGACTTTATGGATTAGAAAAATAAGACTCACTGGATTCTGAGACAGGCTTGACCGGCTTGCAAGTGACGTTGTGCAGCTGTTTTTTCTCCAACTTGGCGCAAATGGCCAAACAAGCTCCAAAGAATGTAATATGCCACACGTAGGTGACTAACACAGACATACCTGAAGGTGATGGCAAAAAGTTAAATCCAAGCAGAGATTATGCACACAGTATATCATGTCAGGAAGAAGTGGCAAATTTCTTTGACATTGGAATGACATGAAATTTATGAGGAAACATGGAATGTACTAAAAATTGTTTTGTTAATTTGTTAAAGTTATCGTCAGAGTAGAAGTTTATTCGGAAAATCTATAATTCCATAATTTATTAATGAAAACGCAATGTGCAAGCATAATAGGCGCAATGAATTAATATTAAAGACTTGACTTACAAAGAAAATAATGTGCCAGTCATGAATGAAGCTCGTCAAAAAATAAAAAATTCGCCATAACATCAGAAGGAATTCGCACGCATGTACAGAGCAAGGAACTGAGCGCATTCAGTCCAATTTACATTAGCAAATAAATGTGTCCATTTTTTATTGTTAGCACTGATGTCCTTTATAAAGGACTCATCTTTAAAGAACACAGAATAACTTTTAATACCACAGAAAATAAATCTATTGGCAAAATACAACTTAGAACATGACAATTTTTCAGAGCGAAAAGTACATAAAACCATCGTCGATAAATCTACTGAGAAAATATAACTTGGAGCACTCATCAGAAAGATGAACCCAATGTTCAGGTTGCAGTTCCCGTGGCATAGGATGGAGAGAGAGAGAGAGTTCTCAAGGGCACAACACTGAATATTCCAGCCCCGTATTTGTCACTGATTACATGGTCCGTCCCTACGCGGCGCGCTCTGAAGCAACTCAGAGCGACAGTAATACTTCACTCTCATTGGATTAAATATCAAATATTAGAAGCAAAACTATTGAAGTTGTTAATTACTGAACTGAATAACATGAAGCGAACAAAGTTATATGTACTGAGAAATACTTATGTTTTGTTTTTTTGCAGAATTTTACTAGAAAAAGAAGAGTTAGGAAAGCCACTTGCAATCTCACCATTTTACTGACTAGAATTTACGAAGAGCGGTAGAACACATTTGAAAACCTTTTCGGTAATAAAATCATATTTTGAAGTTTTTTACTGTTTTTTGGTGAATTTTAGCCAGTGAAATGTTAAGATCAAAAGTGGCTTTCCTTGCTCCTCTTCTTCTTCTAGTTACATGTATTATTATAACTTAGATAACCTTTATTAATTAAGTTACTTTATGGTTGGATTACCCTAATTTTTGTTCGTGGTATACGAAGGCAAAGTTTGTGAAAACTTTTTTCAGATTAAATGCGACTATAGCGTATTATTCTGATGTTTAGATGTTACTGCTGATGTTACCACTGATGTTACGCTAAACTCGACATGAAATTAAAGCTCAACACAATTTAAACACTGCTTAATGCGCAGTCACACGAGTCTCTACACATAAACAGAACATGCAATATTGTCTCCATTGAAGGAGGTGGCCTATAATAGAAACTTTACCACCATTTGCTCACAAAATCAGGATAGCACTTGGAAAATCCACAAGATTTTAAGAAATCGCGCCTCCCCAAGTTAAGATAATTTACCAGCTTTAAATTAGAATTCAGTGCAAGCAATAAACTTACCTGTGTAGATGCAAAAGATCTGCACAGAGGCAAAGGGCGTCACGTATCCTACGAAGAAAGAGAGCATGTTGGTCAGGGAGGTGATCGTGATGGACACAGCAGCGTCTGCATAGGCGCTCGACAGCCGCTCCTTCACCGTGTCCTGGAACCTGGCGCGCTGCCATGCTGCCAGCATCACAAACGTGTCGTCGATGCCAATGCCTGGAGTGTAAGACATTTTGAGCCATGTGAACTTATTGTAGAAACTGATCAGCAGCATGAGACATTTTTGAACCATATGAACTCACTGTAGAAACTGACCAGCAGCACGAGACATTTTTGAACCATATGAACTCACTGTAGAAACTGACCAGCAGCACGAGACATTTTTGAACCATGTGAACTTATCGTAGAAACTGACCAGCAGCACGAGACATTTTTGAACCATATGAACTTATCGTAGAAACTGACCAGCAGCACGAGACATTTTTGAACCATGTGAACTTATTGTAGAAACTGACCTGTAGTTCAACATATTTTTTAACAATGAGATCTAATAGTAGAAAATGGCCTGCAACGCCAAAAATCCTCAACCGTGAGGAATACTGTAATTACATAAGCTAAAATAACTGAAAATCCTCACCCTAACAAGGAGATACAAAATTTTCGTTGGAAATGAAAATGTGTTTGTCAGCACTTCTATTGATGTACTGCAAAATTCCTTTAATCCCAATTTACCTCAGATGCTTGGAAAATTATATAAAAACACACGAAGATACAAAGAGGCACGGAAAAATTTGATCAAAAGTAAAAATTTATTACTCGAAAAATAATTGACGTAATAAGGGGAAACGAAGACCACTTGAAAGGATATATTCTAAAAAATTTAATTGTTTATAATAGACACTTTGATTATTTTGTATTTACATAAACACTGTTTTAAGCATTTTACAAAAAACTGGATTTCCAATGTGGGTCAACATACAACATTGCAATTTTTTAGAGTGAAAAATAGTTAAAACACTTAATAAACCTTCTGGTAATATACACATTAGAACATGACAATTTTTCCAAGTAACCCAAACAAAAATACAGAAAAATTTACTAGCCAAGTATGACTTAGAACCCGAGTATTTTCAGAATGAAATACAAGTAAAAGCTTTGCCAATAAATCTACTGGCTAAATGAACCTAACAACATGACAATTTTTCAGGGTCAAAGATAAGGGCTTAACTAAGTCTGCTTCTCACTGTACTGCGCTAATAGATCTCCGACCAAAGAGAAAAGAACATTTGCCAATAAATTCAACCTGATCATGAACATCAGACTTAACAATGTGGTCAGTAAATACAAAGCGAAAGCACCATATATAATCTAAACGAGGGTTCCAGGACGCTTCTAAATGACCTGAATGACGGTCTTGAATGGCTCTAACTTAGATCATGTATGGTGCTACTTGCTCTCCATTTGCTTAACACATTGTTAACAGTGTTAATGTTCATTGTTCTCATCTCACTTTCTCTTCTCAATAAATCTCAATTCTTTGAGATTTATTTCTTCAACTTTCTTTCTTGTTAAACAATGAAGACACGCTGCTCCCTAGTAAGTTGAACCATCCTGAAAATCTACCTTTTTTATAAAGTACATTTAGCGATGGCAGTATATACAACAGTAGAGATATCTATTATACAGAAAAAACTTAAGAATATATCCTTTAATGTGGTTTTTGTTTCACCTTTCCATATCAGTTATTTTTAGTTATAAGCGTTTACTTTCAACCAGTTTTTTCTTTGTAATATTAAACAATCTGAGGGAAATTAATTATACTGTGTATTGAATTAACATACGCATAAAATAAAATAATTTCAGCAGCATTTCCAAGCTTGACATGAGGCCTGGTTACTGTTACGATAGGATAATGAATTATCACCAACATCTTGGTATGCACTGGTGAAACTTTTTTTAAGACCAATTTCATGAGCCCAAAAGCACGTAATTCCAATTCGATTTGCAGGGTGTGATGGATAAATAACTTGTTTTCTTTGGAATGTTCTGTGGCTAGGATATTATTCTCCAACCGGTAAAAATTGAACCAGGCCATCAGTAGTGCCTGTGCTGTCGGCACGTGTAGTTATGGCATCAACAGTGGAGTTTAACCCTTTCGATCCTGTTAGGGCACATATATCCCAACAGAGAGCAAAAGCCAGATCAGAATGGTTAAGTTCCCAGAGTCATGGAAACAGCACTCAATATTGATGTCAATTCACGTCTAACACCATAATTTCGATAGTACAAAGTGGCTTAAAGTGGACGGCAGCTTTGTCAGAAAGGTTTGACACGAGTTAGTTGCTTCCACCTACAACTTTGAAGTTACAGTTGTCAGGGTAGTTCATTCAATCACAGAAGTGGCTGTTAGAGAACTTACATGACTTCATGGAACTTCCATGGTCTCTTCTGATGTCTGGCCTCCCACCTACCCCGACCTCAACCCATTGGAATTTTTTGTATGAGGCACAGTCGAACGGAACACTAACCGAACCTCACGCACGACCAAGAACAAAGTGACTGAGCGTATCAAGGTGGTTTTCGCCAATCTTTCAAGAGAGGTCGTCAAGAAGAGCTACAGTAGGTTCCGAGGGCGTATTGAGGTTTATCACGACCGGGGGCGGCTTCGAGTAAAAAGTGGCTAGAGGGCCTAAAAAGACGATCATATAATTTTTAATACACAAATTCTTCTTTGAATGAGAGTGTTTTTATTACGACCTAAAAAACGGGTTATTTATCCGCCACACCCTGTAATGGTAAATCTCTCTAGTTCTCGTTACTTGACTTTAGTTCTCAATTGACTACCAAACTACAAGTTTTCTCTGTGGTTAACGCGTATCTTTAAGCACCAACGGGTTGCCCAGAAGTCGATCGCGCTCAGTTACGCACAGCATTGATAGAACGAACAATCTTTCCTAGTAGCTGCTGATAAACTATGGGAACAGATCTGAAACATCGTATTGAGTTAGCGGAAAGTGCCAAACTTGAGTTACACATATCAGATCCGACGCTCAATTTTTTTTTAAATTTTGTATGATCTTGGTTTCTTTCTGGTCATACGAGTGTCGACTCGTATGATATTTGGCCTTCAAATCAAGAGAACTAAAAAAGCTTTTTTGCTGTAAGTAATATTTTAATCATGTAAAACAGTTACCATCTCTTACATCATGGGAAAAACAGGTTGCGTAGCTTCTATTTACATGTGAAGATCCTGGTCCGCTCAACTCCGCACCAATGGAATAAATTTTGATCATTGGGCAGCATCAAAAGGAGCTATAGTACCACAGACGCAGTCATTCTTAATGAGTCGTTCTTTATTAGAGTGAGATGAGCAACACATTACTAATTTCTGTCATACGAAAGGAAAGTAATTGACCAATGCTGAAGTTCAAAAACAAGAAAACTGTTAAACGAATTATGAAATCCTAAAAAACTAGTAGATTCTTCAATAGTATAATGGCTTTGATAGGAGAAGGTTTACAATGCAAACTTGGGATAGTGAAAGAAGTATTGAAATCCCGCCTTGCTGATGGCTAGAGCCGTCACTCGTGAAATTATCGTCCACGGAGGATGGCATGAACAAAATGGCGGGCCAGAACGGAGGAAAGGGAAGTTTTATATTTCAAACCAACTTTCGCACAACTAACTCCCTGATCTAAGGGTAAAAATGGCAACTTTTGTTTGATAATCCCATACAAGACACGGACATCACATCTATGCGGAATGTAAATTTTTGAGAAAAGGGATTTTAAGTTCACGTTATCTAAGCCATCGCGTTTTGGTTTGTTGTTTCTGTCATTTCTACTCTACATCTAGTCTGAAACTAATTCTTGACGCCCACCAACTTCATAAACACCAATATCAATATATTCAGGCGTTCTCCTTTGAGTTTCTGCACGCCGTTTTAAGGTCGAACATTCTTATTTGCGCAATCATATTCAAGGTCGTGGTGGTTGACAAAGTACGAGTTAATTCTAGGAGAGAGTGCAGTCAACAAATGTTCAAGATAACAAGTATGTGCATACTCGTATAAAATTAAAGTATTTTGTACACAAAGGAATTTCTGCTTCAAAGTTTGCAACACATAATTCTTTGTTCTCTATCTGTTGGAGAGCTTTAAAAAATATGGTGACAATGAAGAGAATTACCAAATTCATGCCTTATGATGCTTACCTAAACCCAAAATTTATGTAAAAAACAAAATACAAGAAAAATGAGGCTGCAAAAAGTGGGGAAGTAGGTGACGTGAGGCTTGTGGCCAAACCAAGCCTCATCGCTTGGTATTCCCACTCGCTGGCCGCACCAGCGAAATATCAACAAAAAAGTCCTAACCACACGGGCAAGAATTTAAACAGAATTATATCGTACGTAGATTAAGGAATCATGGCTGGACACATCAAAATCTAGCAAATGTTATTACAGTATTAACATTTTAGCTACGGATGTGATTAAATTTAGGTTATCTACACTGTTGAACCCTATGAATATCATGATGGTTCCAATGGCACTCCAAAAGTGCAGAGTTTCAGTGCTTCCGCGTGCACAGTACAAGGAGACACGCAAAAAACTGGAAAATTGCAGTTTGAAGTCTGGACTCCTCAAGCTGGAGTCCAGCTCAGGGTCCTGATGCTAACGCTTCGCTGACCGAGAGAGACGAAGACAGGGGAGGAGGGGCTGGGAATCCTTAATTCTTTGGTTGAAAACTACTCTTATTAGAAGGCTACTCGCTTGGCTAGAGAGAAAATGTCTGGGCACAAAATACCTTAGCCACATCATGAACCCCTATGTTCTGAGTTATAAGATTCTACAAATGAAGCGTGTCCCAGCTTTACGGGACCTGAAAACTAATTGACGAAACTCAAAAATTCAGTTTGAGTTGTGTCAGTTTGGAGTTTAGTGTCCCAGTTAATACTGGGACTAGCTGTATGTATTATTTTATACACTGGTATTTTAAAGTCCCGTGAAAAAGAAAATTTAAATTCTCTATGCAATTTGTTGATGGCTATGCTTTAATAAAAATGACAAATATTTCGCAATAAGAGAGATACTATCATTATTTTTCTGGTAAAAAAGGCGTAAACAACAACTCCGTCTCCTCCATTAGCATTGTTAGTATTTTCTAGTGAACATTCGTACTTTTACACACTTTCATAATCTATTAGCATAAGCACAAACTAAAGTAAATGAAAAACTTTTCTAAGCGGCAGCAGAAGACATCTACTGTAGACAGGGTGTGATCTAACAAAATGTTCTAAAACGAAATAGAATAATGAACCAAAAATGTGTTTCAAATATTATCCAATTCATGTTGGCAACTGAAAACAAATGAAAGAAAATTAAAAATACATGAATATTTTTTAAAAATGCATCATTTGTTCATTACTCTACTCCACTGTTATTAAATTTACAAATATATCAGAGCATCTGTACTGTACTCACTGGATCCTCGCCTGCTCTTCCAAGACAGCGCTAAGAAAATCATTTGCTGTGCACTTCCGTTGAATTGCAGTTTCATTTACCTAAAAATTCGGAAGTTTTGATGGTAATGAGATTGTAAATTATAATGAAGTAAGTTATGCAATATTGATTCAAATTTTTAACTCGTGAATTTTGAGATGCTACTATACTACGACTCCACATTACAGGTCCTCATTGATGGGGCGTGTTGAATCTCAGAAAATAATCTCGATGTGGTCAACATTACAGAACGTGACATTTTTACCTCAACATAAACTGTACCTCTAATCATATTTCGTTATAGAATTTATGGAGCAGTATTATATTTACGATTATGTACAATAATTTACACATTCAAGTTGTATTGTTATTTTTAATATGCTTCACAGAATTCCAATGTCTATTTAGATTGCCGTTTAATTATACTCAACGACATAGAGAGTAGTGATATGCAAGTAGATCAAGAAATGCTATATGTGCGAGGTTGAGTTTGGTGAAACTCTACTGAGTTGCAATGAAAAATAATTAATATACGTGAGAATAAACTCAATATGTTATAGCTCTCCAAATATTTATTTAAATTACATACTTATTTTCCCAACTCGAAATTTCCTGCACAGACTTCAATTTTTTTATAATTTCATTTAATGAACTTAAACAACAGTACAAAGTAATAAAATAATATCCTAATGATGTCCTACGATTATCCTATAATAAAAATAATGAACGGACTTTTGTTACAACCTGATAAGTACGTGCACACAATATAAGGAAAAAGGTTTAATTGGCTGAACCATAATAATGTTTTAAAAATTACATTTGAAATAAACTAAATAGTTGAAATTTAAAAGTAAATCAGCTAGCGGGCCGTAGTTTGGTGACCCCTGAGCTAGACCATTGATCGTCTCAATCGTATAGCTGACCAATAGAAAAGCTCCACGTGTAAATTTTATCCAATTGGTGCTGCGCGATCACTTCCGGGTAGAGGTTTTACTCTCGCGCTAAGGACATATCATTTAGACCTGTGTTTCTCAAAATATATGACGTGGCGTACTGGCAATTTTTTTCAATGTGTTAGAGACAAGTAATATTAATTAGTAATACTGATTTATACCGGAAACTATACGGGAACCGGTGTCGCGTACCGGCAATTAATGACTCGCTGGCCGACACCGGTCCGCGAGCCGCCACTTGAGTAGCACTCATTTAGAAGGCTTTGGTGTTACTACTTATTATTGAAGCGGCAATTTAAATCTCTGTAACTAAAGTATAAAGTCTTAATCCTGTACTCGGAACTAGTTCTAAAGTAGATCTAGGTAAAAAACATACTTGATCCAGCAGAGATGAGAGAATGAAAGTAATAAAGGAAATTGTATGTCCTGCTAGATTCCAACTTTTTGAAGGTTGAAACAGAGCAAGACTTGAATATTTGTCACTCAAAGCAAAACAGGGAACCTGAGTTGAGAATATTACCTCAATACACGTGGGAACAAAGAAATATATGAATAGCGTTTTTGTTTGAAAATAAAATCGGAGTCAAATTTTAAATACCAAAAAATATAAAATACATTCAGTTAATACTAACAATGCATTATGCATAGGATCAATCATAAAGTGGAACTTTGAAGCATGTACATAGAATATTTGTTGTTGAAATGAAAACTGACAACTTTTATAATTAAAGAAAATTAATTTTAAAATACGTAGAATTAAAACTTATGCTGAAAATACACCTCAGACGTGTCAAGTGTCATTCAACACCAAACACGTAATTGAGTTTGTCGAATTTTCATGCATTCAACTGTGAAAATTGCATGGTAACATAACAATAAATAAACTTAGCACTAAATAACCAGATTTTAGATAGCCAAATAACTCTACTTTGATTAGCGGAGTTCCATGACCGAGCTGTAAACTTTTGTTGTTGGGCATCGTTGAATTTCAGTAACTAACCACTGAAAAATTTACAAGGTTTTAAGTTTCAATAAGGAAAGAAATGCACCTAAATTATCCACTGAAGTACAACAGGAAATAAGGAAACAAATTGGCTTTGTGCATTAAAAGGTTATGGATGAAAAACTGGATTATGGATTGCAGGGTGCAATAAATGAATCAGGACTAAATGAATAAACGCATCCGAGCGCAAATGCTCTCAAGGAAGTATGATCTCTTGGAACTTCTGGAGGACGCCACAAGGTGACGAGGCTTTTAGTAAATGCACTTTTTAATCTAGTTTTTTATGCTAAGCCCAACACGTGGCTTTTAGGCACTGGTGTTTTTTATCAACAGCTCTTCATCGTATAAGCTTAACAAGACAGTGTAGTTGTAAAAGCCTGTTTTTTCTTAGAAGCTGCTGTGCAGTCAGCATGCTGTGCTGCATGCCAGTAGCGTTCGGCTTGAAATTATCACCAATGAGTATGCAACGAATAGGGCAAGATAGGCTACATTAGAAGCCATGAATTGACAAGCAATGTACATGAATCTTAAAAAACTAACATATTGATTTCTATTATGAAATGGGTTCTCTCGAGACTGGCATAATTTTTTGCACAGTGAGAAAAAAATTAATTCCAAAGTTACGACGCTGGCTAACACCGACGTTTTGCACCGGTTTGAAAAAATGAGCTACTGAATAAAAAAACGAATCGTTAGACTGAAGCTCAATGTCAGTGGTTGTCGGCATTTTGTCAACTTGAACGGGGGTCATGACGAAAAGTAAATACAGGGTGAGGCAAGTGAAAAGCCCGAGTTTTGAAAGGCGCTTGCAATGCCTGTGGTGGTGATGGTAAGATGTTTGTAGTATCGTTGTAACCACCAAATTCTGCCGTTTTCAGTAGCAGCCATGCCACAGTACAGTAAAGACTAGTAGGGACACTTTCAATTTTGACGTCATGGAATTATGTGAGGGGTGATGGGGGTCTCAATGACGTACACGCAAGTCAACCAATCATGGCGCACAAGTCAGGCCAACGGTCACTTTGTCAAATTTATGCTGATTTCAAAGCAATAAAAACATTGGGAAACAGCTTGAAACAATGGTCTAATGCTGGTCGGTGCATTTGCTACTACATAAATACATATAATTTAGATAAGAATTACGAGATGCAATAAAGTGCAGAGATAGAATTAAACAAACAATGCACATGCGCTAACAAAATTATTAGGAATATCTTATTTTTCTCTTTAATTTGATTGTAGCTCCGCTTCTACCATTGAAATTCCATTTTCATACTCACAATGTTAATATTGAATAAGACACTCTGGGATGCTCTGAGTGCACTCAGTTCATGCATAATAGAAGGTGCAAAAATCAATTCATCAGTCGTGATATTCGCTATGAGAATACGATGAATTAAAACCAAAAAAGTATAATTTTCACATTACAGAGAAGTGTATAATTTTCTAGATCGAGTAACACAAAGAGGAGTTTTAGTCCAACAAGTTGAATTCTGTCATATTTCAATTATTTTTCTTTCAAACTATGTAACAGAGAAGTCATATGTACTTGTTCCATAAATGCTATTATTAAGTGAGGTTCATGAATACTATATTAGACGGGCTTGTTAATTTTGACATTGAACTCCCAGGCCCACTTCGTTGTGCTAGTGTTAAAATGGTTTAAACGTTGCATGTAACTATAGTTCTCATGGCCGAGTGGTTAAAGGATTGGAAGTAAAGCTGCGGTTATGTGGATGTCGTAGGTTCTACTCCAGCCGTGCGCTTTTGTGTTTTCTATCATCTCGGCATTTGAAGCCTCGCCCTTCAAAAATTTACCAATCAGCGCTAAGACACAATTATTACGCCATGGATCACGTTCCCGCCTGAAAACCGTTGTTGGGGTGGTCATTACCAACCCCCCATATGATCGTACTTCTCTTTACTGTACTGTGGCCATGCCTTGGTCAGGTGAATATCCCGGCTTTGCAGTGCGCCCGTATCTCGAAAATTGCCATTCTGTCCTCGCTACTCAGCGCGCCTTCCGCCTACACTTCAACATTCCACGTCATGGTCCCATCCCTGATGGCAAGGCAATCAGGCGTTGGGTTGAAGCATTAGAAGATACTGGTTCCACAAGAAAACCTAGGGGTAGTGGAGGACCAAGAACGGTAATAACACCAGAAAATATGGCCTTAATTCAAGCAGCTGTTGAACAGTCACCACGACGCTCTGCCCGGAAGCATTCACTTGCATTGGCCATGTCTAACTGATCTTTAAGGCGGATATTGCGCTACGATATATAGTTCCATCCATTCAAAATAACAATTTTTCAAAAATTGAAGCCTACTGACTTTGAAAATTGCAGGAATTGCTGTCAGGAAATGTTGAACAGCACCTCCGAACCGTCAACTTTTTTCAGCAGTGACGAGGCGCACTTCCGCCTTTCTGGAAGCGTGAATAAGCAAAATTGTCGTTATTGGGCCGAAGACAACCCAAGAGAACTTCACCAGAGACCGCTCCATTCCCCTAAAGTTACTGTTTGGTGAGCAGTTTCCAAATTTGGGGTAACTGAGCCTTATTTCTTTGAGGAGGATGGAAGATCTGTCACCGTCAACTCTCAACGTTATCTTGCGATGTTGGAAGACTTTTTTTGAACCGAAATTGGAACAATTAAGTCAGGAAACAAATCTGCGAGACATCTGGTTCCAACAGGATGAAGCAACAGCCCACACTGCTCAAGTTGCAATGGTCAAATTGCGACAGATGTTCCCGGCACGCCTCGTCTCTCGGAGGGGTGATGTCGAGTGGCCCCCACGATTACCCGATTTGAGCATTTGCGACTTCTTCCTGTGGGGACATCTGAAGAAGAAAGTGTTCAGAAGTCAGCCACACAATTGGAAAAATTGAAGATGCGAATTTGGGAGGAAATCGCTGCAATGCCCCTTGAGATGTGCCGAAGAGCAACCGAAAACTTCAGACATCGCCTTCAACAGTGCATCGCCACAGATGGCCACCATCTTCCTGATGCAATCTTCAAAAAGTGAGCACACAAACGGCATTGTATACTGATTCGAATAAAACAACAAATAATTCTGTACGTATTGTTTTACTTTTCCTAATAGCCTTTCAAACCCGGGCATTTGACTTGCCCCACCCTGTATTAAATGAAACAACAAGAAGTAAATTTTTTCTTGCAAAACGAATCATCCTGATTCACAGAATGCATTCTCTCTTTGTCTCCAAACGCCACATATTTATATTATTCAAGCGTGATGTAAAAAACTTGCGAGGCGCGGCACATGATCCAAGACAAATTTTGTATTCTGTAAAAAGACTATCCAAATTAGTGTAAGTATTATACGTAATTGTTTTAATCCATTTTTAGGCGGTCATATTTTTCCCTGCATACATATTTAGATTCTTAAGCTCGGTGAATAAAATAAGAAATTGTTTGAAAAACCGGATATCCCAAAATTATGAAACTATTGAAAATACAAATATATTTTGTTTACTACATAATTGATGGAGTTGAACCATAAGGAAATGCATAAAAGCGTCCTCACAATAGTCGCGTCCGAACTATGCACACTATGAATATGCTCCAAGTAGTCAGAGCTCAGGTAGGAAGAGTTCCAAAGCAGATCTATAAGAAAAATCGCAATTGACTTTGTTGTCACGAAGAAAATCATGAGAAACATTGTCATGAGGCACTAAAAATTCTCATTCAAGATAAAAATAGAGTGGCTTTCCGAACTCCATAAAAAGAATTCAGAAGAGAGTTCTTTACCATTGAACAGGATAGCACTTCCTCTCACATGGCAAAAGAGGCACAGAAGTATTAATAGGGCCCTGAAATGAAGAAACATGGCAAGCCTCTTCTTCTGTTTCAGCCCTAGGGTCTTCTGCGTTTCGTCTATTTTTGAGTTCGAAGTCTGGCTTCCTTACAGACAACTGTCATGTGTCGAAGGCAATTTTCGTTACGCAATTTCCTAGTCAAACATGAACTAAAGTTTCGTAAAAGATTAGTGAAATTTTGTGGAAATTTTTGCAGCAAACTCGAGCGTGCAACTTAAGTTGAAGAACGACATTTTAAAAAAATAATACGGAAATTTATGAAGAGAATTTAAAATTCAATGCCTCAATAACAAATTGTTTCATTACTGCATAAAAATCACGAGATTTTGTGATTCAAATAATACCAAGACTTTAGTCACCTGCTATAGAGCTGATTTTACAGAAATCAATACGAAGTGTGAATACTCAAGCCACTTCTTCAATTACATCGTCATAAATGATGGGAAATTTCGCAGTACATACCATTTTCCTTATTTGTTTACAAAATTGAAAAGTGGACTTCATCATTGTAGTTCGTAGGTGGTTCACAATGTTTCACCAGATATATTCTACTGCATCATGCATCTATGACAACTAATCGGACCTAGTTTTTTTTATAAAGTTTCATCATACAACCAAGCCATTACAAACAGCGTGTGCGATGAACGTACTAAGCATATAATAACGCCTGTACGTTGTGTCTAGCACCTCGTAGGAAGGCCGTAAAAATTAACTACATTTTTATGAAACAAACGGTTTCAGTTCATCGAGAAACATCACCTCACTTCGCATAAACGGGGCTTGTTGTTAGTCATAAGCCAGCCATCACGATCGAACAGTAAGCACTAAGAGGCAGAGACGCTGAATTGTCGACTGCACAAAGTCCAGCCCCACTTGATTGTTAAACAACAGAGACTTGTTTTTGTACATCTTGTGAAGGTGCGTGTAACCTTGTACTTCATCACTGAGTGAGTAGAAATTTCTTACAATGGAGTAAGAGCTGAGACAATTGAGCTAAAGCTACGTTTTTAACTTTTATGGTGTTCGAAAAGACAGATTACACTCGTTGAAAGCTATTTTAAACTCAGAAATAAATCCAGGCACGAAGCAACTGAGAGAACTGCACAAAAACAAAGCTCTGGTATGGCCTCGACCTGCTGTACTGAGGAGATCTGACTGTAGCCAACAGATGCCCCTTCGTACGAAAGCAATAATTTATGATTCCATTTCCTTTTAAAGTATTTCGTTTTAGATATACTGCATGTTGCAGTAAACTTACACAAAAAAAACTGACAATCACACTCATAAATTTTGAAGCAATGAGTTAAATGTGCGAACTGGAGGATATTAAAATAAATCATTGGGCTTTATGTTTAAAGTGAGGTATCAAATTATTATCTGTTGTGTTACTATTGCAAGTTTCAATTTTAATTTACCCCTGCAAATAACTTTTACACGTGATGCAGGGCAAGCGTTTCTTCCGCGCGCATATCTTTTAAGCGAAGCTTCGTTTTTGTCTCCCTCATGTGTGATGTGGAAATTATTCACTGATGCATTACTTCAAAAAGCGTTCTTGTGCACTACGTTCATAGTCCTCATTTACGTGTGGTCGGTATTACGAGAATTTACGCTGTCATAAAGCATCCAGTACAAATATTTTTCCTCTTTCTGCTCTTTTACAGGTGGTACACAACACGAATATATTGTACGCTGAAACTTTATAGCTTAAAAAGTTCAATTGACTGCTATAGTTTATATGAAAGAGTGAAATATAGACGGAGGAACACGCAACACCTCTTCGCAGGGGCTAAGATAGTAAACTTTTGATTCCTGCTAGTTCGTAATAAAAGCGACGATCTTTGAAAAGATAAACAAGAATCAAAGAATTGATGTTTCTATGAAGCAGAAGTCACACTGAGAATATCCGTGTAGAGGCACTTCAAATTAAGAAAAACAATTGAGGCGAATATTTAGGAAAAAATAAGTGGAATTTGAATATGCAGACATCAACAAATTAAGTCAATTGCAAGCCAAGCATGAACCTGAAGCAGAAACGCCATTAAAACTTACGTTCGTTCCTTCATTCTTATTTTTAATGGACCGTTACGTTATACCTGAGTTACCTTATACCAGCACGGACTTGCTGGAAGCCAAACGAAATAAAATAAACTTTATTCCGATATATCAAAAAGTAATTTATCAATTCACAGTACGTGGAATCAGTTTTCTAATTCCTAATGCTATCATTTTAAGACTACAGATAGAGCTGTTATAAAATCTTTATAGTGTAGATATTCGTTTTAAAGTAGCTGATAAAACAGCAGTTATACAATTGGACCAAAAAAAGAGTTCTTGAAATCAGTCGTTACTTCAAAAGTTGTAAACACGACAAAAATTTACTTGAGAATATTTTCCCATAGGCATTCACGTTTCAAACACGGACAAAATCAGGGCACAAATTTAATACAAAAGCACGAATTTTCTCTGCCTTTCACTCATAGAATACAAAAAAGTGGAGACTTCGAAGCTTCAACCTTCATGCATCATATACGGAATATTCACAAGACCTACAGTAGTGAATTCCAGTAGCGTTTATAACAAATGTGTTAATGAATGACAGTATTTTTATGGGTATGAAATGTTCATGGGTATTATAGGTATTGAAATCTCAGTCTAACGTTATTCACTACCAGGATTATTGATTATGTTAAAAATATTACAATCTCAGCAGTAGAATTTTTCACTAATTCGTCTAGCTAGCCCTCTACCAAAATATTCATCCAAATTAACGCAGAATAATCTCCTCTTTAGAGCACTAAGTAAAACCCAAGCGTACATGCTCAGTGCAGTTTCAAACCTTGCACTTGGTAATTTATTTCTTCTTATCTATCGTTTTTAATTTGACGAAAAATGCAACAGATAAGTAAATGCGCAGTAGGGCAGAAGTATACTACTCGTAAATATAAATAATATCAACAGCTTCATTGCAAAGAGTACATTTCAACGTTTTTTTAATTGATTCAAGTTACATCACTCACTTTCTGTTTCTGTTCCGTCCTTCCTTAGAGTTTTAATATGTATTTGGTAGCTGCCGTGAAATGTAATGATTTATATGTTCAGCAAAATTCTTCACCAAATGAATTTGAGTACCTTTTAATGTTAAGGTTTTGAAGGTCAGTGTTAAAATTTGTTAAGTTTAAATAAATTATGAAGATTTTGATCAGAGCAGTTAATACCGACCAAAAAACAGTGAAAACGGTATTTTATACCTTTATGACTTGAACGTAACACGAATTACCAAAAAGTAAATATCCTCTCTTTTATATAAACTATTTCATTCCAAGGAAGAGTACGGGACTTAACCATGCGCCTGGAAAGGAATACCAATGAAGAGATTTAGAAGTAACATCCAGTTTTAGCTCTTAAAATACGAGATCTACTTAATGCCGCTGTTAACAAGAATGTGTTAAAGCAACATGCAGTGCCAGTTTTGCAAAATTTTGGAATTAATATTCTGTTTTTATACAGGATAATGCTCCTTACCACAAGACAAAGCTCATTATAGGCTGTCTTAAGGATCATGTTATTGACTGGCCTTCTCACAGTCCAGATATGAATCCAATAGAAAACCTATGGAAGACTCTGGGACAAAATGTTATGGCGAGAAATCCAACAACAGTTGAAGATTTGTGGCTAAAATTACAACAGGGGTAGGCCAAGATTACAGTCGTTCAATGTTAAGATTTAGTAAAATCCGGCTTTCGTAGATGCGCTGCAGTGATTGAAAACAAAGGTTGCAATACTAAATACTAAAAAATTATCTGTATTCTTTTTTTTTGTAATCGTGTTCAGCTAAAAGCATAATTTTGCTCCTTAATTTTAGACCATTTGAAAACTATTAAAATATTGAATAACTATGGCAATATTTTTTACACAACCTGAAAATTTGAGAAATAGTTCAAGCACTGTATGGGTACATTCCGTGAAAATTTAAAAAAATTAATTCACAGTTTTTGAAGATTCCGAAATTTGTAAAAGAGGAATACATTTAGGTGTAATTAATGAAATAATAACAGTGCATCACATTACAGTACTAAGTAAATACTTCATATAGCAAAGGTTTTTCCATAATACCCTACCCAATACGTCTGTCCTCCAAAGTTTGACTTATGTCCATTTTGACTGTCGACCGTCGGAACCAAGCTAGATCGTAAGTCGAATTTACTGCATTATGGACATAGCCTGTGATAAGCCACCAAAGTGTAAAGTGTCACTCACACATCTGGCAACATTGCCTCTCACTTGTGATCCTGCTGCGTTAAGATGAAAAACGAATCGAGAAACCATGGGCGAATGTTGGAAATAATTTTGTGATACTTGAGAATATTACCAAGTGAAGCATAACTAAGAATATTGTTCAAATAATTCTTCCATAAATGTAGGTACCATACATATGTATGTATGTTTTGTAAGGGTACCATACCCTTACAGAACGAATAAGCGTGTAAGGTTACTAGAGGAAACAGCGTGTAAGATGACGAAAGTAATCAAGTTGTCTGAGTTGCCGAAAGAAGAGAACTAAGCTCGTGAAGGTACTAGGGGAATATGTAAAGGTCGCAGGATTACTAAAGTAAAAAGTGTACAAGATAACATAAAGAAGAAAGCTTGTGGAATTAACAGAGGAATATCTTAGGACTCGAACATCTGTCGAGTTCTATCACTGCACCATTCTACAAGATGCGACTCGAGGAGAATGAAAAGGCATACGCCCTTGGAAATTATGTCTAATTTGCGAAATAATTGTGGAGTCTCAAAAATGAACATTGTACAATTCAGTGTAAATTTCATAAAATTATTATCGTCCTTTATATCATTTTTTATTTGATGAACGTACAATTTAAGGTAAATGACTAGTGCCGAGATGTAAGCAATCTTGTACTTGCCGCCGTCAACACCATGCAGTGACCAAAGCGAACAAAGCACTCTGATCCCGGTAGCTGGTATTCTATAGTTGTCTAGTTCGAAAAGAAATAATTTTTGAGCTATTCCTTTAGAAAAACATATGAAAATAACGCCAAATTAGTTCAAATTGGAAGAATATCGATTTAGGGTTTTGAATTCTATAGTGGACAGAAATGTGTATAATAGAATAGAACAGAATAAGGCAATAGGAGCGAGCCGTTTGGCCCATTCTTGGGTCGATACTTAAGTCCCACGCCGTCTAATCATTTTATCAAAGTTTCAAGTGTATTTTATCGTGTTGAGGAAAGAACTTCGTTGGCCTAAAGAGTTTCATTAAAATAAACTGCGTATGTGCTCTGAACAATGCGCACAGAAAAGGATAACGATAAAAATTTTCGATAAAAATTTATAATAAATAGAATTACTCGTATGTAAGCTTTTCTTTTAATCCCGAATAATTATTCAAGCGAAATAAAAATTACAATGCAAGGTCAAAATAAAAAATTAGTTATAGATGTAAAACTGCTGTCCTTTCCAACTACTTCCAGAGGATAATTTTTAGTCCCATATAATGTATAAACTTGTTGACCTTGAAATTTTACTTCTGTATTTGTTGAATTTAGAAGTTTTCATCCTGTACAACGAAACAAACATTTATAACACACAACGTACGTTCAGTTTGCATTTCAATTGTACACTTGATAGAATTTTAAAAGAGTACCACTAGATTATATTTTCCGTTTCCAAGTAAGCTGAGGGTGCCTCCAAGGATACCTTACCATGAAGGGAAGGTGAACAAATCCTTCAGAACGCGCCACCGACAGCCAAGACCTCGCTACCGAGTGAAAAGAAACGTTCACACAAGACTAACGCACGGCGTGGCGAACATTCTCTTGTTGAGGGTCAGCAAAGGCGATAAAACAAGAACTACTGCCACTACAGTTGCAACTGAAGGGTGGACAGCACTAGTGGACTACTTGCATTTTTTCCCATGGTAAATATAATATATTTTCCACGGGAAAAAATGCAAGTAGTCCACTCCCGTGCTGTCGCTAACACAGCGCTGACAGAGACGATTACGATCCAGTTGTTTATTATATGAAGGGTGGACAGCACTAGTGGACTACTTGCATTTTTTCCTGTGGGAAAAAATGCAAGTAGTCCACTAGTGCTGTCCACCCTTCAACTGTTTTCGGAACATATTTTAGTCACGGTTCGTTGTCCGAAGTTCATAAGAAAAACTAGATGGTTCCCATGACAATTCAACGGTTTGGATTTGATTAATTTGAAATCATCATAAATAAGTATGTATTAAATATTTACGACGAATTATTGTGTTTTAAATGAATATTTTTCATTAATATATGCAGAACTTTCATTCCGTATCTTCTCTACCGTTAATATGGCCTAGATAGTACCCATGGAAATTCCACAGTTTAAAAGTGATAAAACTAAATATCTATGAAATAAAATACGTTCTTCAGTTTACCCATTGTGCTATCAGAATCGGAATATTTTCCATGAATATATACAGAACTTCCATTCTGTATCTTATCTAACAATAACATGGTCGTCTAGGAGAAGAAGGCTAATAACGGGATTACTGCGTATATTTTTTTCATTATCCAGCCCCTTTGGTACCCAGAATTCAATGCTTATAATACATGTATACCCATTCTGATTTTAGTTCAATGATTTTGCTTTAGTAATAGACAGGAAGAAATATGTTTTATACGCACAGATAGAGAGATAGATAGAGGGAGATACACTGTGCATTATATATGTAAAAAGATAGATTTTTGAAAGTCCCATCATGACACAAGCCGGGTGTAAAAATTTCACCATCAAATGATAAATGATCAACAATTGATGGTGAATTCAGACAACACAAGGACCACAATCAGCTAACTATTTAAGATACCAGTATACCAAGCAAAATTAAGCTTTAGCTCAAATAATACCATAGGAAAATGAAAGCATTCGGAAAGTTACTTTAAAGAGCATACAAATTCACGTCAACAAGCCTCATTTAGACTTGATATCGAAACTTTGATTTTTCGAAAGTGCATGACAGTTTCCTCAAGTTGAATATATTTTAATGGGGAGAAGTGCTTTGACACTAATTCAATTACAGATTCTAATTGGCTAGAACTATATTCAACAAAAAATTCAAAAATTATGTTGCAGGAACCGCCGTTTAGCCTTTTCGGTACCATGATGCAAATATCAAAACCTTTTCAACATAATTAACATCAAATTTTAAAAAAAGATGCTTTGTGATGTTTTACGGTTACTGTATTGTCCTGATCAAACTGCAGCTTGCACTGCCCTACCAGCGTTTGCACAGACACACGTGTTGCTCTGCATCCTAATAGGCGAAAAATGACTGCGGCTACCAGAGATGCCGTCGGGACCGAAAGGGTTAAAAATTCCGGTAGGTAAATAATGTAAAGTGCATACCCTGGAATAAAGTGCATCGTTGTGCCGATCCCTAAGAGGCTACGAAACATTTCAATCCTTTGGAACCTTTAGAATTACCGCAGCATCATTTTTAGGCAGCACTGTCGTGTGAACCTCATGAATTTCATATAAACGCAGTCACAACCAGCGCGAAGCCTTGACCTATACCTTCACTTTTCCCTTCGTTAGTATACGTCAGGCAGATGATTACATGTCATTTCTCCCACTGAATATTTCAAGATGCGCATATATGGTATGAGAGAATATAAATGGGCGCAATTCACAGCAACGGCAGCGAATGGCTGATGGGGAGTTTAGCGAGTGCGAAAACTACGGACAAGCTCTAGAGCTTGATGAGATGATCAGTTCACGAGACAACGTAGTTTAACTTTTTTGAGTCAGCATCCACATCATTTATAGTATTTAAGCACTGGAAAATGAGAGAAAGTGTTGTGCTTAGTAACACTGTTGCATGGCGAAATGAATGATGTACTAATTGCTGTATCGTATACAATGTGTTTCTTGGCGAACATAGATTTTTTGAGTACGTTTGAGGGGCATATTTGTCTTAGCTGACTCGAAGCGGTCGAAACAATATCCTGAAAAGATTTCATAAAATAAGATACAAAACCGGATTAAATAATACTCGGAAAAAAGACCACGGATTTGAAAACTAAAAAGAAGGTAATGTAATTCATGATTGTGGAAATACGAGTAGCAACTCCAGTTACTGAGTCAATACGAGCATCTTTTTCAATAAAATAATCCTACGTCACCCTCACTTAGCACGAACTATATACAGATGTGCATGACACAATTTTATCTCAAAAGTAAAGAACATTATTTCCTTTATTTGAAGAACAATTACCATACACGCATTATTTCAACGGACATTTTTCCCGTTGCTGGCTCTGAAAGCATCGACGATGAAACTATTTCAGAGTTACAAGTTTCGAAAAGGGAAACTACAATTGAAGTTGCGTGCCAAACACGTACGTGAAGAAAGAAATAAACTATTTCTAAATTCCGACCTGCACTCAGTAAGAAGAATGGCGCCCGTTTAATGAAAGCCTTCTTCAGCAATGAAACTTTTCCTGAGTTGGCTACGAGAATTTAGTTATCTTTTGCCTCGATGAAAGGCTTATTTTATTGTGTTTAAGAATCTATACGCTCGTAAAAATTCTTAGAATTTCGTTAAGATAAGTCAACATTTATTACGAGGGGAAACATTGTATGTGAGACAATGCAGAGCAACGTTAGCGAAGTTCATTTAGAATTTCTTTTTATATCCTAAAGAACTATCATCAACCTGTCTAATTTGATTATCGAATAAAGGCTAATTTCTGAATGCTTTTATTTATTTCCGTAGATTATATTGTAATCGATGTAAATGACAATGATATTCGAAAAAAATGACTGGACAAGCAACAGAGGCTCAAGATACACATACTGTACACTGTACAGGTGTTAAAAAAATGTACTCACTTTTCAACTGTCCATTAATCATACATTCTGTTTTGATTTAGGTGTTTATGGACCTAGATACAAGTCTAATGAGTTAAATGAAAGGAAATAACAAAATATTAGAAAATTAAATGCCAAAAAATAAAAACTTCAAATTTCTCCTCTTAGTCTAGTCTCCCTCACGCAATAGACAATCAAAGAGTGGGCATATTTTTATGGACACCCAGCATATTGTCACTGACATCTGAAAGCCATCCTCCATCTACGTACCTCATAAACCTTGGCCCTCACATGCGAGTAGGTGGGAGTTCGTCGCTTTCCATGAGAGAGCGAAGTGCACCTTCCTGCTTTTTTTTCTTTCTTTTCAAGTCTTCCATTACAAGTAGTTACTCCTCCGTCTTTCTTTTTTTAAAATGTGATATCTTCAGAAATTAAAATGCTACTTTAATTGACGTATGATAAATGAATGAAGATTAAATTGTAATATTTTGGCTCACTGATACGAGACTTCCAAATCCATCATTTCGGCACCAATTTCGAGCCTAAATTTGAAAACACAAATCTTATATCAAAAGACAAACTAACGAGGTTTGCTGAGAATCTTTCCGTTCGCTGCAACAACGCGTAAAAACGCGCAATAAATAATGAAAATTAGAATAAAGGTTTGAACGCCTGATCGTTCACAACGTCTCAGGCACTCAAAGTACGTTCACGTGACTTCATAATTAGCATAACTACCAGGAAATTATTTCGTTAATAACTCCAATACTAATATGAGTTAATTGAAACAATTTATTTTAACAGGTTGTGTTAGCAGGTAAATACTCATTGCAAGCGCTAATATCTTCGTTAAAGTTATGACGTCATTCTGAACGCGTTTAATACTAATGCTTTGATCCTAGCAATTAACAAGAATTTCATCGTCCGTTGACCTCTACTAATGATGTATTCGGAAAGAAAAATTAACAAAATGGCATTATCAGGTACGAGCAACAACTGCCAATACACTTATTAACTAAACCTAGTAGACAAAATTTAGAAAACAAAAATATATAATAACTAGATAGTTCCCGTGAAAATTCAATGATTTAGATTTGACTAATTTAAAATAATTTTAAAGATGAATGTATTAAAGACTTACGACGAATTATTGTGTTTTAAATGAGTGCTTTTCATTAATATATCGGAACTTTCATTCTGAATCTCATCTACCGATAATATGACCTTGATAGTACACGTTGAAATTACTTGGTTTAAAAGTGATAAAATTAAGGATATATGAAACAAAATACAAATTTTAGTTTTACCGGTGGTACTATCATAATCTGAATATTTTTCATGGATATATGGGATATATACAGAACTTCCATTTTGTATCGTATTTACCGATAACGTGGCCGCGTAAGAGAAGAAAGCTGTAAACGGAAGAAATTGAGTATTTCATAGTGATCTGGCGCTTTTGATATACACAATGCAATACTTGTAATACATGCATACCCGTTTTGATTTCAGTTAAATAATTTTTCTTCATTAATGGATAGGAAGTAATGGGACGCACACACACAGATAAAGAGAGAGAGAGAGATGGAATCGACACATTGTCGATTATCTACATAGACCAGTGTACCCGTGTGATCAAAAATGATGGCAAGTACTGTTGGAAAGATATTAAATAAAATTCCATATAAGAACGCAATGCATATTGCACTTGCATAATGATCCCGCCTCTGTTTCCTTACAACAGCTTGTTGTTCTTGAGATAATCTTTCTCTCGCTCTTCTTTTTCGCTCTCGATTCAGTCTTTTTTTTCGTTCGAACCGAGTTTCCATGCTTAAGCTTATTTCAAAGGTAACTTATTATTCTTGTGACAGTAATAAACACTTAGAATACAGTATTTTTGAGCCGTAATAGTAGTAGTCATAGCCATTCGTGTCATATCCTAGGTACAGAAATTCAGCATTACTGAAAGCAACCGTGAGCTTGTGTATGTATATTGTAATATGCAATACCCCGCCGAACTCTGTATCCACGATAAGGACTCGAGTATATAAGGCTCTGGATCTCTTTAATTTTTTTGAAAGTGACATTATAGTGCACTTGTACAGCGAAAATGAGTGTATTAATTTACCATTGAACTGAAATCAAGACCGCCAATGTTAATTTCTTCCTATCTTTTTTAAGAGCGTGACACGAAACATATAAATAAATATATAAATAAATATATATATGAACACACGACAGTCATTCTTATTATCAGATAATCGACTATGTGTCTCCATCTTGCTGTATCTGTGTGAGTCCGTCCCACTGCTTCCTATCTATTACTGAAGAAAAATTATTGAACTGAAATCAGAACGGGTATGCATGTATTACAAGCATTGTATTGTGGATACCAAAAGCACCGGATCACTATAAAACACGCCATTTGTTCCGTTATTAATTTTCTTTTCTTACACAGCCATGTTATCGTTACGTGAGATACAAAATGAAAGTTCTGTATAAATCCAAGAAAAATATTCAGATTCTGATGGTACCACGGGTAAAACTGAAAAATGTATTTATTTCATAGATCCTTATTTTTTTTACTTTTGAATTAAGTAATTTTAGCGGGTACTATCTGGACCACGTTATCGTTCGATAAGATGCACAATGGGAGTCTTGTATATATTAATTAAAAGTATTCATTTAAAACACAATAATTTGTCGTAAATCTTCAATGCATTTAACTTTATAATAATTTCAAATGAGTCAAATCTAAATCGCAGAATTTCCACGGGAACTGGCTAGTATATGTAGAATGCATCTGACAAATCACTACTTGTATTGATGCTTAAATATACGACAAGTATACGCGGATATTTTTTCCCTGAATCCAAATGTGAACGTTTGATTAGAATATGACTTTAATTGTAGAAGATGAGTTTTTTAAAGTTTTTTCGTTACATCTCTTCACTACGCAGAAACTGCCAACGTACTAACTGATGTTTGGATGAATCATTCTGTCGGTAGCGGTAACCGAAACATATTTTGTGTTGCACAGCGTGACTGTGATATAAGTCACGGCAACAAGCATTCAAATTATATTGAAGTGGGAGAAACGTAAAAGAGTATTTTTCATTATATAAGCTGCTAGTGATTTCCAATTCGGTCTCTTTCCCAATGTCGTCGTCGTGTGACTGAAGTTAAAAATAATTAAAAGATGGTGACCCGTCAAGTAGAAGTAAGTCTAACAAACACGCAAGTTTTTGAAAGGGACATGTCATAACAAATACTTCTTCGAAAAAGTAAAGAAAGTAATAGCGATTGAGTAAAATATTGTCGTGGGTTAGAATTCGTGCTATACGTTCTTTATTCACGCTACGAAGTAAGAAGCAAAAATAAGTCATGGAGCCTTTGAACGACAATAAAACACAAAAAAGTAATGCTAAAATTTGTGACGAGGGTTATAAAGAAGCATCAAAGCCTCAACACAACTGCAATATTCGTTCTACATAAATGACCATCAGAATACAAGAAATGTTTCTCTCTCTTCACCCAACTCTTCGTATACTCGCTCTGTGTAAGCAGCAAGAAGAAGGCAAACAATTACTGCATATCCATATTACGTACTAGAAGTTCACTTGCTATGAGCCTCTTCACATTTGTTCAAGATTCCAATTGTTCGATAAGGAAACCAGTTAAAATCATGTACAAAGGCGGTCAAGTTTTTCATACGTATGTCAACAGAGAGATGCATGCAACTCAAGTTTTGTACGAATGTATTGCCCCGAGCTACCAGGCCTTGACCGCGTACGTGTACATGAGGGCTACGAGACAATTTAGCTTGAGTGAAGAAGGCAGGAGAGTGGCAGCCAATACCCTTAAGTAAAGGGCTCCCCTTTCACCACATCGGGTCACCATTCACGTATATGTTGCCGCGCCCTGTACTTGTATCAAGTATTAAAAACTGGTTTTCGGTACGTTTATATAATAACCATTTGCTTGCTATTATTCTTCATGGATTTCGTTTGTTTGTTAGGGTTCTTGGCTGCACTGAAGTGTATGTCTATTTGGCATCAAGTGTTGCAGTCGGTTGCGACCGTGTTCCAAGATGAATGGATATGAAGCAAGGAGAAAAACTATTTACATTGTTGATCAAAAATAGTAATCTACTATCGCAACAATATTAGTTTTTCCAACTCTGGTGCTCGGTATGAACGTTAACCTGAGTAGATTTCAAACAAAAAATGCAAGTTTAGTAAGCCGAAGAGATTTAAGAGCTTTTTAAAGGAACAAACTAGCTGTGACATGATACGAGTATAGAAACTTCACAGAAGGAACAACAGTTACAGCTCATCTTTGGTCAGGGTTTCGAGAATGAGCTGTAAAGGACTAGTCAGTTATCAACACGTTTGCAGAGTAATCGATTTAATATTAAAAAACAACATTATCGTTTTATGTCTTTGTACGCTGTTTTGCAGTAATGGTAATAGTCGTATCGGCGGTCCTAGTACTAGTACTGGTAGTCGGTCAATCAATGGTAGTCGGTTGATCAATGGTATTCGGTCGATCGATAGTAATCCAAACACAGTAACTCTATTTTGCCTCTATAAGTATTTTATTCTTAACAACCCAACACATGTTTTTCTTTGCGTTCTGATTTATCGTCTTTCTCTATCACGTAACTTTAGTGTTATCATGAAGGTTAAGTGCGAATGTTAGAAAATATTTTGTAATAAAAATGAAAGTGAAACTTTTTGTCAACTACAAACTAACTTTATATCTTCATCAATATTTCAATCGTGAAAATTAGTGACAGATTTCATCTTTTCGCTCTCATTTTTTGAATCTTTCTCTGATACATAACTTACGATTTATTAAACGCAATGAAGTCTACACTTGACTACAATAATGATTAAATTATATGGATCATCAGCAAATCCCTCCAAGTGATACACCAGTGTATTCGAAATCACGACTTGAAGCTCCACCCTGACTCGTATTTTCTTTTTCAAGATTTTAGTCTTACACTGGCAACTCAAACTATAACATTAAGTTATACGTGAGTTCTGTCGAAGTTAACACTTTGTTGCAGCTTAAGATGTACCTTATACTTTGTAACTCTAAGCTGTGCCAAAAGGGAATAATCGTTGGCATTGCTGCAATATTACTTATTATGCGTAGAAAGCCTACCATTAAGGATTTACAATGGCGTCACCACTAGCCGTGAGATATTAACCCCATTATTTTTTATTTGATTTTTTGATTGATTTTATTGATTTTTTAAAACCCAATTCCTTGTACTGTGGATTTATACTGTACTCTGTGGTATATCGGAATGAAGTTCATTTATTTGCTTTTCTTTCTAGGTATTCTGCTGTTGAAAACTAGTACAGACAGTTTAGGAAATTCAGTCATTCAATTATATATAGCTAACCAGTAATATTCTATTGATGAAACTTATGCAATTGACAATGGTGCCTAGACGATTAGCGTAACTAATAGATCAATATATAAATAAACGTCACTTGAGAAACTCATATCAATGTTACTCCGGTAACTAATGACTCTCTAATATAAAACCAACAACGGAAAAATACTTCCTAGAAATTAATTAACCCTTAACCAATCAATTTTACCCAGAGAACCGGTAATTCTACATGTATGATAACAATTGGTACCTGAAATTCAAAACAGTCCGTAAATCTGTGGTCTTCTACAAAGCAGTGAAACTTCAGCAAGTAATTAATACTCACCAAGCATGAGGAAAGGAGCGGCCATGTTGATGCCAATGAACGGCATTCCACAATAAATGAGGAACCCAAAGGCCGTGGTGGTCGCCAACACAGCACTGATGATTCCAGCCAATCCAAGTAAAGTTTTGCTGCGCACGCAGTCACCCATAGTGACAGTCACGAGGCAGAAAGTAACCATCACGAAAAAAGTTCCAATGAAATAAGGTAAGACAGACCGTGTGTTTTCCTGGAACTCAAGTTCTGCAGTTCTCGAGTTGTGTATTGTGATCTCAAGACTGGGTGCAAGCGCAGACAGAGTTCCATTCAGGAACAACTCCAAGAACTGTTTCTCCCATATTGATGACCTGAAATTAAAAGTAACGGGAATTTTTTTAATAATCTTCTGATGACACATTAGCAACGATGTGCGTATGATAGATAATGGAATCCTATTTTAGAGCGGAAAAAAAATCTATCACATACTGAGAAGGTCAAAGAACTCTTAAGAGTGAGAAAATGATCCTCGTATGAAATGAAAGAAATTTTGACGACCTCCGCAAAACAAACGACAAATTTAATCAAAAAGAAATTTACTGCAGTTTTAAAAACATCACCAAACTCTCAAAACCAGCGCCATAAATGTAATGGTTAGGTAGACACAGGCTGCAATATCGATGCACGATTCACAAAATTCGAAGAAGGGAAAATAAAAAATAATGAACTTATGCAGACGCACCGAGTGTAAAAAAAATAAATAAAGAAATCATCAATAAATACTGCAATTATGATTAGACAAATCTTAATATGCTGAGATATACGACTTCATGTAATTGGAGTGATAAGGTAAAGAAACTTTGGATATTTCTACTTGCTTGAAAGAAAACTATAAAAATCGAAAAGGAATGTTGCATTTCACATTATTTTTTGCCCATTTTAAGCGTTTTTTTACACTAGAAAATAGCTTTGTCCATAAATAAACTGAAGATATATTACTGATAACAGCAGATATGATGACATTTATTAACAGAAATGTTTTGAATTAAAACTATAAAAACCTAAATGTTTACCTGCACACTGTTTAAAATGTGTTAAACCTAGGTATTGCGCTATGGCAAATACTTGAAAGTGATAAATTTAAAAACTTCAGAAAAATATGAACGATCCAAAAGATCAAATGCAACTGCATCAACAGCACTTACAAACTTTTACCAAGAAAAATGACAGATAAATGAAAGTAAACATAAAGATCTCTGTTTTGAAAACCTTAAAACTGCTTGCTAAGCTATCACAAACCGCCGTCTAGCGAAAGTGGCAAATGCACAGAGGTGAACATGAAAATTTCCATTTAAAAGAGTTGAACACTCACAAGTGATCAGCTTCTTTTGGTTCCGTTGTTCCCCAGTAGTGAAGTCTGAGGGCTTCCGCAGACATTATGGTATTGTCAGGATACAGCTTGACGCCGCCAAAGTACGTAGGAAACACATAGTTATTAAAAGTTTTGGGGTTCAACATTACGGGGAAGGGAAACTTGAATTCTCGTCGTTTAAATTCAGGAATACGTTCCCCCAATTCCAGAAACTGATTTTTAACACATTCTCCTCCGTTTTTTGCGCAAACATCTTCGTAAGTGAATGGGTTGCCTTTATCATCATAAAATGTATGAGTTAGAGAGAAATTTTCGAAAGCCATTAGATCCGCCCATATTTCTTCGTCGAATATATTTTTAAGCCCTTTAGCTGTAATTAGAAAATGAACATATCTACCATTTCGAATCAGACGAGATGCGTCAAAATGATGTGAAGTGTCTGTAGGAAAATATTTTTCTACTACAGCTCGTTCTTGCCGTGCCCTGCCATTCAGAGGGGAGAAGAGGAACTCTGGATCATCGGTCCAGTTCATTCTTTGGTATCCCGTGCTGAAGACAAGTGTGACAAACAACGGCACTAAAATAAAATACCCCGTGTGATCAGCAATCGCTTCTCCGAGTTTATAGAAAAATCTTGACAGAATAGAATCGAATCTCTCGAAAAAGAATGCATCTTTCTTTCTTGAGCTCTCGAAGTTCGGGAAACACTTTACAAAAATTTTCCCCAGGATGCTGATGTTGTCGTCTGTGATTTCTGGACGTCCAGATCCGCGCCTGAAATGGAATAGAGAAATTAGAATTCGGTATAAAATACTGTCACTGTCACCATATACTGGATTAGATAATACGCCAACTTTCCTTGTGTATTCAGGGGGAAAGAATCAGTTTAGCAGGGTAGCTGCTTCTCAGTGACAGTAGCAACGCATTGTGGTAGAATAACACACATTTAAATCAATGAAAATTTTTTGATAACACTCTGAGAGGAACGAAAAAAGATACCTACTCGCTACACAAAAAATATCAACGCCAATCATATTTTAGCACTGAACTAATGGGCTACAAGTTTAAATACTGTGTTTATTTTATACTGAAGGATAATTGTTCATTTATGACAAGAATATCGATCAATAGAAATATTCCATAACATTAGAAGATGTGTTACCGAATGGTTAAGAGAGAAGAACATCAATCTATAATTTCAGATCGTATCTGAATTTAAGCAGCTACAGATTTGTTCATCAGCAGAAAACTAATTCCATCTCCAAACACGTTCAAATTTTATTGTTCTACTGCGGTGTAACATTTCTTGTCAATCGGGGATACAGTTACTATCAACTACGTGGCTAAAACCGAAACTGTTACTCATATCTACAGGGCCGTTCAAAATTAAGGAACAAATTTAAAACTTTCGAATTTTCATAAACTAGGCATGATTTTTTTTAATTTGCGAAGAGTGTAAACATACAGTGCTTGAACTTTTTCTCAAATTTTTAGGTTACCTGAACAATACTATTATAGTTAATTAACCTTTTATTACTTTTTTAGAGCCCAAAATTAAAGAATAAAATAACATTTTTACCTAAACATGACTAAAAAGAATGTCATAGATAGTTTTTTCGATATTTAGCACTGCGACCTTTGTTTTCCATCACAGCAGCACATCTACGAACAAAAGATTTTACAAAAATCTTGTCATTGAGCAACTGTAATCTTCGCCAAGTCCTGTCGTTATTTTAGTTACAAATCTTGAACTGTTGGATTTATCTCCGTAACATTTTATTCTAGAATCTTCCATAGGTTTCCCATTAGATTCACGTCGGGATTCCTATGATACCAGAATAAAACCTTACTTCTTCATCCTTAAGACAGCTAATAATGAGCTTTGCCTTGTGGTAAGGAGCATTATCCTGCATAAAAACAGGAGTATAAATTACAGAATTCTGCAAAACTAACTGAACACGTTTTAACACATTTCTGTTAGCAGCGGTATCAACTCTAGTGTTTAAACGCACAAGAAACGTGTTTAAACGTTTTTCTTGTGCAGATGTATCCTGACCTAATATCGTACCGAAAATCATCGCACTTCCTCCACTAAACTTTACAGTTTTCTTCATACAGTGTAATTTCAAACTTTTACCAATTAATTTTTAACAAACTACCATTGCTACGAAATACATTAAATTTAAGTTTATCACTGAAATATTTGTTTCTAATCGTCTTCAGACTAACTAACATGTTTCTTTGCAAATGCCAATCGTGCTGCCTGATTCTTTTCTTTGCCTGATCTTGCACGAAGGCCTATTTCATGCAATCGCCTTGACACAGTTTGTCGAGAAAAGTTTGTACCATCTTCAATTTGACGAAAAATTTTATCCATAGTTAGAAAACGATCTTTTGAAGTTAGGCGTTGCATGAAACCTGTCATCTCTTACTGTAGTTTATTTTGATCCACCCAGCTTCTTTTTTATTAGTTAGCCTATCGGTTTCATTATAAAGTTTCAGAATTAGGCTCACAACACTTTTAGAATGATATATCTGTTTAGCAATTTGTTCAATTGTATGATTTTCCTTTCGTAATTTCACAATTTCTGCTTTACCGGCTGCATCAACTTATATTCCTTTTGTTATGATTACAAATGTTGTAGTGATATTAAAGATATTTTTTATCTTTATCTGTTCTTATGAGAAAAACGTTTTTTCAAAATTTTCATACGTTTTTAAATTTTATTCCTTAATTTTGGACGCACGAAACATAATAAAATGTTAAATAATTATTGCAGTATTATTTACACAACATGAAAATTTGAGAAATAGTTCAAGTACTGTAAGTGTATATTCAGTGAAAATTTGAAGAAAATTGAGTGACATTTTTAAAATTCGGAAGTATTAATATTTGTTCCTTAATATAGGACGGCACTGTATACTCGACATCCATACCATCAAAATGTCCGAAACAAGTGAAGAACAGAAGCAGAGGAAATTTTTAACATATCGGTATTGAACCTTTCTGTATTGGTAGACATCATTCCAGCACATAGTATCAGAATCGAAAATAATGTATTTGGCAGCTTTGATTGACACCGTCAGAAATCAACCAACATTTGCCAATACCGAACAAAAACGTAAATTTTTAGCTGATCGGTACCGAGGCTTAATCGGTATCGGATCCGGGGGTTTCCCTGCAAGCTTTAATTTTACACGATAAATAGTTGCAATATTGCGATAATTACTGCAATGTTATCGCTTTCTGCAATAACATAGGAGAGGAAGAACCATAGTGAAGAATGGTGCATAAAGCATTAGCGGATGTAGGCAATTTACCACATCATTAAAGAAACAAGAGATCGAAAGAAAAGTACGAATAGCATGAATTCGAACTATGTACAAAAAGCTCAAAATGGAATATTGATGCCTGAAAATTATATAATCGTAGTCATTTCGCATTAATATTAGAATAAACAAAAAATTGAAATCATTTTACGTTCTTTACAATTTTTGAAAACTTCACCATTTCTTTATCAATTTAATTCGCAAACAGAATCGAGCGACATGAACGTGGCGGAAATATCATAGGCATATGTCCACATAATTTGCAGAAAAGATATCACATTCAAATTCCTTCATTCAAGATTCTACTGTATGAAATTAATCGATAACAATTTTCCATTAAAGAAGGCACATAAGTGTAATATACTTTCACGTACTATATGCATGAAAAGATTAAGGGAGAGAAGAATGATTGAGATGAACACGACCATTGTTACAAGACACAACTGTAGAAGGAAAATACAGCAAGGTAGTTAGTGAATACATCTGATGAATGGTTTTTCCTTGATTATTTATGCTAAATGAAGTTGCAGTTAGGAAAACCTCGGGTAATCTTTAAAAATTCACGACACGCTAAGCAAAACAAATCCAACGCAATTTCACCAAACAATACCTGATCAGTTCAAGCTGAAAGCTAGCAACATATATGATAAAACAGAAAACATAACGCTATAAATAAAGTAAGGAAAGCGACAAAAAGTTCACAATTCACACTTTCGGAAAAAAGGTAGACGTTACGAGACTTTCGGTTTAGAGAAGTATACTTACACCGTGTTTGGGTCCCTCGGTGGAGTTGGGTGTCTACGTCTGCGAGAGTGGAGGGAAGGCGACGGTGCCTCCAGCCTACTGTCTGACGCTCTTCCCATGATAACTATCTTAAATACGTCAAATTAAACAGGCAGAGATAATCTGTTCTTATCTTATAATGAAAAATTATTTCCCGTACACTTTTCTGTTGAGTCCATGTAAATCACATTAATAAACAAACAAAAAAAACAGAAAACAGAGGTAAAGTTTCGAAGCATTATAAGACGAATCTTTATTCGGATATGACGAATAAGGTGTGCATATTTGTTGATTGGTGCTTCTAATTCCCTGTTTATGAATCCGTTCAAGCACTGCAAATGTTTAGGATATTTAGAAGAAATGGAGGAACTGTTGATTTCATCATTTGTACGCTCAATCTTGCCAGTAATGATGTTCGTAAGGTCTTCCCAACATGGGATTGTGAAGAAAACGCTCACGAACACAAACACACTGCAGCGCTGGCTCTGGATGTACCTTTACATGACCTTGACCAAGCGATCCTGAGAGCTTATACGAGTAAACCGGATGGAGGTTGCTGTTACGACGATTGAGGAACTGGCTTGGAGCCTCGACTTCTGCTCCACTAGTGTCACCAGTTTTATTTTATTCAATGTTAAATTCTAACATCAATACGAAACCAAGATGGTAGTACAAGTTGAGGACTGCGATAAAAGTAAGAGAAGGTTCGAGTGTACAGAAACGTGTGAGGCACATCGAGGTTAAAGTAAACAAGGCGACTGATAAACGAATCAATTTAACCCTTAGTCTAATGACTAAGGTTACCAATCGTAACATTCGCTACCGCTACCAATCGTCGTGTTCACGGCAAGTAATGTTACCTTTGTGTACTGTGAATACTTCCGTAGTGTGAAGTACTGTTGGTAGACAAATGCTTGACTGAAAGATTTCCTAGAGAAATACGACCAACGGTGAATCTTTGCACCGGACGTGATTGGACAACTGATTAAAGGCAAGTATCATCCGCATTCTTGCAATCAGTGAAGGAGAACTATACGCAATATGTTAAACTTGTGAGTGAAGTTACGTCCGTATGGTATAACTAGGAAAGAACCTCGTAATTTGTAGCCATTTCGCACGTTCTGCCAGCATCATGGAATACAATGCAAGACAACATAAATAAATAATCCCGTAGTAGATATGTAAGATATGTAAGAAAATGACGTGCCTTCCTTCACAGTAAACCATTCACAAAAATTCGAAGCACATTATTATTTCAGCTACTAGGGTACAAACTTGTGATATTTACTTGATTACATCAATAAAACAGATGTGTACTTCAAGGATCATGCAATTGATCATGCATGCAAGGCTTATTTCAGGTCTGCGTGGTTGGAAATAACCGCAACAAACAAGCCAGTAACGTTTCTAGTGTTGTTTAGCCAAAACAGTGACTCAGCATTTCTTCTCTGGGATCTACGTAATAATAACAGCTTATATAGTCATTGACCTTCATTCAGAGTTATAGCTCTGAACCATTAGTTATTTTTTCTATTCCTGCTTCATAATTTCACCATTTCAAACCACATGTAAATTTACATGTGTGTAATTTGGAAGTACGGAAAACATTTTTCTAACCTTCTATATCAACATTTTTCAGATAGAATGTCTTGCAGATATTATTTACCAACACTCATCAGTCTTCACCGACAATATCGCAAATGAGGACAAATAGCAAGACTTACTATGTAACGCCCTGGCTTTTGCTTTCAAAGATTTTTTCTTCATTAAATGGTAAGTGGCCGAATTAAAAGTTAGTAAATACAACGAACGAACTAGTGTAACTTAGGTTGATTAATTAAACGATAATCTTCAATTCTGCAATACTTAGGTTTGGAGTGTATGTCACTAATCTTCTAAAACGAATTTAAAGGAAGATATTCACAAATAATGTGACAAATGGCGTTCAGACCAGCAGAGTAATGAATGAAGATAAATTTCCAAGTAGTTGTAAAGTAACTAAATTAGAAACCATGATTAAATTTTGGTAAATATACATAGACCTGCCGACGTCGTCACACGCCACCGTTGCATGCAAAACTTCCAAAATTTAATAAATTTGGATAACTTGCAGGTTCTCCATAGTTGCAGTACACGTTGCTAGGAAAGTAAAAATTGAAAAAGATATTATGAAGTTACTATGCTAGAGTATAATTGTGATAGAACAATTAAATTTTGAGAAAAAAATCATCCAAGCCGTTAGTTTCCACAAACACTTTTAACATTTCTCACTGGCAAACTGCAAAAATTCATCACCACTGCTAACTTCAAACACGTTCCGAAATTCCTGCCTCTGATGATTCAGTCCACAATTTTTCTTGGTATGACCCACACGAACGTCACACACACACGCGCAACCTACGTTGACTGAAGTCTGATCATGGACGTGGGTTGCCCGCGTCCGCCATCTTGCAGCAAAAACTTGCTACATCAACTACGCTCAAGAGGGAAAAACCAGGGCCTCCAGCAACCCCTATACTTCGACTGTCTCATCCAGTAAAAAAACCCCGTTTTCGATCTTCTTTGAGTGAGTTCTTGAACCATGTATGAACAATGATTTGCACATGTATTGATCACTAATAGCCAACAGATTAAAATCTTATTTCTGTTAAAAAGACTTACTTAAAAGCGCAATAAATAATTGAATATAGAAATTGAGCGCAGAGTGAACTTAGTAGGTTAAAAAACAGATTTTTCATGAATACGGAGCACACTCAGAGTAGCAGGGTTCGACAATAATATTACGTTAAATACAGCATGATTATATCATTTAGAACTATTACAGGTTCTCAAATATTGACAAGATCCTCTGAAATTGTGATGTGTTTCTGGACAAGAGGGATTCTTTGGTTCCGCACTTCGACCAACTATCGATCAATTGGGATCAAATTAATTAACACATTTCCTGCGAAGTGACTCACCGGTGGGCCTCTTAGGTTAGGTTCGGTTCCGTAATTTTTTTCAGAGCCTTCTAGTGATTATGTGTTCTAAGTAAAGATATGCATGGCCTAGGCAATCACAGGAAACGTGTTAATTTGAAAATCTGAAAAATGTAAGCGCTCTTACGAGTAATTCAAAACTGGTTCGAATTCAATAAAAAAATATTCATCGAACATACGGGAAGCTGTGTCCATATAACTTGGGCGCTGAGTCAATTCAAAATAATCTACTTCCAATTTTCTACAAATTAAAAACCACGAACCTCGGTGAGACATAAATTTCTCACTTATCATTGCATGACAATTGATGAAGTGTTACTGCCGTGGCTCCTGAAATTACCATTAAAATAATCTCGCATGATGATGAACTACTCGTTCAGAGTCGCAGTTAACAAACAGTTTCTGAGTGTAGTTTATGTCGAATAGACTGCTCCAAAAAACTAGAGATATAGGAAGAGTTTTTGAACTATGTCTACTATAAATTTGTGTCATTTTTTGTTACATGCGAATGTATATTCTTCATCTTAGTCATCTACGTTGATATTAACAGCTACAAATTTGGATGAATCATGTATTTTGCCATCGTTTAGAAGGTATTGCCAGTATATAAGCATACCATTAGGAATGTAATTTAAAAGGAGCTTTTAAATTCCCTTACTATTCACTTTCTTCTTATTTTGTACCAGAGAATAGAGCTCGCAAACTGAAACAATATTGTTTTTCATGGCACGGAAAATCGCGACTAAAGATTGGTGGTCTCAAACCAGGGCCAAGTCTACATATATTCATGCGATAGCATCTTAGTCTAATAGTGGATGATATTGTCAGAAAAACATAATTTCTTAGAATTATGAAAATTACGACAGCTTGGCTCGTAAATGATCTACATGTATTCTAGAACAAATAGACTGAACCAATGACAACTTGGGTTATAACATTTTTATATCGTGTACCTTAAAGATGTTCGACGCTTGTGGGTAGTGTCTTAAAATCTTAATATAAGGTAGATGAGAATTGAAATGAAACCTACCACCTGACCGACAAATGCTGCGGCCCTGCAGCCAACTGGCGAGGCAAAAAACAAAATTTGCACGTTATGAGATTTAATAAACTTTGAATCATTTTTACCAAGGCTTCATTAAGAACTTATGTAAATGGTTTTTAAAATTATTTTTAGCCTTCGAGGTAAAGGGATGAATTTGATTGATGTAAATAGTTTTTAATTATTTTTTAAATGTTCTTCAAAATTTGAAGTGGTATGTACACTAAATTTCTAGCAACTCCATTGTTTTGCTTTGGAATCAACGACTGTACTCTGTTATTGCACGACCTAAATATCTTAGAACACCAAAATGTACATTGCATATCAAGTGTTCTAGAACAGCTAAACACAATCCTCCAAGAAAACGAACAAAACCTAGAATCTAAGACATATGATACAAATATCATGGACAGCAAAATTGCAAGAGGTTGGGAGAATAAGAGCAGTTTAGTAAGGGATATTTTACTCAGTTATCTTCATAAATTTCATTCAATAATAGAAAATGGAACAAGCATTTCGTGGAACACAATAGTCATTTTTTACTTCAACCGCCTTTCATTTGCTATTCCAGCACTCAACTCATGATCACCGAAACGAGTATCCGCTTTTAATAATCACGAACGTCAGTACTCCATTTTTCTCCCTTATAAAGAGGAATTTCAAAATATTTGTGCTAACCGAGGTCATGAAAATTTTCAAACTTAAAAAAAATATCTACAAATCAAACCGTGGAAGAAATGACAGGAATATGTAAATACATATTCCCGTAAAAGCTGCACAGTCCACTTTTCTGTTGGAACCGTTCGAATATATGTTTTATTGTTGATTTCCTGCAGAGATATTTGAGTATGGAGTACTCCGTGCATGAAACACACGTAGTATGGAGTAATTTTTTTTAGAATTTAAGCCATAAGCTTCAACAGTGGATCTTTATGTAGAGTTATCTTTATCAATACGTTACCCACACCAAAATACAATACGTACTGGCATTTTGTGTACAAGAGGTAAAATAAAAGTCAAGGAAATGTAGTTTTATATGTATTTTTACATTCACCATAGATTTTTGCACAAGTTTTATACTCTCAGAAATTCACCGTTGAAAATTAACTACTTGAACACTTCGGTTTAATAAGCGCAATGACCTGACAACTTCAAAATCTCTGAGCGGCCAGACGCGGACTGTACATTGTGTCTAAGTAACCTAATTATAATTTAAGTATAGGTGGCGAAATGCACAGTTACGAGTACATACAAACATTTACTGCAACGTTGCCTGACATACATAATGCTTTATGTGTAGAATATAGAGGCAAGTTATTTAAAAATACATTCACAGGTTTGTGTCAAGTTAAAAGTCTATTTTAGCTGGTGCCTCGTCCTTCAAAATCAGGGCTTAATGTTAATTAACACCGAAGACAAATCGTACGACTCCTAACATACTATCCTCGGTGTGAAAGCATTCACGTTATTTATTTGCACAAATTTAACACAGACTAGCGTAGCAGTAGTTCTCTACTCGCAGTGTAAAGGCAGAAAATTTCGTATGAATGAAATATGATAACATGTACTAATCTTAGCAACCTTCCAGAAGAGTTTATTCCATTGAGTTACCCTATGAAAACTGAAGCCCAGAAAATCGCCTCGTACCGAAGAAAGAGGAAGGCGCGAAAGTAAACAAAGGAAGTCGTAAGAATAACTCGTCGATCGCTCAGGAAAAACGAAGAGAGGAAAAATTTAATATTAGGGGCCGACTTAAGTGTGAACAGAGCCCACTAGCAAACTGTCACATAATGCATATGCGCAGTTTAGGGAACCCCTGAAGTCTCACGGCTAAATGTACACGCACCATGACCATCATCGGCCCTATCTGAAGAAATCTGCAGATGCTCAGTCAGAGATTAAAGAATTTGGAGTTAACAATGTTCTTCGTTATGTGAAAAACGTAAATTCTGCATAAAATAACGCAAGGAAACTTAGTAAATCGATTTTGAGTAAAAAGATGGACACACGTGAGTACGGAAAAGAGGCCTTTAGGTACTCAGTTATAGGTTCTCTTAGAGTTTTTGCTGCCGCCTAAGGGAGACAGAATCTCTTACTATTTGTTCATTTCGTGCCAAAAAGAAATTAAATTGTCAATGTTTTGGGGAGTGCAAAAAGAATTGATATTTTAGAGGTTGCGCTTGGAAAAACTGGATAAATTTAGAAAAGAAATCACGTGTTTCTGCGAAAATTTACCTAGTGGAGGCAGGAGTGGGGGAGAAATAACAGTGTAAAAAACAATTTATATTATATTATATTAAAAAGCGAAATCTATCTTTAAATCTTGGATTAAGTATACCTTGAGTTATCAGACGGGTAATGGGTCAACCAGAAGTCAACCCTCCAGCAATAATTTTCCTTAATAAGGTCATTATACTTTTACTCGTGTAAGACAGGCTGACGATACTTACAACGGGACAGCTTAAAATATCAATAGTGCTATAATATCTTTCAATAGTATCCAAAGAAATTTATTTCACTACCTGCATCGTAACATCAAAACTGTTTCTTCCACCTCAATGTTGACCTCGGTAAAACTTGCTTCACTCTGCATCTCTTTTTTTCACACTGGAATCTTTATGAGTTACATATTTGTAATACTTTTTCAGAACCAGGGGGAAAACAGCTGATATAAACTTTTTCCAGCAGTT
Organism: Trinorchestia longiramus; assembly: GCA_006783055.1. Classification (NCBI taxonomy): domain Eukaryota; kingdom Metazoa; phylum Arthropoda; class Malacostraca; order Amphipoda; family Talitridae; genus Trinorchestia; species Trinorchestia longiramus. Next base: position 127,823 of record VCRD01000269.1, read on the forward strand.
CTTTGGTCATATGAATTTATGACTCTGGAAGTTTTAGATATACAAAAATAACTACACTAACACGCCTTTATACAGAATATTCAAGTTACCAACAAGAAGCTGTCACTGAATGCCTTCCATGTTGATCATCGACTTGATTTTTATCGCAACGATGGCAACACTCTCCTACCGCCCTAGTGACACGCACTCCATACGTCAATGTTAAGCATTAAACAAAGTTCATTTACATTTTTAGCTCATTAATATTCTCAGCTGTTAAATAAAAAATCTGAAAACTTATTACAACAGCCTACTAGAGTATTTCAAAATACGACGTATACAAGAAAAAGCTCATGGCCAGCATTTGCAACGCATTTTCTCTTACTTTATGAGCTGTATTGGCTCGAAGTATGTAAACTAGGAGAGCAATTATGATACAACAAACATTGAAATGAAATATTCCTAAAAAAAAAATCCATAAAGAGATTAATAAATTAATGTTGTCCACAAATCTTTTAAATTTTTCCAACACTTACAAATGGCAGTTTAGTAGTTTTATGAACACACCGATGCTCACAACATATCAATTGCACTCATTATCTCCACACTTCACATAATCAGGGGATTTCGCATCAAATATGGTAGACAGGAATTCGTTTTCCGTAGTTACTACTAACTCAAACTATTAGATCTGTGAGGTAACTGACATATGCCTACATATTGTGTCTTTAGATTGCTTTTCATGGCTGAGCAACAAAACAGGAAAAGAATTTAGTAGTGGGAGAGATAGTGCGGTCCACAGGACATACAACAATGATGAAAATATACGACTTATTAAACAAAATTAGAATGCAAGCGAAACAAGTGCGTAAAAAAGACTGCTTAGTATGAAGAAAACTTGGATAAAAGCGTGATACTAGTGTTCCAACAAAATGAGATAAAATACGCCGATTGAAATACGAACATAAAAAAGCACACAAGAGAGTACTACAAAAGATAAAGAGCACATAGTGGCTCACACTAAGAACTAGCTAATACCATGACGTTTGCTCCAAGATACCATCAGTTCGCATGGAGCAGGAATAACTTTCCGCACAACTGCACTGTCACTTCAACGAGTTCACACTAAACCGTTTAGTTTATCTGCCATTCAGAGTGTACGCATCCATTGAATAGTTATTTAGCGTCTTCCTCATCTTTATAAATATATGATGCTTCGACCTAGTAAAAATAATATTAGAGCTGGAAGTATCACAGGAACTAAGCAACGTCAAAGAGTCTCAAAAATCCAGATGGACGCTCGTTTTGCTACTATAACGAGAAATAGGTACACACCTTCATTAACCGCATGATTGCACAGCTGCAGTTAGATTTCAGTTCTTTCTACCTACATTAATGGCACACAAAGGCAGGCCTGGCAGCGGACTATGTACACTATGAAACAAAATTTGCCAGTACTCTTTCATTAGTTTTTGGCACTCGTCATTGACGCTCCCGTGAACGACTTTTGCTGTTCCTGGGATGATCCGTACTATTTCTGTGATGGTCGGCGCTACCACGGTAGTTATCGTTTTTATTTCGGTGGTACTCGGCGTTATTACGGTGACTATCAATACTACTGTGGTGGTGGTCAGCACTGCCTCGATAATTTTCGGCGCTGCTACGTCGGGGATTTGCTTTGTCGCGACAGTTGTCGGCACTATTCCTGTGTTGGCGGGGCCGGTAGTGTTCGCTGCGATAGTGCCTACTAGTACGAGGCTCTGTGGGTGTGTAGCGAGCGCTCTGCCATCTCGAATGACGTTCAGGCTGAAGGTTGTCCCATTCTGAGAAGTAATCCCCGCGGCGCTCGAAAGCTCTTCTCCTCTCAGCTTCAAAATTGTCGCTGATGTATCCGCTATTGTGGTAGGCCTCTAGACCAGGGTCTTTTCTTTTCCTTTCAGCTGTTACGGGGATGTCACTCGTCTTCCTCGTTACACCCTGACGAAGGCTGCTCTCACTGCTTTCCTCTCCTGATGTGCCAAGACCCAAATCTCTTTCGAGGCTGCCGTTGTCTTCTTTAGCTCCGATACCAATATTCACTGGAGGACCCTGGAATGCACTGTTTTTGTAACTCACCGGAGCAGAAGTAATGACCTTTTGATTTGGTGGAATAACAAAGCTCTTTGGTCGAGGAATTTGAAGTTGTTTCTCTTTGGCCAAGTGCATGTGAGCTGGCATGTGGCTAGAACTCATTGGCAAGGCCGGGTGCATTGGCATTGGTCCCCCATTGTGCATATGGAAACCGCCATTTTCGAAATACATAGGATGAGGTGCGATGGATTCCTTTTTCTTCTTGTTACTTGAACAAGAACCGGGGCCAAGTAAAGATAACAGCACTGGAAGGAGGAATAAGCCATGCGTTGCTCCAAAGAAAATCACTAGAAAAACTGTTTTGAAAAAAGTAATGAAAATATAGGAGGGTGCCAACACAAGCACCATAATGCCAAAAATCGTAGACAATCCACCTTGAACGATGGGTAAACCTAGAGCATATAGACATTCTTTTACTCTTTCATCTGGTGTGTCAACTTTAGCTGCTAAGTAAGCGTACGAAATATGAGCAGAAAAATCAACACTGAAACCAATGCACATTATTAATTGAATCATGGAGATTGAGTCGAGGTTGACACCCCAAAGGGTCATGTATCCAACGACGCCCACTTCGATGGACACAATGGAGAACGCAACCCACAAGGAGCACAAAGGGTTCGGAATAAAAATAAGGGAGACCACCATCATGACCGCTGCAGCCAAGGAGATAGCCTGAATGCTTGTGCTCCGCACCAACGTGAACTGAAAATCAAAATATGAATCAATTTAATTTGGTTCTCTACAAATTTTTTTGAATGGTTGATTTCATACATGAATGACACATTGGACATGTATGCGCAGAGATGAAAATATTCAGAGCTGCTAAATTCTATTTACTCAACGAACACCACCTTAAATAATGGTGCAAGATGAATCAGGTTACGATGCAATTTTTAGTAATTATATCACAGTTATGGTGAAAAACTCCTGTAGATAAAGTTACTAAACAAAACAGCTATACGACCGAAACTTTATTATTGTTATTTATAGTCATCTAGAATACATATTGCATGCAGCAGATGAATGCTCTGCTTGTTATTGAACTCATAAATCAAACTCCTTGTATCACGTATAAGTCTACTATTCTAGATGCTTTCTGAAAATCAATATAAATAATAATAAAATTTCAGTTAACTTATGTTTAGGGTCACCCTGTATATCTCCCATGAATGTGCTAATTTGTTGCAGCAAAGAGCGTTGAACAACAAACCTGGTCAAAGAAGATGAAGAAAGGATGAAAGACGGTGACGTTGAGCTTTGAATTTTCTGCCATTCTGCGAAGATCTTCCATGAGTTGTCGGTCTTTGACAGCATCAGTGACTTGGTACGCCTGGACGATGAAGCGCGAGGCAACAATCCTAGTTTCATCTTCGTTGAACGCCACGTCCAAGGCGTAAAGATTAGCTGAGCCAGATAAGTAGTACTGGAAACGGAGAATGGCGTTGTAAAGAGTGTGCATGTCAATTTACTATTGAAAATTATAGAAAATTCATGCACTCTAAAGAAACAGAGTGTGATTTACGTTAAAAAAGCAGCAATAGGTTTCCTGCAAAGTGTTCTTGTGTGAATACAATAATAGGGTTTGAGTTCTGTTGAGTTACATGAAATTGTGTTCGCTAAAAAACCCTTGAAAGTTCCAACCTTTGGGTAGAAACATGGAAAATTCAACAGAGAAATACAAAGTCCATCATCAATGCCTAGGGTACAGTTTCTAGAATATGAGTGATGTATTTCATGTTGTTATTAATAGAGACAAATGAAAATTTAGATATACGACTATACCTGAAATTCATAGGAAAATGTAGCAGTAACTCATGCTGGCATTAAGTTTAAACTTTTTTTCTTAGACCTTGCTGTCCATATTTTAAGAGTCGAGAAAGTATAGTGTCCTTAGTATATCTCTTTTCCCATCCCATTGAAAAGGCACGGTTACAAGTGATGTTTTTCTCGCAAAAAATTTGAATTAGTTGCTCCGCGCCTCGAAAACGGACGGAACAACGAAAAAGTGCTGGCTTGACACAGAACTAACATGCAGACCTAGAACTACAAAAATGGAGTTCATCTCTTCAAAGCTACGTTTCCTTCCCTGTCGAGGGCGTTTTTCCAAAATAAAATTCTGATAGTATAGAAAATAAATTCCAATGGAATGATCGAGTAACGAAGCTACCTGTCAATTTTGATGCCCTTTGCAGAATATTTAAATGCAGAGTTTGCGTAACGAAATGATTAATAAGATGTTTTTCCGATTGAATTTCTCATGGGATTAAATTCACTCTACCAGATAACATAACCGTCTCTCTCTCTCGATTAGTGAACTGGAAACTATCGAATAATTATGTCTCACATATACATTACGTGTCACAAAGTTTGAACTGAAACCTTTGCAACAGTCAAAATTAACTGATTCCCTTGTGTACGCTTTCAATAATAAAATATGCTTATTATTACCGTTTCTTCAGAGGGCCCGTTACAGAGCAACCAAGAGCCACGTTCCTAGTTTTGCGTTTTGAAGTTTTCCAGCTACTAACTCACCTCTTTGAAGCTCACTCCGTGACGACTACTAACTCACCTCTCAGAAGCTCACCCCGTGACAACTACTAACTCACCTCTTTGAGGTTAGTGATGAGGGAAGCCTCGTCAGTGTTGTTAATCTCAAGATATGCTCCGTTCCTATCCATGAACGACCTCCAAGATCTGAGCCACGACACCGTGTAAAGAGGATCTCCAATGTGAGGGTGGCTCTCAACTTCTTCCAAGAAATCCAACATGGCGTCTGCCGTGGCGTTATCGTTGTATTCATAGTCACCGGAAATAATGATCTGAAGAACACAAAACCAATGAGCTAACGGTGGAATTTCAAGTGTTTTTATGCTTCAATATACTAGGATTAGAACAAATGAGTCCTGAAAGTAAATATGTATCAAATTAGGGCTAGAGAATATTAAACTATATTATCCAGCACAACGTAAAACGGATATATCGCTGGAAAAATTTGCTTCTTTAACTCCAGCAATATTGTTCCGCTCCACAAATAGTTCAAGAATAAGGGTTCGAGAACGAGTCGTACAACGTCTCACCTAAATTAGAGAATATAATGCATACACTGTATTATCAAGTATGAGCTAAAGTAAAAATCTTACTCAGGAAATCTCTTTCTTAAACTCGGCTAGAGCTGTTCAGTTTCGCAGACAATTCTCGAGTAAGCGTCTGAGAAAGGAACAAGCATCTCCTCACCTGTATTCTGTAAGGGAAGGCTCGGAAGTACGTGTCTTCGAGGTCATAGTATTGTACGGAGTAAGAGTCGTAGCGGGAGAGCTTTCGCCTCTCCAGTCCTTCAGTGACCATCGTACATCCCCAGATGGCCACCGACAGATAAATGAGGAATATCATCACAACCAGAGCTGCAAACCAAGATAAATGATAAGACTAATAAAAAGAACAAGAAAACCGTAATTTTTTGTTGAATGTATTCGAATGTACTGAACGTTTTTTCCATAGTGTCATTTTGATAGAACTGCAAAGCATGGTTCTGCGTATATAATAGTCTACAATTCTTACGAATACGATTTATAGGCTCAAAATTGTAGTGAAAAATAGCCAAATAGCGACGAATTATGCTATTGGCAGTTGAAGGTACTAGAAATGAAGAGCTTCAGAAGAATTAAAGAAACTTTTGTCGTAAACTTGCTCCAAAACTATATTGGTAACGCAGTACAGTTATAGCGATTTGATTAATATTAAAATATCACGTAGGAGATGTTCTGAACTTCAACACACCAAAATTTCGCCTTCAAGATTACCTAGTAATTTATTCTTTGGGAAATAAAAGTGACATCGAAAATTTATCGTTACATGCATTCCAAAACATAAAACACGCCTCTTGTATAGTCTGAAGAGTAAAGCGTCAATTATAAAATAAAAATTCTTGAACCTCACTCGAAAAATATTTTTACCTCAAGGTATATACAGAACATTCAATGGCTGAGAGGCAAACTGTTTCCTTTTCATTTGTACTTCTATGCTACTTTCATATACTGTATATTTCTGGTAGCACAAAGTGTATGTGGTTCGAAGACTGTACGGAAGTACCTTTAATAGTGAGATGTATAATGTATATAAGGCTACCTACATTTTCATTTATCGTAAAACAAGGTGTAGTTCTCAGACAAGAAATACCTTTGACAGCAGGGATATTAAGGAAGGTGGCGACGTAGTCCTTGAAGATGACCATGACAGCGTGACGTTGGTTGTCCTCAGGGTGCCATGGGTCATTTTCGCTGATGCCTCCGGAGCAGCATAGCCGGTAGCAGCACGACTCATCCTCTGTACGAGTAAGAATTTTGAGCAAACGCGTGGCAAGGAAAGCTGTTGAGCAAACGCGTGGCAAGGAAAGCTGTTGAGCAAACGCGTGGCAAGGAAAACTGTTGAGCAAACGCGTGGCAAGAAAAGCTGTTGAGCAAACGCGTGGCAAGAAAAGCTGTTGAGCAAACGCGTGGCAAGGAAAGCTGTTGAGCAAACGCCGAAGAATTGAAAGCATAGGTTAACAATAATATGAAACCAAAAGGTACTACTCAATTGGAGTATGAAACTTTGAAATAAAGAAAAACACAAAATGCAGAAAACCAATAAATTATGTGATCAGTAAGTGACAATAAAATGGTTTATAATTAAAAGATACCTCAATTATTTGTTAATAGCTTCTTCGTTTTTATACATATTGTCGTAAAAATCTCTACATGAACCTCTAAATGTCAATCAACGTATACTTTCATTTTACACTGACTCTAAAAGAAAAGAAAATTATTTAAGGAAATGTATTTTTAGGGTGGAATAATAATACACCAGACTTGAACTACTGTATCTAACGAAAAGTTAAGGGCAAGTTTTGTATTTGCGTTGCTCTCCTTTTGAATACAGAATTCCATGATCTATTCTGCATTGAATTAATGAAATTTGTACGAGGCTCAACGAAAATTTGTCTCCAATATTGCTTCATGTAAGACTTTATGGATTCTCCGTCATTAAGTTGTCTTCCAGCATTGTAAATTCGTTGTGGTAAATTTCCCCACAGGTTTTCTGATGGGCTAGGGGATTTTGAAGACCAGTCTAAAACTTATGTTATTGCCATCAAACCTGTCTTCAGGGACATTAAAAGTGTGGATAGTTGCATTTTTTCAAAAGAAGGGCATATTTTTTATGCCTAACTTTATGGCACGCACAAAATGAAATAAATGTTATTTTGCTATGCATGCACTGTTTTTTTAAGAAGAGTTGCTCAAGGCATACATAGAAATGATATTTAGTACGCTGTTACAATAAAGATGAGGCAAAGGGAAACATGTGGGATTGACACTCTAACATTGAAAAAAATTTGCCTGCAGGCGGTCGTCATGAAACACAAATTTACGCAATTTTGATTTATTGCTATTCTATCACAGTTCCATCTCGAGGCCAAAATAACAATTTCGGTCGCACCTCTACACATACTCTTCATGATAAATGGAATCCCCGAGCCCATGTAGTTAATTTAAAATTGCAGTTCTTGGACTCACTTTCTGTGAAAAATGGAAGATAATTGAAAAACAACACAGTTTTGGGAACTTACTTGACTCGGACGCTGCTTTGACAGGAATGCAGGCTAGGTTGTGCAGCTGTTTCTGCTCAGCGTACCCAGAGAGAGCGAGGACGGCCCCAAAGAGAGTGATATGCCACAGGTACGTCATGAAGACTGCCATACCTGTCGGAGCATGTAGTACGTGAGTGCTTTCTGAGCGTAAACTGTCAGAAAATAAATATAAAAATGATAATAGTCGTGGATCACGAAAGGACGAGTCAGTCACTCCGTGGGCAAAATGGAGTCTCAGTAATGTGACAAGATATGTTTTAAATTTGCCTTCAATTTGAAATGACAAGAATTCTGGAAGACAATATGCTATAATAGTATGTACATACGAGGAGATACTGTTGAATATTTTGGTTCTGAGGGTATCGTGATAGGATAGAGTTGTACGTTTTCAGGTGAAGTAAGACACCTTTTTAGGTTTCCGAAAGAAATGGTATAAAATATATTGTTCTGCTATCGACGTTTCTGTTAAAAAAAACATGGAAAACTGAGCTGCGTTGTTTTACTTTGCAAGACAATGCAACAGCATATATAACACATGAAACTTTAGGGAAAATACCAGACTCGGGCTTAGAATTGGCAGATCACTCGCTTTACTTTCCAGGCTTATCCACTCTGATTATTTTTTCACAACTGAAGAAACCTCGCCAGAGAATGAAATTTCACTCCGGTTCGGAAGCGATACCTGTTGTTTAGGCCTAGTATAAAGCATCATCATGCAAATTATTTTTCAAAGTCTATAAAAACTCATTAACTTCTGCAATACGTGTGAATGTCAAAGGAAAATAGCTTGAGCAAAATCCTTATTAATTCTTCTGTACTTTGTTTTAGTCAAAGTTACGACTTTTCAGCATCCCTTCGTAAATGTTTTATATAACAGTTACTATACGAGTGATATGACAATAATAATCAAACAATGAATTAACAGTTTCAAAACGAGTATAAGAAGAGATGGGTATCAATAAAATGTAGGGCACATTTTCCGAAGATTTATGATATCGGAAATAATCTGCAAAGTATTTTTCCAATAATCTTCGAGTGAATGATTTCACTGCATCCAGTAGACCATACTCTATTATAACAGTGTTAGTTGAACTCCTCTTTAGTATTATCTAACTTTACTTCAATTCATTTTAAGTGAAATCGAATATAGCAAAAAATGTAGGAAATGTGCACAAATGATAGGCAGGTATTTCACAATTTTGCAAATAAGACTTCTTGTATCAGTAAAAGACTTTGAACACAAGAGTTTCAAATATGTAAACAATGAAAATGTTTTTTCGTAAATTCATTCATTAACGACTGATCATCAACACGTTTGTTGCGATTGCCTGATTGGTGTAAAACTTCACTTTGTACGCATAGTCACTAGAAGGATCTGAAAAAATTACAGAACCTAACCTAAGTGACCCACCGGTGGGTTGCATCGCAACAAACGTGTTAAAGAGGGTAATGGTACCTGTGTAGATGCAGAAGATCTGCACAGACGGGAATGGAGTGATGGCGCCGATGAAGAAAGAGATCATGTCAGTGAGGGAGGTAATTGTGATGGAAACAGCGGCGTCCGCAAACGTGTTTGCTAGACGGACAGGAACAGAATCTTGGAGTCGCGACCGCCGCCACGCAGCAAGCATGACGAACGTATCATCAATACCGATACCTGCACGATAAGAAAGTGTTAAAAAATGTGTTCAAGAAAACGTTCACTGAAATTATGCAACCAATCGTAAAAATCGCAGTCAAAACAAAACCGTAAAAACGAGAATAGTCCAAGTTACTGGTTTACAGTTCGATATGCGAGATTTAGATCACTGGATATAAATAATGGAGTTATTTCGTTAGAATGACATTCTATACAGCTAATGAAATGAGGTTCATAAACCCCTTCCTTTAGAAATGGTTATTAAGGTAAGCTAGATAGTTCCCGTGGAAATTCTACGGTTTAAAAGTGATAAAATTAAAGATATTTGATCCATAATTGCGCTATAAGTTTGATTAGATTCGACTAATTTGAAATTATTAAAAAGCCGAATGTATTAAAGAATTTCAACGAATCATTGTATTTTAAATGACTATTTTTCATTTTCACGGGATAGTTCACGGGAACTATCTCTATATCTAGATAGAACACGTAGTAATTCTACGGTCTAAAAGTGATATAATTAAAGATCTATGAAATGAAATGTATTTTTCAGTTTTACATATAAATTATTGGCAGGCATTATCGTCCTTTAAATGAATATTTTTATAAACAAATCCAGAACTTCTATTCTGTATCTTATCAAGCGCAGGATTTTAATTCAATAATTTTTCTTCAGTAAAAGATTTAAAGAAATGGGACGGACACACATAGATAGAGATGAAAATACACTGTATTATAAAAGTAGATGAGAAAATTAAATAGAAATAGCCACTGTCTCTGTATTTCATTTGTAAAACCAATAAGAAAATTCTTAAATAATAGAAACTCGCTTGAAATAAATTAATTTTGAACATGTTCAAAATAAAATTCTCTGTGACCCTACAATCACTCGAGTCACACCGATTTCTTTAATCAAAAGTTCAGCAGTACCTAAAATTTATTCTAGAAATGAAGCTTTTCACAAATTCGACTCTAAAATTAAAGTGACATTTCCTTGTAAAAATCTGATGTAAAACATCTTATATAACAAAAGTTAACAGAATTATCTCTCAACTAAGCCGAAATTTTTTTTCATTCAAGAAAAATATTCAATATTACAACGAACATACTGAAATATATAACATTACTGAACAAAAGCAGCTAGGAATTCTTCTCTTCACTAAAAAATAGGTTGACAGTGCCTTTTCATGTCCACCGAAAATGTACTCCTCGGTATCAACAATGCCGATGTACGTACTTTTTGGGACCCTTGGTACAGGGTGCGGCAACATATCTAGATAGTTCCCGTGGAAATTCCAAGGCTTAGATTTGATTAATTTGGAATTATTTAAAGATGAATGTATTAAAGATGTACGACAAGCCATTGTTTTAAATGAATACTTTTCATGAATACATACATAACTTCCATTCTGTATCTTGTCTATCGATAAACATGGCCAAGATAGTACCTGTGGAAATTCCATAGTGTGAAAGCGATCAAATTAAGGATCTATGAAATATAATTCATTTTTCAGTTATACCCATAGTACTATCAAAATCTGAATATTTTTCATGAATATAACAGAAATTCCATTCTGTATCTTATCTACCGATAACATGGCCGTGTAGGAGAAGAAGGTTAATAACAGGAAAAACGGCTTATTTTATAGTAATCTTTCGGTTTTGGTATCCACAATACAATACAGTAATAGATTGAAAGAAATGGGACGTACACACACAGAGAGATACACTGTGTCTTATACAGGGTGTCCCAGAAGTAACCGACCCTTTTGATTGGCTAATAAACCGAAAACTATTAACGCTAGGATATTGAAACTTGTTTTATTCGAAAGAAAAACCTTTTTATGGCACAATAGGATACTTGGTATCCTATTTACGAACCAGCTTGACATTTGATTTTTGCTTCATTGCAAACCCTTAATTTTCATCATGTCTCCATACAGCAAAGAAGAAAGAATAAGAATTTTGCAAATCTACACACGGACAATGTCAACAACAGAAGTGCAACGGGATTACAGAAATTATTTCAGAACAACAACCCGTCCTTCGAAGAACACAATTAAATCGGTGTATCGAAAATTTACGAACACTGGAAATGTTAATGATAAACAACGATCTGGAAGATTCGGAATAATTAACACGACTGTGATAATCATTAGGCAATAACTGTTGGGTTAATTTAATTTTGTAAGGATATAACTTCAAGTCTTTTTTAAGAATTTAAGACACAAGCAATGTCGATCGGGAAATGGATAATTGAGTTGAACGTTTTCTGATGGAGGCTTTAGGATTATCTGTAACACTTGCAGAAACTCGCTCGATTACAGCTTCAGTTCGAGTTGATTTTAATCTTCCAGATTGTTGTTTGCCATTAACATTTCCAGTGCCCGTAAATTTTCGATACACCGATTTGTGTTCTTCGAAGGACTGGTTGTTGTTCTGAAATAATTTATGTAATCGCGTTGCACTTCTGTTGTTGACATTTTCCGTGTGTAGATTTGCAAAATTCTTATTCTTTCTTCTTTGCTGTATGGAGACATGATGAAAATTAAGGGTTTGTAATGAAGCAAAAATCAAATGTCAAGCTGGTTCGTAAATAGGATACCAAGTATCCTATTGTGCCAAAAAAAGGTTTTTCTTTCGAATAAAACAAGTTTCAATATCCTAGCGTTAGTAGTTTTCGGTTTATTAGCAAATCAAAAGGGTCAGTTACTTCTGGGACACCCTGTACAATCAGATTTTGGGTGTTATAGTCCTTTAAAACTGACATATACGTGAAAAATAGAATTGTAGTAGGTAAGATCGCAAATTTATTAAAAAAATTATCTCTTGGATGATACCCACACAAGCAAAACTGAAGCCCCGTGTCTATCTTCACTCTACATATAAATAAGGTAACCTGCGACCTCTTATTTATCAGCATCATGCACCAGAGTACATGGACAATGCAAAACTGCATGTCACACAGTGGACCGCGTTCAATTCTGCACATAATGATATAACGGCAGTTATATAGTTGCAGCAATGTAAAGGAAGTGATGTAGTTGCAGTTTAGAGAAAGCAGGACTTTCCTTCCGGTTGCGCAGCGGTTTCGCTGCAACGGTAGCGAAAGGAAACATTTTGTGGAGTAATATCTTACTTACATCCAAATTGCAGCCCCATACTCTTGAACACGTCAGTATCACGATATGGGCTCATATCGAAGTGATACATGCCAGTGGCTCGAGTTTTGTTTCAGCTTTCGGATCAGTGTATAGTAGAGCGACGCTCAGTTTTAGAGTCCCTAATCAGGCGAGTAAAACAAGCATACTAGTGACACAAGCATTAACTATGCCTGTTTCAGTGCTAGCTTCCTACTGTGTTTTATTAATTCTCAGGATCGGAGTTCTCCAATGCTTAAACTAGCTGCGTCATAGTGTGCAGCACGGATGACTATAACAGACAGCACCATTTCCCATTTCAAATCTTCTGTCATCAACAACATTACAAATTTTAACGGGATTATCAGATTATCAGTTAGAATAAAATTTTGAAACTAAATGGATTTGCCAAAGAGAACGTCAAAAAAAATGTTATAATAGGATTTTACCTTCATTGCATCACCTTCATCGAAAGGGAGTTATACGCATGCATGCTATACGTCAAGTTTTAAGTGATACAATTTCCTTACAAAAATACAGTAGAGCAAGATTGCGTTGAATCTAAAGAGCGAATCTGCAATAATTTATAAGAAATCTACCAACTATCTATGTTTAGACAGGTGGTTTAAAATAAGATATATACATATGTACGTAAGCTTTGCATTAATTATATTAAAAAACAAATAATTATGTGCACTCTTTCAGTGTCAGATAAGCCTTTGGAAAAAATTGAGAATTCGAGTGAATGTTAGTGTTCAATTTATTTCTGTTGATGTGATATAGCCTACATGAACCACTGACCTTCCTGAAGTATATTAGAAATAATTTACTTTAATCCTATGTTCTAACTGATCCGGTCAAAAGTTAGATCAAATTACATAACAAATGAATAATAATGACTAATAATTTACGTAATATTTTGCTGTCAAAACTGATTTGTTCGTTACAGGGTTACGCTAAATATAGTTCAATGTTTTACAACAAGCATATATTCACTAACCCTCATGGAATATTCCAGCAGTAGTTTGCAATTTTTGAAAGGGAACTGCAATTTTCTTACGAATCAAGGGTGCGAACATTCGAATGAGTTTTTGTTACTTATCACTACGATAAGTAACTGATAACTGACACGGCTTTAAACATTATCGAGGGCGCACTAGCTCATCATTTTCTAACTTGAAATCAGTTAAATGCTAGTTGCAGAACTGAAGCAGTTACTTTAGAAATTTTATGTACTACACCTAAAAGTTGCATATGATAAAGTTGAGATTTCGATTTCTACTTCGGCGAAATTAATTTTTCTGCGTGGCTTTACTTTTTTAGACTTCTTACGAGCCATTTTCAAAATTTACAGCACCATATCTCTTCCGTATTCATAAAATAATTCTAATGAAAGACGAATGAGAAGTTTGCCGAGAGCTTTGTATCATAAATCGGTGGTACAAAACAGCCGGGGACCTTGGCGCGATATCCGTTATTCACGCTCCAAGGATAGATGAAATTCCTGTTGTTGTAAGAGAAGAAACAAAATAGTGTTTCGTTCGTGACAGAAAATTAAATCCCGATGAAGAGAAAACACACAGAGCGTAGATGTCACGTCGCTTCATAATTTTTCGTATGAAGTTCAGATGACAACGCAGGGATTGCTCTTCCAATTGTACAGAAGTTTAGTAAGAACTTTGATGCTGCTACAATATACACATACACAAAAAGGGATTTGAGGCAGTTTAAAAGCAAGGAAATAAAATTTTTAGAACAAAAGATGAAAATGCCACTAGGAGGTACCGCAGGAATTAGTGTGAACTAAAATAGAATAACGCAATAGGAATGCGCCACTTGGTCCATTTTTGGGTCACTACTCAAGTCTTATGCTGTTTAAAGTAAAGGCATCAATCATGCACGAACACCTCAATCAAGGAAGCCAATTCAAAGATCACCAGGCAATTCGCTCAGGTATATCCATCGCAATCATACACACCCCAAGGAGTTAGAAACATGAATCGGTACGTCAGAAAACTGGGAATTCCTAATCCAACACTTGTCGAGACCCCTTTTTTAATGTTTTCTCAGTGCCGGCAGACCCGATGTTTCAAGGCAGCTGGTTCCAAGTTTGGGCAATTTTAATTGGAAAACTGGAACTTGTTACTGTAACTTGTTACTTTAACTTTAAATTATTGACACATGGATTATACATTTATCGAACACAGTTATATCGCTTCCTTCCTCCTCGCAACGTCAACAAGACGTGGATATGGAAAAAGTAAAATGCATCTACCCAAACCTGCTTAAAAAACGTAATTATTGATAGTCTCCCGCACGTCTCCTAAACATTATAGTTCTCTTCCTGTCAGAAAATTAGCATTCAAACCCACGTTTTATGAGCAAATATTTATATTTCATAATCATAAAACTGGAACAAACACGTACATTGCGTCATTTAAACACATACAGTTAGGTCAATTTGAAGTTTTGTGGAACTTTTTCTTAGCCGTAGAAATCAACTTCGATTAAACTCGAAACCTTTAAATTTATTTTTTCAGTTATAACTGGAAATCATGCCCCGTGGCAGCCGCATGTCTTCAAAGCCCCGTGGTCTGTGGAACCACTTCAGAAGATCGACTTGGCGTCCTAGGATCGTCATTTTCGGCCGTCACCTTCTTATGAGGATGAGTCCAAAGTTTGAAATCTTCTGGTGCAAGAGTTAGAAAGAGAAGCTCAAGGTTCAACAGGCAAAGTTTATATGCTGGAGTACTCAAATATTAAATGAATTAACCATCGTAAGAGAGAAGTCAAATTTGACTGTTAGAATGAATGGATTTGGCTGTTAGGTCAGACGAATTAAGTAACTACTTAGAGCGAAAAAAACAATTTTAATTGAAAGTCAAAAATATTTGGTCAAATGAATTTTTTTACTCTCATATTCATGAGATAGTTTCAACATATTATCCTTAGCTCTATGTGTTAATGGCACTCCACAATAAAGCGCGTGTTGCTTGGTCTACCGTTTAACACGTTGACTCCGAAGTGGTACGTATGTGGACCACTTAGGTTAGGTTCTGTAATTTTTTCAGATCCTTCTAGTGACTATGCGTACAAAGTGAAGATTTACACCAGCCAGGCAATCGGAGGCAACGTGTTAATTGATACAGAGGCTCCGGTTTCTCTACCAAACAGGGAGGGCTTTGCAACCTATACCCACAAAAAAATCAACTAAAGAATTAAGCTGTAATATGCAAGAAATAGTAGCGTGACGATAGATGTTTTATAAAATGTCCTATCACTCGGTTCGAATTAAATATGAATGCGGTGAATGCCTTAAGCTAAGCTGAAAGGATTGCAATTTTTGAAAGTGAACTGAAATTTTCATACAAAAAATAAAGAGATTCCAGCACATCCCCCTAATAATCTAGTGTGTTAGATAATATTATTGCCTAACAAGAAAAAAAACACTTTCAAAAGAGAATTGACCTTTCACGTAGTGAAGATTCCTTGTGCTACTAAGCTACTATTAACACGTTTCCTGCGATTGCCTAACCTGTGTAAATTTTTACTTTGTACATAGTCGCTAGAAAGCTTTGAAAAAATTACAGAACCTAACCTAAGTGACCCACCGGTGGGTCACATCGTAGGTAATGTGTTTAGCAGTAAATGTTATTGAGCAGTGTTTCTAGATTATACAAAAGAATGTTCAACTTAAGCATTCCAGCCTTCTATTTACTTGTGCATGACCCCTCAAACAGCTGAGCCGTCAGCACGGTCCCCTTGCTGTTTCTGAACCCAAAACTAGTAGCACTTTTTAACCTGGCAGGTAAAGCAGAAAAGCTGTAAATACTAACACATATTTACGACAAAGATGCTTAAAAATCCAAACTATAATGTGTGAATTCTACATACTTCATAGCATATAAGTTGTATGTGATACGTGGACATTATAAGCAAAAAGCAATACAGGAAAACTCCTTGTTTTAATGTTTCATGAACTGATATTTAAAAGTGTCAGAGTAGGCGGTAATAATTATAAGACGTACAGGCTTCCAAGTAGTTTTAGAAGTCATTTAATGACGAGGACATGGCGTACAGCATATAACATTAAATTAAATTACGTAACTCCGTGCCCCAGCGCCCAATGGAATACACAGCACAAATATTAACTTCGCTACGCCTGAATTTTTTAAAGTATGCAAAATGTCAAAATACGATTTCAAAATTGCTCGATCTATGCGACGGCGACTTTATTCGAAAATTTAAAATTATTTCACCTCAGTCTCAATTGCGAGAGATTACATAAAGATGATTACAGATAAAAAAAACCAATAGTAACAAATGATGAGCGAGTGAAGTGAAAATGAATGTTTTGTATTGATTAAAATCTTTAGTAGAACATATTTCTGTCAGCTTTTAACCCTTAAGCGACGAAATTTTTTTCTAGTTTCCACGTTTAAGCTCACGAAGACCGTCTGTACACTGATGCAATGAAGCACGCTGAGAGCCAGGCAGCTAAAAGAACGACGCTGTAACATGCCGCCGCGTACAAACCTAGTAGCAACCTCGTGTTGCTCACTGTTTAATTATTAGAACAATTCTCCCAAAGACCGTGAAAGAGGACCGTATGGTCTTTTTCGTCGCTAAAGGGTTAAACATTGTTTAATTCAATCCTAGATGCATTTTTAACTATTTGTAAAAAAATTCTGGAACATTTTAGGTTCCGATTTGAAAGCATTGAAGTTGTTGAACGGGTGCCTGTCAATACTGGCAAGCCAAAAATTAAAAAAAGTTTCTTTACAGAACTAAAATCAGGTGTGGCTACGATAAGAAACAAAAATAAAGTGGCTTTAGCCTTGGCTACAGCAATACGTGACTGAAGGCAGGGCTCGTCGTAAAGACTAACAGGTTTTTGAGAAGAGCAGAAAAATGTTAAGTATAAGCAACGTCAGGAAGTCGAGATCACGTCCATTCACAGCTGTGAATGGACGCCAATTGCAAGTAACCTCTGAACTTCAACTGAACGAACTTCTTGGACTCTGCATTCCTGGTACACTGGTAACAATATACTGTCAACTTACAGTAGTCTGTCAATTTACCTCAAGGGTGCTCCTGTGAAGTGTGAACATTCGCCAATTGTCGCTTACATCGAATCGCAAACGTCCATTGCATAATTTTCAAGTACATCATAAATAAATTCAAGTACAACTGCAGAGTGTAAAATTTAAGTACTGTGCTTTTTCTTAGGACATTCTACCATGCTCCCTGAATTGAATCTCCTACTTTGTTGAAATTTGCAGAATATAGGCGTAAAAGGTTTGAAATTTTTGTTGGTACGCCAAATGACTTTCAAACATCCTCATTTGTTGATATGTTGCGAGTGCTGGGAATCCACAACACCCAAGGTTACGTAGTGAACTTCGCATGCCAGGTGATATGTTAGGAAGTTTAAATCCAGCGAAACCTTGACACTAGTCAACAGACGGGTAACCGCGAACTCGGTCAACGGCTAAACTAATCACAGGAGCAGACGATCGTGCAGAAAATCCTTGATGACCTAACTTCAGTTTTGCGAGAGTAAATACCACTTAAAATGCTGAAAAAGCCTTCGGAAGGTTAAGTTTGAGAGGCTGGACTGCCGATGTGTCAACAGCTGTCTCAGAGTTATTGGAATTGTAGATGTAATTTTTAAATACAAAACTTGGATCCAGAGCTTAAAAGATTTCAGCAGATGCATTCGATGCATGTTAACCCTTTAGCGACCAAGTGGACTATTCGGTCGCCTTTCACGGTCTTTGGGAGAATTGTTCTAATAATTAAACAGTGAGCAATATGAGGTTGCTACTCGGTTTGAACGCTTCGGCATGTTACAGCGTCGTTCTTTTGGCTGCCTGGCTCTCAGCATGCTTTATTGCATCAGTGTACAGGCGGTCTTTGTGAGCTTAAATGTAGAAACTAGAAAAACAAATTGGTCGCTAAAGGGTTAAATTAGTGTGGAGGCAAATTTGCTCACACATAATAGTTGGCATCATCGACATTTAACCTTGGCTTTTGCCCGAGGCTAGTGACGTCTATACCCAGTTCAGTGCTCCAGGATTAAGTGAATACAGGAATTCCCAAAACGGACTAGTAGGCAGAAATCATAAAATTGTGATTGCTAAAATTAAAACAATTATGCGTCATTTGGATCCGAATATAGAATTTCTGGAAGACCATTATGACAGAAAATAGGCCAAATCGAAGTTTTTGCTGGAGAACATTTCATGTAATAAACTTATATTGTGTCGGTCTAGGGAAGCATTGCTCAGAACAATTTTTGACGTTTTATAAAAAACTTGGGACGTTCAAGGTGTGCAATCAAGTGCCTGAGGCAAATTTGCCAGTCCTCGAGCAACTGTAGCATCATCCACTTTCATACTGCACATTGCTATGGCACTATTAAAGCGTCAGATATTTATTCGGAAATACCCGGCAATAGCGGTGTCTCCCAAATAAAGGTTGTTCAAATTTTCAGGTAATTCTGGTATACCAGGCATTTCAATCAGACCAGACTTACAACACATGCCAAAATTCGGATTCGCCTGAATCCCGCCCGATTTTTCCCCCATAAACATGAGAGCATTACAGAATCGACATCTCACTTCCATAGTGCCGCAACTGTGTCTTGATATATTGATGTCAATTTCAAGAAGAGTGTCAATATTGTTCTGTCTCGCTTTGTTTGAATTTGTTCTTGAGCGATTTGTCTACCTAATCTGTGAGCGAATGCATTCTGCTGAAGAAAAGAATTTCATCCCTTCTTTCTTGAGTTAAATTTTCTCGCGCAACTTGATGCTGTTCGGCATTGATTTGAAGAATTTCTTCCTATCTTTCTTGAGTTAAATTTTCTCGTGTTACTCGTTCAGCGTCATGCCGAACAATTTCCTCTCTTCTTTCATGCGTTAACACGTTACCTCCGATTGCCTGATTGGTGTAAAACTTCACTTTGTACGCATAGTCACTAGAAGGATCTGAAAAAATTACAGAACCTAACCTCTCTAGCTACTCGGTGTTGCTCTGCATTTATTCTGTAGAATTGCCAAAGGCCGTTCAAGAGTCAAGTTAGCTCTAGTTTCTCGTTGGCGAGCAGCATTGCTTCGTCTTGCCATTTCGCGTTGTTCGTCCGATAGTCTTCGACGTCTTACTTGCTGTCGAAGTCTTGCTGCTTCAAACTTGCTGGTCAAACTAATTTAAAACATTTCTTTTCGCATTATCAATCAAAAATGTCAAAGCATCATGATGAATTTCAACAGAAAAAGGTCAAAAAAAAATTTATATTTGTAAAAATAAACCAATTGTCTATTCAGGATACCATAATGCAAGTGAAAGAGAATTGAATTGCCACAGAAAAATAATGCAATAGAATGATTTCTTGTATTTCTTAAGCTTTATCCTTTTTGCTATCAAAGCTATCGATTAGAAGAGTGTGACACACGGACAGATAGGCGGATGGACGGACGCGGCTCTTATTATAATATAGATAATAGACAATGTATCTATGTATTTCTCTCTCTCTCTCTCTCTCTGTGCGTCCGTTCCATTACTTCCTATCTATTAATGAAGAAAAATTATTGAACTGGAATAAGAACGGGTATGCATACATTATAAGCATTGAATTGTGGATACGAAAGGAACCGTATCACTATAAAATACTCTATTTTTTTCTGTTTTTAGCTTTCTTTTCTCACACAGCATGTTATTGGTAGATAAGATACAGAATGGAAGTTCTGTATACATTAATGCAAAGTATTCATTTAAGACAATAACTCGTCGTAGATCTTTAATGCATTGATCTTTACAATAATTTCATATTACTCAAATTTAAATCGTAGAATTTCCACGGGAACTGTTTAGTATGTTAATAAAATAAGGGTGGCAATCATACGGCATTAGTTGGAAATTTGTACTCATTGTTTCAAATGTTCAAAATACCCTACAAGCTAACCCCTGCACAGCTTTGCTCTTTTCTCGGTAGGGCTTATTTTTCTGACATCCTTCTTACTCGTGCTGCCAGCGAAGTCGTCCCCAATACGTTTCAACTCTGCCAGAATGCTTGGTTGGGACCTGATGATGTGTGTCATGGCTTACGTCTAGAAAGAGAAATTAAGGGGGACTAGTCTGGAGAGTACGGGGGCAAATGGTGACCTGTCCGACGTAAAACTAATGTCGCTAAACTTGAACAAAAACTGAAGACACTGGGCAGTCGTACGAACTGCAGCTGTCGTCGTCCTACTGGTTAAACCAGTATTGAATTCTTATGGGAACAGTCTAACTGCATTCCAGACTGCTATTGATACTCTGGAACTACTCGAATCTGGAGATGACAAACGATAGCTGTTGTACACCGAGTAGAAAATTTTGTTTGAAATAATAACAGGGCTGCGAACTTAGGTAATTTTTTAATGCCACTTTCAAGGTAAAATAATATGAAATATGAAAATTCATGTCACTTCATAAAAATGTCTGACCTCTATGGTGGTATAGATACCCCTTTTTTGTTTAAAATATAACAAATATTTTTTATTAATTGCTGTTTAGATATCACCATCTGCAGATCACACTGTAACTGCAATCTATGTCACGTGCTTTGCATGGAACTGTCACAAATGCTTTCGAGGTAAAATAAAAGCTAGAGTCATCATGTGTTTGCAGACCAACGTTTTATCAACCTCTCATCAACATACTTATTCTTGTCAATGACGATGCGTCAATAAAATAACATTTTTGCCACGTTTGTACACACAAACGTCACTGGATTCAAGTGCAAAAACGATTAAAACTCGCAGACTGATAACCAAGGTCTTCGACATTGTACATGAAGTCTCTCAAATTGTGTAATGTATTCATACAATAAACATTCATTCCCTTCCGCAGCACTACATGATCTATAACCTTAACGTATTTTCCCACACAGCATGACCGCCCGCGACTTATCGCTGCACCGGCACTAAGGCCGAGCTATTGCAATGGCCCAGCAACACGTGTGTTTCTTAGAGACCTGCAGCAGCGAGCGCTAACGGACCGAGTCGTCAAAAGAGAAAAGAACATTTAAATTTAGTGAGTTGATATCATGAGACGATGATTTTATTCTCTTTTTTAATGAAGCCTATTTTCAATTCCTGAAGACTGGTTTACTTAGAAAAATGTACACAAATTACGCTATAGACGGCATTCAAAATTCAGCAGCACAATGATACAGTATGATTCATAAAAAAGCCCTTCAAAAATTGGGTGAGTTTTTTACTTATATCCACATTACTTGTTTCATTCCGATGGATCATAATTTTAGCTTGGCTTAACACGTTCTCATTATGAACCCGACACGACCAATATTTTTACAGCAATTTATTCCCAAATTTTTGTCTCAGACCTCCGAGCAGTACAGATGGTATTGAATAAAAATGCAATAAATATTGATCATT
This sequence comes from Trinorchestia longiramus, assembly GCA_006783055.1. Classification (NCBI taxonomy): domain Eukaryota; kingdom Metazoa; phylum Arthropoda; class Malacostraca; order Amphipoda; family Talitridae; genus Trinorchestia; species Trinorchestia longiramus. The sequence goes on from VCRD01000269.1 coordinate 149,780, forward strand.
CGGCTCGCTAGGCTGGTCTACAGGCCTGTATGCGATGCTCAACCTTCATGCTACACCACACGCTTGAAAGGGGGATCATAGACTCTCCATGGGGCATGCAGTATATTGTCTGACGCTATACTTAAAACTTGAATCAGATAAGCCGAGTTCTGACCATCCATGTGCGTGCCTTGCATATTATTCTTTGGTTGCATTTTAATCTTGTCCACATAACATTATGGAAACGCTAGGTCCTTACGATGCTTGGCATACAAAAAAAATTACCACATGACCTTCCTAATAACGAATCTTTAGTAATCTTTAAGTGATCGCAAATAAAACTAATCACGTGTCATTAGAACTGTTTCGGAGATCAGCTACCTTATCAATCTTAAAAAAATAATAAATAAAATTGAAGCTGAAGAAATACGGACCAATATAAATTCTACACTTCTGAAATTTTAAAAAACCTACAATCTATTAATGATACTTCCTCCAGGAGGAGGGCCAAGTTAATTGTTCTACGTAACACTTTTCCGTAGAAATATGTACTGGATGACGAGAATATACGTGGCACTAAAACGTATTGCAGCCAGACAAAAAGTTCGTCCATCTTTTAGTTTACGGTGGGCATGAGAAAGACGCCAGGCCAGTTTCTTTACCCGACGATTATCCCAGGCGAGTTTACAGACAATTACCGAGTGACCGTGAATGTCCTTCCTGCTTGAAGCCTTGCATGGTGCAAGTGCCGCGACACTAATTTCAAAATATGGCTTAAATTAGCATAATAATTTCACTCTAAGAAGCAGTCGTTAAACCGTCAAATGTCGTTGGGGAATTCAAGGCAAGCATTGACTGCGAAACATGTTAGGGGAGTTCAAGATAAGCTAAATAAAGGCAAGAACATACTCGTACATAATATATCGTTACCCCACTATAGTTGCATTTGTAACTGTGATATTTCTTTTCGCCAGAATCATATTTAGCTATCGAAAACCATTGTAAAACATTGTTCAAATATTAACTCAAATCTGCAATTCATACATATAATCTTCATGATCAAAGTTGTTACACATGTGTTCCTAGGTGCAGTTACTCATCATTGCCTACAAATTTACTAGGGTTTTTAACAATACAAAACAGATCTGATGAGTTATAAAATTTTTTAATCATCGTTGCAAGCAGAATCAAATCACGATCAGAGAATCAACCGAGTCGACTTACCTTAATAGTCTTTCAATGATAGCTTCATAGATGCGTTCATGGTTTCATAAATATTTGTTATCTAGCTATAGTTGCAATTTACGAAGGTTACATCTCGTCTACGAGTTTGAATTTCATAACAGGATACATGACGAGTCTTTACGTCACGTCTTGAACGTGCTTGTCATCTACGCATACAGATCCTGAGGTGGTCAACTGCATAACACAGTGAATGTGCCTGTTGCAACCAAGGCAATGAGTGAGTCACAGACTGCAGAAACTGGACAAAATTCAGTGCAAAAAAACCGTCTAATCTAATACTAAGAATAACCGTAGTGTGCTTATATATTTACTAGTGCAACGCCCGTTAATAATTTGTTCCCAAACGAATCAGTTTTGGGCTTGGGAAGAGAATCAGTTTTGGGCTTGGGAAGAGAATCAGTTTTGGGCTTGGGAAGAGAATCAGTTTTGGGCTTGGGAAGAGAATCAGTTTTCTATCGGACGAACAACGTCTTTCTTGCTGTCGAAGTCTTGCTGTTTCTCTCTTACGGTTGGACACGTTTCCATCCATGTTGGCCTTTTTTGCCGGAATTTTATTCTGAAATGTCCTCTATTATCTCTTTGAAGCTTTTCAAGAAAATCACAATTCGGAAAACAGTAACTCAATTTCCAAAATATTTGGCCTTATACAAAGTGGTAGCCAGGTTACTGGTCAAACTAATTTAAAACATTTCTTTTCGCATTATCAATTAAAAGAGAGCATCCACTCACGGTTATTATCCTAGCTTGCATTTCGGTGTGTCAATTTTTCGCGGCAGTGTACCCGTGCCATCAAAAATGATGGCAAAAAATATTTATAAATCTTTCGTGAGAAAATCTTTCTGTCGCTCTTCTTTTTCGCTCTCGATTGCGTCTTTTTTTCGATCGAGTGGAGTTTCCATGCTTAAGCTTATTTCAAAGGTAACTTATTTTTCTTGTGACAGTAATAAACACTTAGAATACAGTATTTTTGAGCCGCAATATACCGCTTAACTCGGTATCCACGATACGGACTCGAGTATATTAGGCTCTGGATCTCTCTAATTTTTTTAAGTGTTTTATTATAGTGCACTTGTACAGCAAAAATAAGAATTAATTTACCAGTGAACTCAAACCAAGACCGCTAGTGCTAAGACCGTGACACGAAATCAATTTCCAAAATCTTTGGCTATATACTAAGTGGTAGCCAGGTTACTGGTCAAACTAATTTAAAACATTTCTTTTCACATTATCAATTTAAAATATCAAAGTATCATGATGAATTTCAACAGAAAAAAATTCAAAGAAAATTTCTATTTGTAAAAATAAACAGATTGTGTATTCTGGATACCATAATGCAAGTGAAAGGGAATTGAATTGCCACAGAAAATAATGCAATAGAATGATTTCTGGTATTTCTTAAGATTCATCCTTGTTGTTATCAAAGCTATCGATTAGAAGAGTGTGACACACGGACAGACGGACGGGGCTCTTATTATAGTGTAGATTTATATATTTATTTTCTTGCCACGCTCTTAAGAATAGATAGGAAGAAATTAGCACTGGCGGTCTTGATTTCAGTTCAATGGTAAATTAATACACTCATTTTCGCTGTACAAGTGCACTATAATGTCACTTTTAAAAAAATTAGAGAGATCCAGAGCCTTATATACTCGAGTCCGTCTCGTGGATACCGAGTTCGGCGGGGGTATTGCATATTACAATATACATACACAAGCTCGCTGTTGTTTTCAGTAATGCTGAATTTCTGTATCTAGGATATGACACGAATATCTATAACTACTTCTATTGCGGCTCAAAAATACTGTATTCTAAGTGTTTTTTTTGTCACAAGAAAAATAAGTTACTTTTGAAATAAGCTTAAGCATGGAAACTCCACTCGAACGAAAAAAAAAGACTGAATCGAGAGCGAAAAAGAAGAGCGAGAGAAAGATTATCTCAAGAACAACAAGCTGTTGTAAGGAAACAGAGGCGGGATCATTATGTAAGTGCAATATGCATTGCGTTCTTATATGGAATTTTATTTAATATCTTTCCAACAGTATTTGCCATCATTTTTGATCACACGGGTACACTGGTATATGTAGATAATCGACAATGTGTCGATTCCATCTCTCTCTCTCTCTCTTTATCTGTGTGTGTGCGTCCCATTACTTCCTATCCATTAATGAAGAAAAATTATTTAACTGAAATCAAAACGGGTATGCATGTATTACAAGTATTGCATTGTGTATATCAAAAGCGCCAGATCACTATGAATCGAGAGCGAAAAAGAAGAGCGAGAGAATGATTATCTCAAGAACAACAAGCTGTTGTAAGGCAACAGAGGCGAGATCAGTATGCAAGTGCAGTATGCATTGCGTTCTTATATGTAACTTTATTCAATATCTTTCCAACAGTATTTGCCATCATTTTTTATGGCACGAGTACACTAATATAATATTTCAGCTGACGACATTCTAGTGTTGCTGATACCACGCTTCTAAACATGCTACCAAAGCTCAAAATTCTATGTATTATACATTACTATAACAGACTTGAGCTTCAATTCAATTTGAATCATGACAGCTACATTCATAACTGTGAGAAAGCGAGCTCATAGAAAATAAGTAACTCATCTTAAGAGTGTATGTACAGTAGCAGTGAAAATGATTGAGAGCTCAAAAAAGAGGAAAGACTCGCTATGAACGTGGAACGAGAGCTTGAAAGCTGCAGTATGAGGATACGAGTTAATCGTGACACTAATGATGCTTTTGTCTTCTGGGATATTCCATATCTAAACAAGCTTCTTGCCTTCTTCGTTTTTATTCTTTTCTACAACAAATAATTATTTGATCATAAACCTTGACAAGGTTTTTTTCTCATGAGCATTTTAAAGAAGAATACTAGACTAGTTACTGGGAAAAATACTTAGTGTAATTAAATAATTTTTGTTAGTGCATTTTTCACTCATTGAAAACCAAAATACACAGACCACTTAGCATTAGTTTCGCAACAACATCTGATATTTCTGTTTGCACGAGTCAATACCGGCTTTATTGATAACTCAGAGCCAAAACTAATGACGTAGAGTTGTTTCTTACTATTTTCATTATGTAACAATAGAATGTATTGAAGTGAGGGATGTTACATCAGATAAGTAAGGCAGATGCTCAACAGCGTGGGACTTGTGAAAAAGTGTCATAATAAGTCATGTAATCATGTAGCTGGACGTGAGAAACTCAGGTCTATCGTGTCAGTAAACATAGCAGGTTTTCTCAAAAGCTCCAACTTGCATCCGAAATCAATCGGAGTTTTGAACTTGTGTTGACGTTTCTTGTGCTGGTGTGAATTCTCTTGAAGACAAGAGCTGCAAACATTATTCTCAAAAGGGTTCGTAAAAAGTCTTCTAGTGTATACTAAAGTGTTTTTTATATGGATGCTGGTTATTAATTAGGTTTACGATATTTTCTCGAAAATTATCACGAACATAATTAGATCACGAAAAAGTAACATGCATGATATGCAGCGAACTAATAATGCTTGAAGGTTCCATCAAAAATTAGAACAGAAAAAATAACTGCGCTCATTTGACGAGCGAGTTGAGGAATTGGATCGAAGGGCGCTCGCCTTCATCTAAAGGATGACAGGTGGAACCCTACGGTACCGTTAGGGACAAACCCATTGTCTGGTGTTGACCTTCCCTTTAGTGTTCACTGGTCAGTACAATGCAGTGAGATCTGGAGCGTCCCCGCGAGTTACGTTCACTCCAAGTAAACAAGAGCAGCAGGCTACGCACGTGCACGTTTTCAGGCTCTGATCTAAGAAAAAAAACACACACGCAAGTTTCTAGCGGTACCTGCACCTGAAATTAAGTTGAGTAACTTGCATCCGAAATTAAATTGAGTACTGAATGAATTTGTAGACAAAAAACAGGATTTTTTGTGAAGGCTTGTGAACTTGGAATGGAAATTAAAAATAATAATGAGACATCATGGAATTCACACTCTCCCTTCACATAAACATGAGGGTAGCCGTTAAAAAAGTATACGTCACTCACACAATGGAGACTTCACACACTAGAAAAACAATATCCATGGGCAAATACTTGTGATTAAACCCTACACTGTGTCTGTCTCACCCAACTTTTGTTCTCTTTAGCGCAAATAGTTTTTTATTTTACTGTGCTCATATACGATACAATAAAAACCATTTAATTCACTCAAACTAGAAACGAAGGAATTTTAGCTCATAACTATGCCCTTCACATTTACAAGTGATTTAAGGCCATTTTATCGCTACGATACTCTAGAACTGAAAGTGAAAATAAAAACTGAAAATATCGTCTAATGCATCGTTCAATAAATTTCAATATTAATATTATGCTGCTCAACAATTTTGGAATAAATTCTTTGATGAAGGAATACTAATTTTTATTTCAAATCTTGGACCTGCCATTAATTGTATCATAAATCTTTTTAATCGTGATGAAAACGCCTTAGTGAGTTGCTCTTCTCTCTCGCTAATGCAGTGTGCATGTAATGCATTAAATTCATCGCTGGTACCGGTCATAGTTCAGAATGTAAGCCCACTATCCAGAATGCAAGAAACCGCTTTTTACTTACAACTTTTAACTAAACAAAATAAAAAATGGGATATTTTTCCTTGTGCATAGTTAGTTTGTAGTGCATTGACTTTTCTGTTTTGTGTTCTAACAGGTGACGAGATGTATGGTACCTTGCTCTGCGCTTTTAGCTCCCTAATCAACTTGCTTTGATGTAAAACATAAAATATTCGGCAATCGATTGTGATTCTTGCTTTGATGTAAAACATAAAATATTCGGCAATCGATTGTGAATCATTTGATATGTAGCGCCAAGAGAAAAACGTAAACCACCGCCATTCACGACAAAGAACTAAAGTTTTCACGCTCTTCAAGAAGGAAAAGCCAATATGCGACAGTAATATTAACGAACAAATGGAGATATAGTCAGCATACTTCTACTCCATATTTTGAAACTAAAAATAGAACCAAACAAAAGAATAAAAGGACATTGCGGCAAAGAAGCTCTATTCCTGATGCACTTTTGAAGCACCGCAACTCTGACCTTGGCTGAACCTCAACCATGGACACCATGTGCGTCACACCACCACACAGATACAACTATTTTCCTCCTTGTTGTTATTGCGTCTTAAATTGATTCAAAGTCTACCTGTAAGGCAAACCAATGTAGTTTTATCAGGTCTCGTTACGCAGCCCTGTGGCTTTCGCAGTTAATGAACTCTATTTACGCTCTCTTAAGCCAAAAATAAATAGTTGATTTAAAAATTTGTTTTAAACTGACCCAACACGTTAACCATTTAGCAAGACCTTAGGCAGTTATTTCTTCTTCATTTGCAATCAAAACAATTATATAAAAACTATCATCATCTTAAAATAATCTTTACAATTGAGACAGACGAACCACTATTTAATGCCATGGATTCGAATATGCCATACGTACATGAGTATCATACATTTTAAGGTCCAGACCGAGCCAGTCATCTCGTGTGTAAAGACACAACCAATAATGCATCTTTACAGCACTAATTAGTAAGCTGAGAGCGATTTCTCAAGCTTCTGATTTTTTTGCTTTTATTCTTAAAAACCGGTTAAGTCGACCAGCATCTCCACAGTTTCGTTCTCCGAGCTTCAAAGTTTTCCGGGCTCATGGCTTTAGTTAAATTAACCAAGCAAATAAGAGTACGTCAAGAAGATGAGTCAGTGATCGCAAGGTAGAAATAACATTGCAAAGGCTGCTGTAAAGACTTGGGGAAAAACGCGAGTACACTTACTGCCAGGAAAATAGTTGTCACATCCAATCAATCGAAGAATCGATAGGAAGCGACAGCAAATATAAAATTGCAGTGTTGTACGAAAATTAAATAGACATTACTATAGAGTTGATGTAATACATACGATATCAAATTATACTGGAGCTTTGTGCAGAGTGACGACCAATTCCAGACAGAAAACAAACTTTTATGGTCCCGAACAGTCATTCGTTGCTACAAATATGATGGGGAGAAAACGGGAAATCCCTTTGTTTGGTCTACCTTTAGACACTTAGAATACGAGGAACAAGCGTGCTATGAATCACCACAGGTTACCTCCTTTTTTCCCACTCTCGTTTCTATGATAGAAATATGTTTACCACTGGTATTGTTCATTCTTTTAAGAAGATTGATATGCAGAGATTTTAAGCATGAATTACCCAGACAAGCGAACGTACATGCACCGTTCAGATCTCAAATTACTAAATTCTTCGGCGTGAATGCCCAGCTCACAGCGTACCACATTACAATACATGTAACTCCTATCAACTTGCCAGTACCGATTGAACGAAATGAAAGATGATTTTTTCCAGTAATTTATTTAGTCCAAAGTTGACGCATAATAAATAATGTTAAGGCATAATGTATAATATCTACGTATAATACATGTATGTAATATATACGTCAGGTGTCAACGGATGGTGTCTAAGTACAATGTACACATACGATGTATAATGGCAACGTAAGGCTGTTCTACGTAGATCCGGTTGACTGAGAGCCTTGAAAACAATTCACCTTGACCTAAGCGTGTTTTTTGCCTGCACGAGCGCCAGATCGAGTTTCTTAGAGAAGCACCTTAACTTTCACAAAGCAGGAAACACTCAGGTGTGTGCTCGAAGATATTTTTAAATGGCAGCATAGTTATAGAGCAATAAATACTAAGGATGATTGTAAGCCACAAACATATCGCATAAAATATGGGTAGCAATTCTTTAGAGTATTTTTTTACACATTATTTGGTAAATTTGTTTGAAAACATTATGAGCAACATACATTAATAGAAGTGAAACGCTAAAAGAATATTTTTGTTGATGTTTTGCGAGGAGATTTAAAATTTAACTACAAATTGTACACATAACTTAAGATACGTTGATAAAACGATTTCCCAGTGAAATACTGAAGCTTTTTAGATAATGTGGATTTATTTTAGCGCCCAAATGAATCAATGCACCACAATTCAATAGGAAAACAAGAACTCTATCGTACACCCATTCACGCAACGCTAGGCACACAATTTCCAATTAAAAGCGATTGCGTAATTATTGTCCTCGGCAATAGAGACAAAAAGATTGCAGGTTGTGCGACAAGGATTTCTTTGCGGTTTAGATCATGATGATATGCACTAACACTCATTTTATCTATTGATCTTAACTCATACTGAACTGTATTGTTCACTTTCAATATTATTGCTGATTGAGAAAAACGTGATTTTATATTGCTACAAACTACACTACAAAGGAACTGCTACGATCTGCACATTGTAATGAAAATACGACTGAAACCGTTGGACATAAACTATGGAAATATTTAGACGAGGGATTCAACATTTATCCTGGCTACTAATTGTATAAATAACATTGAAACAAAGTTATTATTCATGGAACCAATAGATATCGTTTTTATATGCAACGATAAAAAGGTGATTCAGGTGTTGGAAGTTATAATTAATGTGCATCCGTACTGGATGAAGTCTCTTAAATGTTGAGATTTCGCTACTACGTTTTACGTCGAAGAAAAAAAATACTCTTGCATTGTTAGTAAAAAATAAGAGAGTACTTGACGATGAAAAATGGCGACTCTATAGAGTAAAATGAGAAACAATGAAAGAGGTGCTTTTCATTAGCCTTTCCATCGTCAACTGTTCTCTCTGCTCATCCATTGCACTGGGGGGTTGAAGACATAATTGATTCCATTCAAACTGAAAATATTGGACACTAAAAAGAAAGTGTATTGCAGAATCAATGGAAATGTTGAAACTGTCATCATCAGGTATGGTGAACGGCAGTGAAGACTTGAAGAGGCAGACTGGTAGTCCCTGAGTGCTGTGATTTTCCTAGCTTCCCATTGTGAAAATCTAGACGACGCTCAATAGATTGTACTTATAATATAAAAATTGCAATATAAATCTGATATTTACATTTTGAATGAAGAACATAGAGTACGCTTGAAACATGAATTCTTCTCATTTTGCAAAATTTCAAATCTGAGAAGATTAGTTCGTTTATCAGGGCAACGATACTTTTTACTTCTTGAGTTTCCAAGCAACGCAATGATACGAGTATATATGATTCAAATCTTATAAGTGATCATATGTCAAGAAGGAGTTTTTTCTTCTTGAGAACTCGATCGTACTTGACGTTTCCTGAATCATGGGTATTTTCACATAATTTGAGACACGGAAATCACGTAGAACGATAACTTGAGTATGGAAGACAAGCAGGACAGCATCACAGACTGCCCAATAGATGTCCGGCATTTATCACAAAATTCACTGCTAGCTGATGCACCAAGGGAGATCGACCAGTAAACCTTCAACACACGTGAAGGTGAACGCAACAAGAAATTTACGTGGCTAAGGCTGTATCTTGATTACCATACGTTGAGTTACCGGAGAGAGTAACTAAGCATAGGAACGGTTTACGACAACCGCGGGAAAGGCCAAGGCTAAGCTTCGATAAAATCACGTCCGTAGTCGTCACTTGGATTCCTGTCGAGAAAATCATGACGCTCAAACACCAGCATTAACGGTTAATTGCTACCGTATAGCTTAAGGGAACGATCGGGTTCCTATGTTTCTTTATCGATGGGACTGGGCGTCGGTACACGTAAAAAACACTATAAATCTAAGACGATTTGTTTTACAATAGCGGCATCAAGGACGTGCTAAAAACTTTTAGTAATTAATCATATTTGGTCATTTTCACACAATGAAGTCCGGTAGAGTTCAAGATAAGATGGACATAAATTTGACTAAAATTCAAAGCTCAACTGCACCAAGTTCAAATTCTCATACAATAAAAGACTAACCATGAATACAAAGTGTGTTACTCAAAAAAAGGAATTTGGGTATTTTTAGAGACATCAGTATCACCTATGTCAGAGTATGCATAAAAAATTCAAATGGCAAACTGGAACATTTTCAGTTACCTGAATTTCTCAGAGCGTAGCTCGAAAATGGAGAGTAATAATTCGCATATTTTGCGGAGTAATGTCAGCAAGTGGCGCAAGTGCATCCACGGGAGTTGAAATCATAACAAAATGGAGGGAAGGCAATCGTCAATCAGGGTTTCCCGGACATAATCCTCTCACGAACCCCTTGTAGATGTCAGAGGCCTCCACGATACCCAACTGTTCGAGACACGATCTGAACCTGAATATACTATGATAAGTACAATAGTGCTTCATATAAGAGGCCTCCACGATACCCAACTTTCGAGACTTGATCTGAGTCTAAATGTACTATGATACACATAATAGCGCTTCGAAAAAAACAACTCTAGTATGGACTTCCAGAAACGTCAGAATCGTTGGGATCTCCTCACGCCTTGACCACTCACTACACACGCCCACTCTTGAAAAAGACAACGTCTGCTGACCCTGACCGCCCGTCAGCACATCTACAATCTTAAAAAAATGTCCCTACTGCAAGTGCAAAGAGGGCAGATTCCTCTTCAGCAGAATTTCTAAAGCAAATTTGAGGTCAATTCACTCATTAGTGGAATGAAAACATTACGAAGACGCTGGTTCAATGGTTTTCGAACGATCTTACGTGTTTGCGTGAGTTGAATCGTTTCCGAATACGTCTCATAAGTCGATGCTTCATTGAGAATACATTGAACATTATTCATTCCCTCTTTGACTTTCCAAGAACAACAAATTTAACCTGCTGTAATGTGGATGCGAAATTAGTTATTTCATGTAAGTAAATCCAGGTACCGTAAAACATTACAAATGAATATAAAATAGCTGGATAAGAATAAATTGTAAGAACTAGGCAGCATCAGAACAAGACTAAGGTGAACCCTTTGTTCAGGATACTTGGAGGCCAGTGGGACTCAAGTAATTGATAGAGCGAAAACATTCTTTTGTGACAAAACAAGGTCATTTCACAATAAATCAATGAAGAAGTGAATTCTTCTAGATTAAAGAAATGTTACACAACACATGCTTTTGAATATTTTAAATCAAAATAAAAAGAAGATTACTGTAGAAAAACGCAATTCGTTAAAAAAATTAACCGAGATAACAAAGCCACGGAAAAATCAACAGTTTAAGATTAACCAGAATGCTGTAGATTTTGGATAGCGATAAAATTCATATGTACGACATTTTTACCCCGATTTTCAATAAATGGCATAAAAAATGCATCGTTGCAGAAAAATCGATGAACTTACTACTAGATGTTTTTCGGTATGGCTTAGATTTGCGGGAAGCACACACTATTTCTATCGCAAAAATTGTAGCATGAGTTGCGTGAAACAATTCAACCCGATTGGTTGGATATACTCATTAATAACTTTTTTCGCAATGGTCAAATGCATTGTAAGTTTTCTCGCAACGTAATTTTGTAAAAATGTTGCTCAGAACTTCAGAACAGTACAGACTACCTCCAACCAAAAATTTGCTCGTCTTATCGATAAATTATTTATTAATTTGTGGGCTGCAAATGTTAGCAGGGTGTCGTACAACTACCAGGACAATCACACACAATGTGTGTTAGGAAATGAAAGAGAACGCTGTACACAGGAAACCAGCTCAGATTTCGTCATATCTATGTTCGCCCAGTTCTAAATCATGGAAGTATTTTTGTTTACGCGCAGTCCAATACCTAGCAAGTTTTTAGCAAAAGAGTGAATACGTAAAGTTAGTAATTAAACGTAAAAACTTGCAATTAAACGTAAAAACTTGCAATTAAACGTAAAAACTTGCAATTAAACGTGAAAACTCGAAATTAAACGTGAAAACTCGAAATTAAACGTAACTCGAAATTGAACACGCAACTGAACGTGAAAACTCGCACCTAAACGTGAAAACTCGCACCTAAACGTGAAAACTCGCACCTAAACGTGAAAACTCGCACCTAAACGTGAAAACTCGCA
>VCRD01000269.1:166428-216036 GCA_006783055.1 Trinorchestia longiramus
GAAATGATGTGGTGAATGAGAAGACCTGTACAAGATGGGTTTCAAGTTTCAAAAAGGATGATTTCAATCTAAAGACCGAACCTAGTAAGTCATTCATAATTTGAATTAATGTAATGATGCCTAAAAATTATAACTCAAAAATTATAACTTCAACCCAATGAATGTCATGTATACCTGATCGAAACAAGACTTCTTTCTTTTCTTTCTCTATACTGGTCCAGATGGAGGAGCCTTGCATTCTATTCTTAAGCGTAAGCTTATCTTGAACCCAAATTCCCTCTTGGCATATTCTCCCAATATCCTGGTGATATTCATAGATGTTTGAATATGACAAATTTATGCTTCAAACTCCTAAGCCCTTTTCTGTGAATCCGATACATTGGTCTTACTCAAAAACAATGAGGCTGATCAGCATGTCTTAATCGCCAACCGTTAACTTTTTGAACCACAATTGACAAGTACGAGCATTTACTGTGTCCGCATTAGATCACAAATGTGTATTTATTGCTTTTGTAGTGTGACATTTCATATGAAACTCACCCAGTAAGCAATAGCAAACCTACAGGTTTATTAATTCTTTATTTTTCGTAGAATGGTAATATTTAGTATTATCAAGTAATTACCATACTATTTTATTTAGTTACCATTCTCACTATTTAATACTTAGTCATTTTCGCTACCATACTAACTTTGAACAATACTCTTCTCATTAGAAAATATTTTTTAAAATGAACAGAAAAAAATAGCAACAGAAACGAGCAGATTGATCCATTCTTGGGTTGCTCTCCAAACCCAGGCCGTCAGGCGTCACTCGCACACAAGTTTATGCTGAACTAGAATATTACACTTAACCCATAGTCCACCAGCTTGACCTTGGCTCAGAAGTGGTTAATATTTTGAAGTGAAGCAAAAATTTTATTACTGTGCGAATACCCTAGCATATAAAATGGACGATATTCCAGAGCAGTCCAATATATGATATACTGCATGAAAACGGCCTAAATAATACCAAATTTATGTCCAAGTATTTTCAATGTCAACCGAAATTCAATCCTGTTGCAACAGGTTCAAGAAAATAGGTGAGTGTACAGAAATCCAGAGTAATAATTTTCTGATCACAGTAGAAAATTGTGCTCTTCAACCTATGTCTATAATCCTCAAGCACCACAGGACGGTGGAAAAACCAGACTCTTGCTCACAAGTCTCATCAGATCTGTTTTCAACGTGGAGATACCGCCAGAGGCAAATAAAATAAAAATAATTCAAAAATTGACGACAAATCCGGTTGTAATTTAACTTCTTGAGCTTGAATAAAGGGCAACTTTGAAAAAATGCCACATGCAGAAAATATTGACGATACTGGTTTAGTTCGTAAAATCGCGCTTATTGACGAACTCAGTTGTGAATACAAGAAGATGAATCACGACATTGTGGAGTCATTCCATGACATTCACAACAATACAGGGAAGACGGGACATGGACCTTTCAGAGGTTGCCTGTCCTTGGAAGAACCTCTAGTTGCTGTTCACCCTGAGCTCGCACACATCCAGACTCTATAACCATTACGAAACATGACAGAGCGACGTCGAATTTTAAATTGGAGTCGATGTTAATTCAAAGCGACTTTTTTAACGTGTTGTACTTGTATAATAAATACATGACTTATAATCTACAGAGTCATTTAGTTTACTTTGGAATTAATGATTCAGGGTATAAATTCGATTGATTTTTCCCAATAGGTATCGAAAATATAAGGAATGTAACAATTATTGTACGTCAGCTAACTCCTTAGACGAACTTCGTGTAGTTTTTCAGTTCTGAAGTTTGCAGCAGGGTTTCCATCTATGCATCAACTTTATACTCGAGAAGTCAAACATTTCGATATAGTCGGAGACACAATGTACGATATTTATCTTACATGAGAATTTCTTCACCGAATTGAGTCAACGAGGCAATCATCTTTGTAACTAAGTGAGAGAGTAAAGATGTAGGTACAGTACTCACCCAGCATTAGGAAGGGCGCCGCCATGTTGATACCGATGAAGGGCACACCCATGTAGATGAGGAGTCCAAAAGCGGCCACGCAAGATAGTCCGGCACAGATGACACCAGTGAGCCCCAGCAAAGTCTTGCTTCTTACACAATCACTCATGGACACAGTGACGAGGCAAAAGAGCAGCATGATTGCTACTGTGACGCCGAAATAAGGGATGACGGAGTGGGTGTTGTTTTCCAGTTCGGTCTCAAGAGTACGAGAGGTAAAGAAAGTAACGATGACGGAGTCCAGATCCACTTCACTGAAATCCTCTAGCAGCTGCCGCTCCCATAGGTAACCCCTGCATGAGAGCATGGGTGGAAGTTAGAAAAATGTTAGATAATGTAACGTTGCAGCACCTATCATAAGGTGCAAAATAGTTCGAGTAGTGGTTGTGGGCATCTCAAAACCAAAATAAATTGGAAACATATTCTAGACTCATGTACACAAATGGCTAGTTCGATAGGTCAGTAGTAATCACAGGTAAAAATAGAAAAAATTCAAGTTTTGACAATTCTGTAACCTAAAGATAAAAATTCACAAATATTAGCTATGAATACGTACCACATGGAACAAAATCGCTAAGTTGTGATAAAGATATCGACACTATGAGCCATACCTTCTTTCCTTCGATGGGAGGAAAGGAATCATCAAGCAGAGCAAAGTCTTCAAGAAAAAATAAAAAACAGTCGCCAGCAGTCTACGTACTAACCAGTAAATCAACAATATGCAAAACGGGTAGAAACTGCGTTATTCAGCACGAAATAGCAAGGCTTTAAAAACTGTAACGTCATTCTAATACAACTAAACGAAAACAGCAGAACTTTCAGAAAACGCTTATGTTCCTAATTTTAGTGAGTTCCTTTAGCATAAAGCAACAAAAATGATTCCAGAACTCCGCAATCTCAGTTACGAAAGACGTCTTGAACAGCTAGAACGCATCTCCCTAGAACAAAGAAGGACAACTTTGAGTCCTTCAAGGACAACTCATTGAGTCCTATAAGTATCCCAACGGCCATAACGATGTCAACCAGGAAGGGCTTTTCGAAAAAGACCGTAACGTGGGAACCAAAAATAACGGCAAAAAATTAATAATATAAAACTTCGACATATCCCAAGCTATAAACTTCTTTCCCGTTAAAATTGCTGCAACTTGGAACCAATTGCTCGAAAACATCGTTTCTGCTGGCACTGTGAACACATTCAAAAATAGTATCAACAAATATTGGATTGGGAGCCCTCAGTATTATAGCATACTAATTTTATGTCCTTAACTCCTGGAGCCAGTGTACATATGATTGTGAAAACATGCACGTGACTGAAATGCCTGTGCATGAGTGAAGTGCGTGTACGTGACTGAATTGGCTTCCGTTGTTGTTGTTGTTGTTGTTGTTGCTGTTGTTGTTGTTGTCGTCGTCGTCGTTCCCCAGCCCCCGTATGTAATTATATATTGGCTTCCGTGATTGGGATGTCCGTGCGTGATTGACGTCTTCACATTAGATGGCATGGGATTTGGGTAGCAACCCAAGAATGGGCCAAACGACTCGTTTCTATTATTTTACTCTATTCTATTAACAATATTGTCAACATATACAAATGAATGAAAAACAGGTAAAACTAACTTAAAATCATTATTAATACTGCCGTATTAAAATATGGTTCTATAATTCAAAAAACTAATGTTTTTGTGTGTATTTCCGTGAACCATCTCAAAATAACGTCTCAAGAAAGCTGGCACACCTTTTAAGTATACAAATTGTAAAGTATTATTTGCATGCAAAAAGAAGAGAAACTTGCACAAGAACTAAATGGCATCGGTTGAAAAACCCACGAAATTTAGATAAACTAAGAATACACTCACATTTTGTCCTGCCGCTCATCCTGTGTTTTAATCCAGTAGTAGAGAGTAATAGCTTTCACAGATATAATTGTACTTCTGTTTGTGACTTCAATGCCGCCGAAGTGAAACGGGAATACGTAGGACTCGAAAGTTCTAGGATTCAACATGAATGGATATGTTAAATTGAACGTATTGTTGTTAATTTCAGGGATAAGTTCACCGATATCCAAGATCTGATTTTCAAAACAAGCTTCACCCCAAATAGCGCAAAGGTCTTTGTACTGGAAAGTACGTCCTTCTTCAGCGATGGTGACATTGTGAACAATTCTGTCCACTGTCATTATATTTTCCCAGACCTCCTCACGCAACAGAGATCCGTTGTCCTTAGCCACCATAATAAAGCGAGCGAAGCGGCCGTTCCTGGTCATGCGAGCTGGATGAAAGTCCCACGTGAAATTGACCTTAAAATGTTCTTCGACGACCGCCCTCTCCAGCCTAGCTGCTCCATTGGTTGGGGCGAACAAGTACTCTGGGTCATCTTCGTATTGGATGCGCTGGAAGCCCGTGGCGCAGATAGCTGTTAACAAGATCGGAATGATGATGTAGTAGCCAATGTTATTAGCAATATTGATTCCCAACTTGTAAAACGATCTGTTCAGGAAATGATCAAATTTTTCAAGGAAGAACCCCATGGCTGGAGACTGTCCGGCAGCGGGCGTTCGAGAGTCGTCTGAGCTGCCGCTCGCTTCCCACGGCCTGTCACAGATCCTGCAAGGAACAAATTAAAATTAGTGATTCTCCGATAAAATCATTAACGAGGTTATGTTCAAAAATAGAATAAAAATTTGCATACAAGACATGTAAATAATTATAGCAGCAACGTGTTCTAATTCTAAAAGAGATCATCCGTTTCACAATAAATAAATTCAACATGCACACTAACCCACTTCCAATGTTAAATTCGCAATTAAATTCCTCCAATGACATGAATTCGTTACATATCTCTTTTTGAAATTTATTAGAAAAATAATTAAATGCGTTAAATAAAGAAAATTTGGACGTCTTCATATATGAAAACACGGAACCGATGTCATTCTTTGAAGGACGCTATCGAAACGTAAATGATAGAACTCAGCCCCCAATAATATTTTATTACAATCTGATCATACGCGCGTCATTTCAACTGTTAATTTCATTGCAATATCAGGCATTCATTTTCTTTAACGAAATGAAGAACAAGGACGCTATACTTGAAACTAAGAGACGATAACAAACTACACTTGAAAAAAAATGTTCACATTCAGGTAACATTCACTCTATTTTTTATCAACTAGTTCAGAAAAGCATGACGTAATTGCACCATATACCGACCTATGACTTCCCGGGGAGCAAACTGAGGTTAGGACTTAAAACTACTGACTATCGCACACTGAATACTTCATTCATGTCCACAGGATGGGCACGGACTGCGGGCGCCCACGTAGAACTGATCATTTTATAGCGGGATCATGTGGGAGCCTTAAGCCAACTCAGACCGCAGCGCCGCGGGCACAATGGTATAGACATCATTACGGTGCATTTACAGACCTCCAACTGACGTGCAAGGACTGCACTAAAATTACATAAAAGACGTAGAACAAAACCAGTAAATTTTAATAGCGGTAGAAAGCCATAGTCATGATCTCTGATGCATCCAACAGGCTGAAGAAAATGCAAGTAGGAAGAACGGAGAAAACAATGTACTAGTTTTAATGTGTGCAGTTGAACAAAAATTTACGACATTTGCGTTTCCTTTAGAGAATATAGTACGAGCTTTTAATTGTACTATTAAAACAATCTACAAAACCAACCCAATACGCTATCAATTGCGGGTGTGAACAATGAAAGATATTGAACTTGGTTTCTTTAGAGGGACGATTGTCGACCTCATCAGGAAGACCTTCAAATGTTCTCCAAATGTCACCCCGTGTTGACCGACGGCCAACAGTAGCATTAACCGGTTGTTTTTAAGTATCAGCAAAAATCACTAACTCTCGGTCTAAATATCGAATGTGGTCAACACCAAGCAGTTTTGATCAATTAAATTTTACGGTTTTAAGAAACCCTGAAGGCATTCGAATTTGTACTGGAATTCTAAGGAAAATAATGGTGTTTTATACTGCGAACGTACAGAATTGCATCACTTTTGCACTATGACTATGCAACTTCCTAACAAGTTTTATAGTTTATTCAGGGCCGTGAATAAACGCAATAAAAGCGTTCAGTTTGGGGAAACGTTTTCTTTTTATCTGGTTAGTAAATTTCATAGCAAATTCATAGGCACTTCATGAATGAGATTTTTGAAACGAGAAAATATAATCAATGTAAAATGAAATCAAATGTAAATATACAACAAATAATTCTTTTTTCAACCATGTGTATGAAACTCCTTTGACGTATCTTTAACCTCTCAACATAGCCATGTATCCCTTAATGTAAACAAGATTATCTCTTCTTGCTAAAACATTCCTTACATACTTTTATTGAGTGAAACGTTAGGAATAAAATAAAGACCTCATAGACCCTGTAAATATATTCTATTTGCTGAGTTACGTAAGCAAAGTCCTAAACTGTTTAGTCATGCTGAGAATAGCTGGGGAACTCCGGAGCTATAAGTTGTATGTAAGATGAAATTTATATAGAGGAGAGTAGGATGATCCCCATAATATTCGAACAGAATAAATATGAAGCCAATGATGAATCACTCGTACATGGAAGGTGCATATAATTTTGTGTAATTATATAACAACCATTGATTGCGAGTCCCTAGTCAAACTCAAGAAAAAAGAGAACGAAGAAAAATTCAGTCTCTTGTTTTCCGACACAAGAACTTTATTGCACACGATATTTTTTTCATGCTTGAAATAATGGGATTTTGAAAATCCCATCATTTGAGACCATGTAAAATCCATAATTATGATAACAAATTCACGTACCATCTGCAGTTAAATAAAGAATGCAATCGTTTTTATTCGAGTAAACTAGCTTCAACATTACAAATGCAACGTAAAATGTTACACCTAAATCCAACTGATTCCCATGATGGCAGGACGCGCTGAACTGCGACTGTAATTTCGCTGTGGTACCTCGAACGCAAGCAGCCGATTGGTGGCATGAAGACAGCAAAAACTACTCAGCTGAATCCTGCTCGAAAATTTCTCACTTGTTAGGAACGCCTTCGTGGTGGTAATGTTGGTGATGGGGGAAAATTTAGCTACGGTACAGCTATTCCACTTTTTGCAGGCAAGGTAAAGGACAACGGGATTGGGAATTTCGCCGCGAAAACACGTGGTGTTTTCGCGGTCATGTAGAAAAGGCATCCAGAAAGAAAGAAAAGTTGCAAAATGCAATAATCTTTCCTAAACTGGAGCTGACGTTTTCCAAGCTTTTGTTCCAGTGAAACTGAAAAGTATTTCCGTGTTACGCGAAAACAGGTGTTACGCAACACAGCAGCTAACCACCAGCTCTTTCAAACGTTACCTTATCATATAAAAATCGCAATTTAAAGTACAGATGCGTTGTATCTACATATCTTCAGCAGCGATTATATAATATTATTAAAAGAAATTAAACAAATTTTCTCGACTTGCAGGTTCTTACGTAAGTTGAACTCATACACCAGTTCACACAAGTGCAAGTTTCGTGGTACATTAACGGCTTCAGTTGATTACAGTGGACAGGACAATGAGTGTTCAGTAATATTCCTAAATTGAACAAGTAACCACCCATCCAATGTTACATAAACTTGTTCACATGAAACTGAAGGATATCCTGAAGGTCAACGTTATGAACCGACGACCTCAATTTCGCGGCAGCAGTTATCACAGGATAAGATCGGGCCGGAAGCACATCTAAGACCAGACTACGCAGGTAATGCATACTAGTTGGACACATTCTTTTCTCACGATTTATTTTTAATGAGCCCCTGTTGAAATGGGATTATACAACCAGCTTCAACAGCCCGCCAAGAAAAAAAAATATTTATAAGAATTTATTTGAAAATTACTGGAAAAGAAATGACTTTTGACCGTGTGCATTCCGGATACGCCACCAAAAACCAATTGGAAGGAAACCCATTTCTTTCATACAGCGATCAGCAGTACAGTATTTACCGACAATACTTTCCGGTAATCACTTGCCTCAACAAAATGGTGTTTTTATAAAGAACTTTAAAAGAAAACTTACCCTGACGATTCATCCTGTTCTTGTTGAAGATTTTTTTCAGACGATCTAGAGGAAATTTGAGGAGAAGAAGGAACTAGAGAGATGTTTGGGGATGAAGAACGAGGATGGGAAATGTTTGGAGAGACAGGAGTTGAGAAAGTCTTGGGGGAGGGGCTTCGACTTCTTTCAGGAGACGAGGTCGAGGCTTGAGAATCGTGGACCTCGAATTCAGCTTCGATGTTCTCGACAGGAACCATTGTAAAAAAATATTCCGTATCGATAATATTTGACTGTAGTGGTCTCGTTATGAATTGCCCTCGAAGACTGCGATGAAAAACTATTCAACTAGCCCTACTCAATAATATTCATTCACTAATGCTAAAAAAAATTACGGCGTCAAAATCTGGCGGATATTGTCTACTACTATAGGTATCACAAATTAAATCGAACTCGTCTGTACACGAAGGTAAATTCAAATAATCACATACGCACTCATAGTTAAATAATTCAACATTCAATGTTCAATTTGGTCTGTTCTTTTTGATTGTTTAAGAATGACAAACAAGTTTCTTCACACACACACTGTACAAACCTGACACATCGGTGTATCACTACACATATTACTGTACTCGAACGTGAGATTTCTAAGAAGTTGACGCATGTGCGTTCAGAGGTCGCTCGGTAGGTGCTAGACCTAGACTTCTTTAACTGAAATGCCAAGAAAAGAGATTGATATTTTAAATGTTATATTGTGATTGTAATTCTACACAACACACCGTTTTATACTTCTTACAGGAGTTTGAGTAATTGATCACGTTTCTAAAGACACATACACATTTAACATATGTACTTAATTCAATAATCAGTTTAGTGATAGAATTTTAAGTTCTTGAGTATTTTAATCAATATCACGATACACCACGATGAAACAAATACAGCACAATGCAGTAACTGAAAGGGCTCCTGTAACGCAATGCAGTAACTGAAAATTCGTTTCTACCCAGCCCATCAAATACCGATCATCAGTAATTAGCAACCCTAAGTCTCAAGCAATATATTTGGTACCATGAATCAACAGTACTTGATAACCATTATTCATTTTAGATTCTCCTTGATTAAATTCCACGAGTTACAGTTAAGAATAGCCAAGCGTCGAACAGCCAATTCGGTACAACTCAATTTTACTCATTAACTCTTAAGTAATGACAAGTATTACCATTGTCAGAAATTTTCAAATGTGCTTAGAAGCAGTTCAGACAAGTAACACAGCATGCGTCGTCATGGTACTTCATATAATACGGAAACAATTATTGGCCTACACCCGAAGGGGAATTCCCGAGCGACTTGAATAACTGCAGGCAAGAAGGCCAGCCTGGGGCCTTTTTGGATACCAGAGGCTGCCAGAAAAAGACTGTCCCAAACAGAGCAGACGATGTAAGACCGTTGTTTCCTTGGTCGGGAATTACAGTTTTTTTTCGCTACTATGTGTTATCTGTATCACGAGCTCTAAGCCATTTTTAGTCTTTTTCGCCATCTTTAAGAGTCACTGAATTGAAACGGGTTGTGGATGGAGTAAGAACATTTTTTTAGGAGAGCACGAAAACCTGTAATAACTTAAACGACATCCATGAAAATCTCTGCGGCTAAAGCACTGTACTCGTTCAGCTTCAAAAAATTAAATTGATGGTGTGAGACTTCAAAACAATATATACACTTCGAAGTTTGATAATTACTAAATTTCTATTTTACGAGTCAAACTCTCTGTAATCGATATGTACGACTCCCAAATAAACGTACAGTAAATCTGTTCACATCTATGTTCATATAACTGATTTCTAGAGCCACAGGGAACTGTTAGCGAAGTTCATAACACTGCGTTCGTCACAGCACGAGCAGGAGAATAATATGCAAACGTACGTCGACAAAAAATTCAATTGTAAAACTACTCCACAATAAAACGCTTAATATTATTGCTTCACAACCATGACACTAAATGTTTTCGTGTGAGTTACAGAAATTCAGGCATGAACTGCGAAGACGAGCTGCAAGGCTGCTGCTAGAATATTCTAACAGACGCCTCAGTATGCCTTTGCTAACACATTTTCAATCGATTCCAGCGCAACTCTTGATCAAACTGTAAAGAGTACATTACTGGAAAATTTAAGTGTGAGCAAGAGGCGTAGGTAGATTTTTTTTAAGAATAAATACGGTATTATTTGTTATTCTATACCGACTGATTTCGTGTTGACAGGAAGTTATTACAAGTAAAGAACACCATTCCAAAAAAATACCGTTAGGTCAATTGAAATACTCCATGTAATTCAAACGAAGAAAAGCTGTCGTCAAAAATCAGCTTGTTTTTTTATGAAGCAGTTCACATGCCAGAAAAAACAGCGTTTAGGGTTTTACACCACCACGATGTAGGTGAAGGCAGCGATAGAGAGCATCCGAGTAACTATGATACGCATGTACCAAATTTCAGGTTTCCTCACTCCCACAAAAGACGTTACCCTATGCATTTGAAAAATACAGTTAATTTAATGGAAGAGTATGAAGCTAAATTACATTTTTAAATAACTTTTCGAGCTTTGGATGTCCAGTCGAAAGATGTCTTATAACATTTACTCTTAACTGGCACTTGTAGGAATGCACATCAATACCCTCCATACACGCAGTTTTTAATAATCAATGAACACATACAAACAATCGATGATTGTGGTAACTTAGGATCACACTGGCCAAAGCACATTTTACGTCCACTCTCAGCGACTGCGCACGACTCACTGCAAACTGAATCTCCATTTTTGCAAGTCCCTAGTACGTCCTCTGGTAATTGTTGGCGTCCTTTGGTAGTTTGGTCCGCACTCAGTTCTTAAAAAGTGGATGAGGCTAATTGCATGCGTGGGCAGTGTGGCTACGATGACTGCTAGAACGGACATTTATGAAAGTAACTAGACAGTTCCCGCGCAAATTCCACGATTTAAATTTGACTGACTTGAAATTATTATACAGATGAATGTATTGAAAATTTACTACAAATTATCGTTTTTTTAATTATTTTTTAATACATACAGAACTTCTATTCTGTATCTTATTTACCGATAACATTGCCCAGATAGTACCCGTTGAAATTGCTTGGCTTAAAAATGATAAAATTAA
Source organism: Trinorchestia longiramus (assembly GCA_006783055.1). Lineage (NCBI taxonomy): Eukaryota > Metazoa > Arthropoda > Malacostraca > Amphipoda > Talitridae > Trinorchestia > Trinorchestia longiramus. Next base: position 177,666 of record VCRD01000269.1, read on the forward strand.
GGATCTCTGAAATAAAATACAGTTTCATGTTTACCCGTAATACTATCAAAATTGAATATTTTTCATGAATATATACAGAACTTTCATTCCGTATCTTATCAACCGATAACATGGCAGTGTAGAAAAACAACGCTAATTACGGGGAAATTGGTGTATTTTATAGTAACCTAGCGCATTTGGTATCGGCGATACAATGCTTATAATACTTGTATACCCGTCATGATTTCAGTTCAATAATTTTTCTTCAGTAATAGATAGGAAGTAATGGGACACGCACACACACACACACATGTATAGAGAGACAGAGAGATGGAGATACAAGGTCTATTATAAATGTAAATGAATCAAGGTAGACGGAATTGTACGTAAACGAGTTACCGATAATTTGTTTCCGTTGAGCCGACTGTTATACATTCAAATTATCTTCTACGAGGTTAAACTGATTAAAAAAAATTAATTGGAAAGAATTACAGAAATAAACTACCAACTCTTAATATGAGCTGACTCCAGACTACTCAGACACAACATGCCTCAAACGAGCCATGGTTGTCAGGTCCTTGGTTCAAGATTCCTTACGGCACTCGAGTTTTCCCCGTCTGTGACGCAGGAAACTAGTTCGACAGACGGACAGACTGACTTAAACTATGTCGTCAAACTTGCAGATCATCGTACGTGTCTCTACGAGTCTCTACCATAAATTACAAGAAGGACGAGAATAGTCGTTGGAAGCATGATCACTAGTCTTGAGATGTTAACATCAGTTTAAAACAAACTTGCATTACATGTATACCAGACTGGAATGAAGTTTTTTCTTCTCATTCTTTCTTTGTGCACACTCTTATAATACTGTCAGTGTGTTTTTGCCTACGTTGGCCAAATGTTGCTTCAATGTATTAATTTTTTAGTCAAAATATGAAGGCGCATTAGGAAATGAGGAAAACGAAATTAGTGTCATTTTCTATAATGTTCATGTCCCTGTCTCTTCTGTTACTTTACTTTACAATATGAAATAAAGCAGTAACAGCATCGTCTAAAACTATTGTCGCATCTGATGCAGATTTCCGGATTTACAAGAAACCATTTCTTACAAGCAACCAAAAAATGTGTTCCATTAATCTTTATAACGACTTCTCGCCGTGTCACTAAAAGAAACATTGCAAGGTTTCGTCCCGGTAATTGAAATTTGAAAGCGGAGGCAACCGGTTGAAGGAACCTTGACGCTGCTAATGGCCGTGAGGCGGAGCACTTTTTCAGTTCGCAGTCCCCAGGGCTGAAGACACATTAGATGACTCATTTCCTAATTCGTTTTTCCCAAGAACCTGTTGCTCTGTAAATTTTATCTGTCCGACTAGAACGTAGTGCAAACCTGTATTATTTTGATTTGAAATATTTTTACTTTATTTTATTCATTATTTTGATATTTGAACAATAATAAAGTTTTTACCGTTATTATTAGTTTTATTATTATTTTCCAGCGTAGACTGAGGAGCCACTTTGTATTCTGCGTGCGTAATCATTAAATCACTAAAGCCAAACCTCAGTGTCTTCTCCAGAACTCCATCAAAATACGAGCTATAGTATAATGACAAAATTAGCAGAAATCCTTTTTCAGTTTACAAAATTCTACATGAGGAATAATAAGTTCAGCTCTTTAAAAACGGGTAAAAGAAGCAGAACAAGCTTTTGGGAAAGGAAAAGGTGAGAAGCGGAGTAAAGCATTTAAATGAGGAAATGAGAAGAAGGAAATGATAACCAGGACACTGATGTGAAAGGTATGGGTGTGGGAAATCCCCACAGCCGAGAAGAGCGTGAACGACTCAGTAGGTGGTCAATACAAATATTAATCTCAATATATAAACCTGGTACGAACATTGACAGTGTTGCAGCCGGTAGCAATCCATTTTAATTTCATCGTTGGGCTAACGCAAATTAAAACGTTTCCGTTAGTGACGAGAACCGATAGTCTAGTGACAAGGACTGACGAAATCAATCACTTAAGTGGACACTTAGAGATCTGGAGATCAGGGTGGCCACGGTACGCCAGCACAGCGCAAAATTATTCCAAGTGGAAACATTTTTTCCTCAATGGCCATTGATCCCCTTGCTGTATGAGCCTTAGTTCCATCCTGTTAAAATCAGATATTCTCTATGTTCGTTTTTTTAACTCCCGTATCACAGAGAATATCTGGTTTTAAGAAGATGGAGCTACGGCTCATATAGCAAGGATATCAAAGGGTATTCTAAAAGAAATTTTTCCATATCGAATAATTTTCGCTGCGGTAGAGTACCGTGGCCACTCCTATCTGCAGATCTAAGTCCACTTTAATTTTTTTCTCTAATGATATTTAACGGGAAAAGTTTACATTGAAAAGCCTGATACCTTAAAAAAATTAAAATTCAAAATTGTCAAGGAAATTAACAGGATAACTTTAGAGATGTTGAGTAAAGTAATGGGAAACGTCATTAAAAGAGTACATTTATGTTTGAACAATGACGGGCATCATATGAAGGATGTTATATTCTATATATAACTATGAATTAAACTTTAAAATGTTCTCTATTATCCTGATCTCTTTACCTTCCATGGTTATTTTAATCAATTTTCTAAAAAGGGTTGTTACTCATGTGCCACCTTGTATATCCCGTACTTCTGTTGTCTGTGTATGATTGCAGTATATGTGCGTGAGTAAAGTTTATTACGTGACTGAAATGGCTTGCATGATTGATGCCTTTACTTTGGGTACGAAACTTGAGTAGCAAACATAAGAATGGGCCAAAAGACTCCGTGTTATCGCCTTATTCTTTTCTATTCTATATTTGATAAGATTATAAGGAAGGTCTTGGGCTCGGTCAAAAAAAGATTAATGCATACTGAGTAACTCTGAAATTGATATCCCAACTAGAGGTGACAAATTGGTTCGTAATAAGAAGTTGCATTTGAAAGGGGCCGAATCACTTGGGATTACACTCTTAGCGCACCATCCTGCAAAACACTAGGTATTTCTACCTAACCCAAGAGGCAGTAATTTGCAAGATGCGTAGTAGGGAAATCGCTCTAGAGACGGAGATAAGGTGCACAGTTAAATTATAGTCCAATAATAAAAGTTTACTTATCAATGTTATTGTGCAAATACTTTTTATATCTATACGAGCAGTTGTGTTTTTGCATTGTAAGAAGTCGTTGGAAACGAAAGTTCGTGATATGCGAATTTCCGAGAGAGGAAAAAAAATTCTGAACAAATCTCACGACAGTAAATACGTCCGTAAGAAGACATCATTTATACTTATTCTGAAGATTCGCAGAAAAATGCGGCCACGATGATAATTGGATAAAAAGTTAACTACTATTAGTGACCGGTTCTAGGCGACAAAGAAAACATGTGGAGGTTCACCGACCTCTGATCGACGAGGGAAGAGGTCCTTTTAGGGCAAATCGATGAAGCTCACCAGTATTGACATCGTCTCACTAAATATTGTGACTTGAGTTACAAGCAGAGCATGAGTTTATACTTCGAGGTATCTATAACAGATGATGAATCTAGTAAAAATAAATTAGCAAGTGATGTATTGACATTGAGTTTATACGAACTTCTTTTCGCAAACATTTCTACTTGATCGCATTCAATTGTAGATTCATTGGAAGTAATGCAAACGAATGAAGTCTGAATGCTAGAAAGAGTTTAACATTTTAAGCAAACTCTGACGAATGATTACTTACGTACAATGGACAGTTGACCTTGTGTATTATTCAATATGCATACATAGGGCGTGGCTGCTGAAAAAGTATTTCGAAAAACAACGGGAATCTCAAAAAGAATAAAAATGTGAAATGAAACAAACAGGTAAAGCATCAAAAACGTGGAAGTTAGAGGCCCATCTTTTTTTCGAAAAAGTAGAGAGTGGAGATAAGAAGCCTAGCAAACAACTGGAATTGACACTGCAGCAATCATTTGCAAAAGCAGAATTGATTTTGTGGTGGGTTGCTAGGCTCCCCTTCAGTGCTATAACCAAGTCTCCCAAAAAAAATTATAACCTCACCTAAAACCCAGTGAAAAGAAGTTCAGGAATTCTACCTACTCGTAACGAACCTTAAGTCACGGAAATTAATTACTAAAATAATTGTTCATAAATTAATTGATTAACACAATAGTTGCACGGAGACTACAATTTCCTCTCTAAACTGACCATATCATATTATTTGTCAAATCAATGCAGCAGGTAATTGAAAAGATTCATGATTCACATGAAAATACAACATAGATGCATATCTAGGCTAAATAGTTTCAGCCTGTGATATATTAGTAATTTCAAAATAACATTTAAACCCAGAGCTGAAATCCAAAAAATGGGTTCATTAAATAGAAAATTTTTACTTCCTTGTGAAATTTGCTTCTAATTTCGAGTCTTTAAGGAAGTAAACTTTCATTTGATTGGACAGCCAAGTCAGTAGAAAGGTCTGCATGTCTATGTGCAATGGTCACTGAACGTAAAACAATAAATGTGAGAAAATTGTTTTTTTGTGCAATAGTTTGAATAATTAAATTAAGAGCAACTTAGTTGTATGATATTAGTCAAACCATTCATTTTTCCTTGAATAATTTAAGGTCTTCTGAATTAATACATTCGAACCCTATCTAATTAGGAAATTTCAACTAGCAGGAAGGGTGAAGCAGCGGCTGCTTCAGGAAATATGATGAATAATCGTAAAGTTCATGTGTCAGTCAAAGCCTTGATTCTTTTATAATCGCCTGGAGTGCATTTCAACTTCTGGGTTTTCTTCAGACGTATCAATATTACGACTTTTCCTTTTTTTTATTTCCAGCCTAATGATGCATTCAGTTGAAGGACAGAACGTCCACCGAGAACTGCATTCATTCTTAGCAGTGGCACCTTTTGGGACCATGTTGTGACATTTGAAGCATGTATGCCTGCGAAAAATAGTTTCAAAATAATAAAGAAAGTGCAGAGAAAGTTATCCTAGTACTGACTCTAAAAATTCAGTGCGTTCACTAATCTCTTATTAAAATATTCAAGCTGTAACTAGTAAGTATCCAAGCATTAGAGATAGAGTTAACGGTTTTCTAAAGCATTTATGAATTTCCAAATGAACATTTTCAGAGTATTCGGAAAGGATCTCCAGGGCAGTAAACGTTATTACTTTCTAGAAAACAAACATTATTATCACAGTAACTAGTGTAACCATGCCATCAAAAATGATGGCAAATACTATTGGAAAGATATTTAATAAAATTACAGTTGAGTTCCATGCTTAAGCTTATTTCAAAGGTAACTTATTTTTCTGTGACAGTAATAAACACTTAGAATACAGTATTTTTGAGCCGCAATAGAAGTAGTTATAGCCATTCGTGTCATATCCTAGATACAGAAATTCAGCATTACTGAAAGCAACTGCGAGCTTGTGTATGTATATTGTAATATGCAATACCCCGCCGAACTCGGTATCCACGAGACGGACTCGAGTATATAAGGCTCTGGACCTCTCTAATTTTTTTTTAAAATGACATTATAGTGCACTTGTACAGAGAAAATGAGTATTAATTTACTAATGAACTGAAACCAAGACCGCCAGTACTAATTTCTTTCTATCTATTCTTAAGAGCGTGACACGAAACATAAATATATAAACACATGACGGTCATTCTTAGTATTAGACTAGATTTGCCATCATTTTTAATGGCACGGGTACACTAGTAATTAATAAGCCTCAAGTTCCACTTCAACCTACTTTCAGATTAATATGTTTTTCTCCTTATACAGGGTGGCCCATTAGTAAGGCATCTTTTTAAAACTATTATAGCTATAAAACTACATATGGTAAAGAGATTTAGGTAATTCAGAATGAATGAGATTTCAAAGTTTTCTACCAGCGTATCAAGTCTACCGACAATCACAACATATTGCCCAAAAAATTCATAAAATCCACCCCCCAAAATGAATCGTCACGCAATGGAGCAACGAATAGAAACAATGGAACTTTGCTTCCGATGTAATTGTTCGGTTACTGTAGTTCAGAGGAATTACAGGAATATTGATGGTATTGAAAGAAGTCATTCGAAGAAGTGCATAAAAAACTAGTATTGAAATTTAGAGAAACTGGGACAACAGCAGACAGACAAGTTTGTGGCAGGCCACGGACCGTACGAACTGGTGCTTCAATTCAGCTTGTTGCAACAAGTGTTGCCGATCGGCCCCAAACGTCAACTAGGAGACGTTCAATTCAACTTAGAATGTCACGTACCTCACTGCAACGTATTTTGGTAAAAGATCTAAAGTATCATCCATATAAGATTCAATTAACTCAAGTACTCCATCCTACGGACTACCAAAATCGGTTAGATTTTGCGAATAGATTTCTGCAGCATACAGAAAATGAAAACTTTGTAAAGAATTTAATAATGACTGATGAGGCATATTTTCACCTCAATGGCTTTGTTAATAATCAAAATTGCAGATCTTGGGCTTCAGAAAACCCCAAAAAAATTCATGAACATCCACTTCACTCAGCTAAAGTAACAGTATGGTGTGGCATCACGTCTTCGAGGATCATTGGACCATATTTTTTTGAAGATGCTAATGGTGATGCAATTTGTGTTAATGGATACCTGTATAAACAGATGATTCAAGAATATTTGATACTTGAAATTGGAGATAATAACACAGAGATTGCCTTTTTCTAACAAGATGGAGCTACAGCGCACACAGCGAAAGAAACCATGTAAATGTTAAAGGCAATTTTTCCAAACAGAATAATTTCTCGTTTTGGTGATATACCGGACGCCTCGATCTCCAGATCTAAGTGCTCCTGATTTCTTTCTCTGAGGATACTTAAAGGAAAATGTTTACATTGAAATGCCTGATGCTTTGCAGCAATTGAAACTAAACATCCTTCAAGAGATCAACAACATTTCACCAGAGACATTAAGGAAAGTAATGAACAGCACCGTTGAAGGAGCACGCCATTGTTCGACTAATAATGGAGGTCTTTTAAAAGATACTGTATTCCATAGTTAAATATGTTTTATTGTTTCATTTATAAATTTATATTAAACTTTGAACTTTCTTCTTTCATTCTGAAGTAACAATCTCTTTACCATTTTTAGTTTTATGGCTATAATAATTTTAAAAAGGTAACTTACTTACGGGCCACCCTATATTTACCGGGCTTCCAAGGGCGTATTCTTGAACTATTAATAATGATGATCCTTTAACAGTCACCTTTGACTTATAAGAATAAAATTCGATTTACAAATTTTGGTGGGGAAACTTCTAGTCAGAGTAGGCTTGAAGGAACGCACGTGATAATGTCGACGCGCTTGCAACGAGGACTAGGCGAGTAAAATGTCCTTGTGTGCAAGCAGTCGAGAAAGGAAATCACGAGGGCAAAAACTTGGCTCGGTCTAATACGTTATGTAGTTTATTGGTTGAAAATAATATCCTTCGAATTTAACCATAACTCTTGTTTAGAAATGTAGCAGAAATTCGTCCCCGATTTATTTTGTATGCGAAGGTAACACACCAAAGGAAAGAATGTTATTAACAGAAGGAAAAGTTTCTCATTTCTCCCACCCCCAATACGTTATTTGTAAGGGGCAGAACACCTACGCACCTCTATTTTCTGGCTCAATAGGCAAATCGTTTAACATGACACAAGCAACAATGTTGTTGCTTCAACGCCAATAACATTGGATATGGAACGTCTTTTTCATTAGGTTACTAAAAAAATAACCTAGCTTCACAAAATTCAGAATTAAAATTCTAAGCCACACACGTCAAAATAAGAGCTAAACTAAAATATTGCATACTAGAAGTGCCCTTTTTTCTGCCCCATATAACCCAGCATGCGGAACAAATATCGCAACTAGAGCTTGGAGAAAGAATGCTTTGAGACTTCTATCAGGCTGGAAATAAAATTATGACGTTTTCCCTAACACATTTATTCTATCTCAAAAGTTCACATGATGCCATTTTAAATCTTTGTAACAATTTCCCACATTTCCTATCACTTCTTTCCAACGGTCAACTAGCTTTTTGATGCTTTCTTCAAAATAATTCTTGGATTTTGAAGAGAAAACAAATCATGGTAATTTTTTTGTTGCTCACCATTTTCATAAATTTGATTGCTTAAGTGATGCTGCAAAGATCCGAAAAGTTGGTAATCAGATGGAGCAATATCAGGTAAATGAAGTAAAACTTTCCAATTGAATATAAAAAAAATTCCGAGTTATTCCTGCTGTATGAGATCTAGCATTGTCATTCTGAAGCACAACGCCTTTTCTACTGAGTAATGCTCGTCTTTTTCTTTATATAGCAGTTTAAGATCATCAAGCTACGATCAATATTTTGCAGCATTAATTGTTTGGTTGCACCTAATAACTCGTAATGGATTGATTCTCTAATGTCCCACCATAAACAGAGCATGATCTTCCATGGGTGTAGTCCATGTTCTGAAACCGGCTGTGGACTTGGAATTCGGTTTAACCAGTGTCTTTACGTTAAGTGTTGTGGTAAAGAACCCATTTTCCTCTCCAGTCACAATTCTTTCCAAAAATTTATCTCGATGGTTCCTCGAAAGAAAAAATGTTCAGATAGTCAATCTTCGGTTTCTTTGAGCATCATTCAAATCGGGGGAGCCCATTGTTCAAGTTTTGAAATCTTCCCTAGTTCATGAAAGCATGAAATTATGATGGTATGACTTGTATTGAATTGTTGAAATAATTTTCTGCTGGTTAATTTCGGATTGACAACAGCATCTTTAATCATCTTAAGCTTTAATGGCTCCTTAAGCTTAAAATCTCCAGATGAGATATTTTCAAACCACCGTTGGCATTTTCGATTATTTAAAAGATTTCTCCTATAGACAATTTAATTGTTTAGTTGCAGCTTTTACATTGTATGCTCTATTTATGGAGCATACAATGTTTCAGATACTCCATATTAATATCCATTTCTTGATCGTTACGCAAGTCAAAATTTATTTCATATTGCTAATTATTATTCCTGATAGACTAATTGAGACATTAGGACGCTAATTTTAATAAAAATAACTAACTGTATAATTCTTAGAAGGCTTCAAAGTAATAAAATAAAAACAATAGGAGTTTCTTTCAAACCTAATAATTAGCGTGTTCCAATTAACGTTCATTTGGGTACCACTTACCTTCTGTGATAAGATGGCTGCTGATGAAGAGCTAACGGAAGCTCCAGTTCAAAATGAAACCATGGCACTAAAATCATTTATCATTTTACAAAAAATAGTTTCTGGTCAAAAATAGTCGGTGTGCAGTCAGAAAAAAATATTCCAGCATTAATAATGTTTCGGAAAACATTCAGAAACAAATTGTTTACCTTAGTTTCTTGCATATTTTACAGGACATTGTATAGCATTTAAAGTACGTATAATGTGTAAGTTATATTTTCAGACTTTTTTCCTTCTGCAGCAACTATGTGTAACATCTAAAGCTGTTCCAACCAGAGGAAGTAAATCCTTACCAACGAAGCCACCAGTTTTCCCAAAAATTTGAAGAAAAATATATATGTATAGTGGGAATTTGAGACATTTTTATTTTACATTTCAGTTTATTTAATACAACAAAGATAAAGAATATGGATCTACGAAAGTGAAATGCACCATTCGAATGAACTGGGCGCCAATTTCCCTGCAGCATAGACCGCGTTGCATTTGAATCACTTATGAGATGTTTATGTAGGAGAGGCTCCAGACTCCACGAACTATGGTAAGTCGCAATCCCTCACTTCCAATACATTTTCTACCGATAAAAAATATATACAGTAGAGTAACATAATCGAAATAGAACAAAGTATTGTTCCAGTAGCGAATAAAATTACAGGAAATACGATTGATCAGCTTGCTTATTTGCCATTAAAGACTTGTTTGAGTTAGTAAGCACGTAAACTATAGTCTAGAGTTAGAATATCTCTAAAAAGTTGCACTGGATAAATTGGCGAGCAGCAGCAGCAGCAGCAGCACAAAGGAAGACATAGACGATGTTGTCACGTAAGCCATGCAAAAAATTGGTTGTGAAGGACGTCCATGCGTGAACACCTTGAATACGCCGGTCTAGCAGCCATGATAGCGGTCACGTAAGCAACCCGCACGGCGATGATACCTGCCTGCGCTGGTTTTTGTGCAAACCGATGCAGGAGGAGATATCTTCGCCTGTCTTGAGACAAATTTTTAATCTTATGCAAGTAAATCATAATTTCCCCTCGCAAATGAAATTTGTAAGAAAGTTTACAGTTTTGTTTCAAGCTTTGAATTTCTTTCTGCTGATATACCTGTAACTCTTGTGCTCTCAATATTACTAGATCATGGTTAGTGAGTTCAGTAACAGCTAAAGAACAATGGGTGTGGCCGCTATAGAAGGACTGATTTCTCTTATCATTCTGAGCCTAGAAACACTGGGCCTTGGCTTGGTAAAGACAGGCTTTAGAAAACGTTTAAATGACCAAATAAATATAAATACTGTCTTCCCAGAAATAACTCGTTTTCGTTTCCACTTACAGCTGAACAATTATAAAATCTGTGTTATGTTTATAAAATCAAATATTTAGTCACAAACACCGTTCATCCCGATCCTAAAAATATGGAAACTAAAGGCTTGTTGTCATAATTTATTATGACATATATACGTTTGGGTATATAAAACCCAAACGGAAGTCCCGTGAAACTTCAGACGAAATCTCAGCACACTTCTGACCGAAACTCGTTTCCTGACAGATCTTTTACAAAATAAATAAAGATAGACAATTTGTTTCTAGATTATCTTTAAGTAACTTCACTCGTGAACAAGGCCTAATTGAGGCTTTGGATTTCATATCATTCGCAAAAAGCACGTCAAAAAGCAGCTAAAAGGGAAAATTGTTCAGTGATAAGTCTACTTTGGTTGCAACCAGAACGAAAATGTACAGAAATACATGTTGTAAAACAACAATTTGTAATCTCGCTATCAGAGTCAGTGTTAACACGAACAACAATGAAGTAAACTTGAAACAGAAAAAAACTGCAGTTTACAACAAGAAGCCAAGACTAGAGAGACTACTTAGTTGCATAAATGAACATAGGTGTATGTATAAATGCTCTAATTTCAGCAGTAATGCAAGGCGCTCAATGTTCTAAACATTTAGAGTAAGAATTTTCTTGGGAAAAATTTAGACAATCGAACTAAATGTATGTACAAAACTAAGATTAATGCACGGAATGGAACAAAAAGTTTGTTTTAATATGCTATGTACGAAATACAATCAGTTTTTAAAAAATCAAACAATCGGGCTAAAATTTCGTGTTTGTGTATAAGATGATTGAGAATGTCCATATTGCTACTAACAGTTCAACAACAAAATCAACAAAATACCGAGACCTTTTACGTCTAGTAGCCAATAACTTCAGGTACTGCAGAATGAGGAGAGAAAATATGCTGTGCAGCCAATGAAACAGCGGATTCCACACCTTTCTTTTGTGTGTGATGACTAATACGGAGGATAACATTACAACGCTGTTCAGTTTTTGTCTCTTTTACTACTGGAACTTTTACGGAAAATAACTCAATTTCGAACATGAACAATGCGTTTCCTCGTTTTCTAGTGGCAATAATGAGGTACGGCAAGGAAATGTATCTTGGTAGGATATTCCTTCCTTCCAAAGTTTAAACATTTTACCACACTAATATGTTATCAGAATGACGCAATCTTACTAAATGTAATTAGACACTCAAAAGAAAGGTTGAAAAAAATATTCAGGCAAATTTTCCGATATGTCAGTCGCTTCTATACCATGGATATACTTAATATAATTCTATAGAACTAATGTTCCATGCATGGTCGTGCAACAATGCTAAACTTTTATTTCTAAATAAAGCCAGATGCAGAAGGGGTACATCAGGAAGTGTGTTTTCCATAAAACAGGCTTGGTCATTTCACATGTGCTGTAAATGCACGCAGCGTGGGCTAGCCTCTAACTTACATAGCAAAAAGTTCAGTATGTTCACTTTCGCTCGGCCACTCTGCTAACTTGTGACCCGTTCCTTCGATGCGGGTGCCCCCGACTAGATTACACAGACACCTTTATGGCGCAACTGACTCACTTTGAGGGTCAGTCGCTTCGGAGCCCGAGAGTTTTACTCAAAAACTATTCTAAAAATTATGGGTGCAGCTAAGTCATGTAATAGATTAATAGAAAAACCGTGAACAAAAGTTGGACAAAAATCAAACCTTGGCGGTTTTTAACATCTGAAGACACTATATATTAATTGGAGAATAGCAATCAAACTCAATGAAATTCACGAGGAATAAAAGCTCATACTGTTTATACGTTGTGTTAGAATAACATATGGAATAGAACGGGTATGATAATTGTAGAAAAAACGTTTTCTAAATTATTTATTCGAAAAAAATTAACGAATACTGTAAATCTCATAAGCTGCCTCAAACAGCTGTCGAGCGCTTAAATCTCAATTTTTGACAACTGAAGATTGGCGAAGAACAGAAAACACACCTAATGTTCATTTAATGTTGTAACGTTTGGTTGTACAAGAATGCACATTTGAAGGCAACTACCATGGCGCTTGTATTCCTGACTCATCGCAGCAAAGACGCCTCAGGATGCTTTCATTCAAGTGCATCAAGAAACAATATTTTACGAATACGCAATACAAGAAAAAATAAAATCATGCTATACATATCTTTAGCTTATAAGATTCCGATGCTATGATACAGCTTGATCGAATATTTCACCATGTATAAGTATCAAACCACTCGAACCTTTTTATTTTGATATTTCTGAAGTAAATCCATCCGCGGATGCATATTTATCTATTACAACTGAGTCATGTTACTATTTTGATCGACATGCCAGAGACTAAAACAAGAGAAGACTAAGACCGCTGTACCAAGTCAGGTCAAGCAATCTAAGAGAGTTAATGTACTTGACAACTTTTAGAGTGAATGTATATGGTGGGGTTTAGATCTGTACATGTGGATGTAGCGTTTCATTCATACTTGACTGCCACACAATAAGTTGCATATTTGAAATGATATAGAACATTCTACGACTATAGAATTCTACTCTTCATATAACATTCAAAAGAGTGAATAGGTTATGTTGTATTGATCGTTACAGAAAAGTATACAGCGAATATCTTAGTCATTTTATATTTTACGATGAGAGTTCCAGTATTTATGGATTTCGAAACAACAGCCGTTTCGATGAATAGTTTGAATTCGTTGTAATAAATTTATTCATTTGAAACTGGTTTTGAAGTTTTCAGATTAGTAAATCAAGAACATAATGTTACCCTAAATAAATAACCGACCACTGCTGCCTACTCACCAATATTGGAAGGCCACGGCATTAGCCAAATTTTAACTTTTAGGGATAGCTGAAATGGTAACGGTGAGTGATACTAACTTTCGTTATTGTCTAAAAAAATAAATTCAGAAACTGACTTTTCTGCAAATTTAGTTCAAGTAAAATATCACAACGACAGTTTATCTTTGTAATGTATCTCGTTTCTATGTGTAAAACAACACATGATAATTACGAACGTAGTAAATGCTCGTCTGTAGTGGTGAGAAAACTGGTGGACAAGTATGAACTGTCCCTCAGTAAGATGCAGTAACACAAGTGCTAAATTAAATACATGATGACCGTAATGAAGAATAAGAAATGCGTATGTATTTCCACAAATAGAATGTAGTCATGTGTTACAGAAGATTCAATGAATACAACAGTTACTCTTGTAGATTCGTCATAGAAAGTATTCTAAGAACATATACCAGTGCACGCTCTCTTGGGGAGACTGATACAAATACCAAGGTAGGCATATGTGATTTCTGAAAACCGATAGTTCGAGTATTCATACAAAACTATTTAACAGAAGTTTACCAGAGTCTAAATATCAGAACTTCTTCCATGAAAAGCACATTAAAATATTTTTTCCCATTACTTGAGAAGTACAATTTTTCTGTTTATAAGCTAGACCATGAAAGGCTTATGCTATTCCTAATAGAATTGGTAAATTTTTGAGATTTCATATTAAGAAATTCATTAATACAGTCTCCAATATGTGTTCAGTTTCAGAACCCACAAAACATTGGATTTTTTTTAAGTGGACAGGAAGTGACAATTAATATTAACACGTTGACTCCGAAGTGGTACGTATGTGGACCACTTAGGTTAGGTTGTGGAATTTTTTCAGATCCTTCTAGTGACTATGTGTACAAAGTGAAGATTTACACCGGCCAGGCAATCGGAGGCAACGTGTTAACACGTTTGTTGCGATGCAACCCACCGGTGGGTCACTTAGGTTAGGTTCTGTAATTTTTTCCAAGTCTTTTAGTGATTATGTGTACAAAGTAAAGATTTGCACCGGCTAGGCAATCGCAATAAACGTGTTAAAATGCTATAGCCTGGGAAAGAAATGATTAAATTCCTGAAACCATGAACGTGTTCTCAGTTCTTTCAGAGATAGAAAATTATGAAGGATTTTAGAAAAATACGATCTCCATTTTCTTCTCGGCTGGAGTTGCGAGCGTTCACTGAAGCTGTAATACTTTTATACTTGAATGTGGAAAGTCTGTATACTTTTGTATTTGTAATCTTTCATTGATGGAAAAAATAAACCAACGCCGGCAAAATGCAAGCTACAGCCCCTGCGTATACAAGGAACAAAGAAAGAAATAAAAGAAAAAACGCAAGAAAAAACAAATAATTCCATTCATATATACATGATATATACATTGAATTTTTAATTATTAATGCTATTATCTCAAGACTAGCAATTATGCTTCCAGCTACTGTTCCTGTCCTTTTAGTGACATGAGGTAGAGGCTCGTAGGAACACGAGCGACGATCTGAAAGTTTTGATGAAATAGGCAGTTAAAGTCAGTCAGTCAAGTCTGTCAACCTGCTTTCCGACCGATTTAATTCTAATTGAGCTTAGATTCATGGTCAACATTAGAGTCAATAAAACTGAAAAATATTTCGGTACATATGTACCTATATGGAATATTTAGGAATAATTCAAATTTTCAACCCTTCATAAACACAGCGCACTTGAGCAAAACCAAAACAAGGAAATCATAGGTTATGAATTAACCATAGGGTCTTAACAGTGTTCCATGTCATGAGACCAGCACTTACGGCAGTGAACATAAATAGTGAACTCGAAAACTCTTGAAAGTTAAAAATGAAATATACAGGGTTGACCATAACATACGGATAAAAATAAGCTGAATACAAAGAATGGATCCGAGGGTTAAACGTGTGTCGCCTACTCAGAGTGAGATTCAGTTTGATCACTGCCTTATACAAGTCTTTAATTCTCACCTGCAAATTTTTCATGTGGTATGTCACAGAAACCAAAACAAATTAGATGTCGTAGTGGTCTTTTCAAAAGCTCAATATGAATTAAGTAGTTCCTGTATCATATTAGCTATCTGAAGAAATTAAATTTTAATACTCCGGATCAATCAAGAAAAAGGTAAACGATGCCTATTTTAAGAAGAAATCTCTGCATCGTCAGTAGAGCTTCAGGCGGCAAACTGCATCATCTTCTGGTGAATGGAAAAACAAACCGAGGAAGACAGCAAAATTCAATAGTTTCAACAGTTGATTCCTACAATAAAAGGACGTGAGAAGCACGCTTTCAATGAAGTATTGGAATGTATAAAAATTTGGTTTAAAATGTATGATAATCTTACGTTATGGTGTATCATATTTAATAATTAAAAACTGCTTTCAAAGTGCGCAAGCACGAATTCAAAAATTAAAGTATACTGTGAGAGCTGAATTATGGAATGCATTGTTTTTCTATTTGATAACATGCGATACGATTTGCACGAACTGCAATTAATTAACTTCAATGAATTACTTAAATGGGGAATAATTGGCATCATATCGGCTAACCAATGTTTATTAATTACTGAAATTACTCATTGGCAAGCAGCTATGGTGGCACGGATTGCTTATCGCCAATTGCAATAAGAGAAAACACCCATCGTTTAAAACTTTTTCTGTACATAATTGGCAATCGGTGTCAAGGTACACGTAAAAAGTGGCAGGTAGTGTAAATAATGCTGCAGGTCAGGAAGTTTTTAAAGACTTATCAGTTGCCAGGTCAGATCGGTCCCCTCCTAAACTGATCGTCATTATTTAACAAAAAACACAAACTAAAGAGTCATGATGAGACTGAGGCAATTCCTGCTGACTGAATTGTAAATGTCATTCAGACGCCACGAACAGTAATGCCGACAGCACATATTCAATTTTTATTATTTGTTGCCATTACGAATTGTACTATGAACTAGACTATAACTATATTCACATGGAAGCAATCACATGATAGTTCGCTACTATACATGGTCTAGACTTTTGAGTAAATTTTCATAAGTGATAAAACATATTTCTGGTAACAAGTGTGGGAAATTCCGATTATCCTCCTTTGGATTACAATTCTGCCAATGACTAATTAAATTATATCGCAGCATGGAGTTGGTAAAGCTAACGAATCCTATTGTCTTACTTCATCGGACTCAGTTATGAAATTTTAAAAGCAATCCGACGAATAAAGAAATAATTTACCTTACATGTCAAAGCACAGCTATTGTGTGTCTCTGATACATAAAAAAATATGACGCAAGGCAAGGTGGTGAAATAGACAGTAGGCACAAGTTCAACGGCGCAATTCCGTCGAGCGGAGGTGATGGTATGAGAGCGAGGGCTACCGAGTTGTGTAGGAGGTTAATCGTTCTCCTGAGGTGTATCAATATCGACCTTCTTACGGTACAGACATTGTATTGAAATTGAATAATAGATTTGGCCCAAATTCTTGCACGCTGGTGCAATACTACAGACGGACTGACAGCATCAAGGACAACAGGAGTTTACTTCACGCATGTGAAAAACAATGAAACCATTTTTGGCTACTGAGAAAACCATTCACTGCCAGGATGAATGTATTGTAATATGCAAGAGTTTGACCACTATCTGTTTGAAAAACGTTTAACTGGACCAGAGAGCCTTTCGTTGACATGAAAAATCTACAGGCAAAGTTATTAACGCAGACAGATGAAGCATAAAACTCTACCATGCAAGAGGTAGGTTGCTACGAACTGCCCCTTCCGCACAAACCTGAAAATCAATAGAAAAAAGACTGAAAAGGCTTACATCGGTAGAAAAATAAATATGAAACAGTAATTTACAACAAGGTTGTACTGTAAGTAGCCTTGGGTAATGCAAATGAGCGTCAGGTCCCCAAAGAACACTGATCAGGACAGGCAGTATCAGTTTGCCCTTGCGTGAGACGCTGAAAAATCCTTACGTATTCCCGAGAAGCGTAACTCTCCAAGACACTCTGGACTAAACCACACAGTGTATTCCTCACCACGGTACATTGCCTGAAAAGCATATATCGTTTGCAGAGGACGTGATGTGCCGGTTTAGGGGATCTTCCAGAGCGGTCAATCATTTTTTGCTATTCTGGAGACGACCGTCGTCAAAGGAGGCTGTTGTGTGCATCAGCTTCGTAGATTTGGCACCGCAGCAACAGGTTCAGTTGACCTACTGGGGGTCAAGCTGGAACCTGCCGTGACATAAATGACTGTTTATCCCTAGCAAATGCTATTCAGACTGCAATGGCGCACCTTAGCAGAATTCTTGATGCAACTTCTCAATGGAGACGCCTTAAGTCTACCTAAGCAAAGTAATCAGGCCAGAACCCGGAGTAACCATCGTGCCTACAAGTGATAGGTGCATTTACCATCGTGCCTAGAAGTGTAAGTTGCAAAATGGCCTTCATTTCCTCTCCACAGCTTTTTTCCCAATTAGGCCATTTGACGTAAACAAGCGTTCATTCTATAAATACCTGCTTACAACAGTACATGAATTTCTGTTCAATGAAAATCGAGAATAACACACAAGGAAAAAATGTTTTTGCTATGACAATATCAACATCATAAAGTTTCTTTGATTTAGATTTAATATTCGTATCATTAGTGTCTATTGTGAACAGAGGCTAGTACTTCAGAGCTCATATTCATCTGATTTCAGAGCTCTTATTTATCGTGCAATCAAATCACCACCAGCAGAGAGCGTGCGCCTTACAACCATTAATCCCTGGCTGATGATGAAGGTCATAAGTACAACTGGAACTGGTTAGAAGAAGACGAGGTACGGAAGGTGTTGCGTATAGGAAAGACCTGCATTAGGAAAGACGGTCTGTGGCTTAAGAGGCGCAACGTATCACACTTAAAAAAAAACATTCCGAGGCTCACTATCTCATCCTAACAGAACATGAAAATTTACGGAACAAATTAAGTTTTAATTATTAACACTGTGTTTACAGATGACGTGTGCCAAACAACAGGAAGACCAGGAATGCGTTTGTCATGACTGAAGGAATTTGACTTCGTTGGACACCAAAGAGATTACTTATTATTATTATTATTATTATTAACGATCAATAAACAGAGCATTGGTGTTATGTGAAACTGTTTGAAAGAACTCAAGCGATACGCACTGTAGAACTTAATATTCAGAGTCATTTACTGAAAAAATCAGTAATTTACTCATACAGTTACATTTTCATTAATATTTTTACCCTTTTTCGATTCATTTATTTCGCCCAAAATCATAAAATTCAGCTTTCAATTCTTAATTCATCGTCAATTTTCTACTATTAATCAAAAAAGTATACAAATTTCCAGTATCATATTTTAATTGAAGAAAACGGTAGAGGCGTGCATTTATTAAAACGGACTCCAACTTTAATGTTAAATTCTGAATGATAATTTCAAGCAATAGGTAACTTGAATAACCTATTCACTAGCGCCTCAGTGTCTTCCCCCTGCATTCAAAAATGTCTGTCTGAGATCCCACTTATTCTACCGACATAAATATTTATGGTCTGATGTACGCAAGGAACTCCGGCTCAAAAGAAATAGCTACAGTCGAGCGAGGACTCGGATGACAGTTATTAGTTCTTCTATCCTCCTCACCAAGTCTTAGAAATATTGTGTCATAAATACAGGAAACCATTCATGCACACGTCTGAGAATACCACTTCAGAAATAATTCACAGTACTAAAATTGTAAACTACTTCTATATCTTCTGAGCAAAATAACTGTTATCCATGCCAAATAAAAAGGCGACTATCTACGAAACCAAAAATAATGATAAAACTTAGTTTTACACAGTATCAAAATTCATTCAAAATTCTATGCACTGCATAAGTACGAAAATAATCATTATATAAGACATCTATAATATATTTTAGGTACTCACATATTAAACGGATAATTTATTAGTAGAACAGCACCGCATACGCTTCACTTAACTACATACGTCCCATCGGTTAGTCTTGAAGATAAAATCCAGCACCCAAATCTCTTGATGTACTCAGCGGTGACACGTGATATCATGAATACAGATGTAACCCATGCAGCTTTTAAAGGTGTGCTTTATGTACAGCTGATACAACTGAGATTATTGCTCCTACTATTGCTGCATAATGCATGCTGTTGTTGCTGATACTCTTACATATAGTTGCTCCTGCTTACGTAGTTGCTGCTAGGGATTTTGCTGCTCTTTGCTGCTGCTGGTTTTGTCGCTAATGCTGTTGTTGCTGCTGCTGTGAGTGTTGCTGTTGGTGCTACTATTGGTGCAGTTGTTGATGCTACTGTTGGTGCTGCTTCTGCTGCTCGGCCAGTGAACTTTGGCTTTCGTCTAATCGTTAACCGCAACTTGAGAAAATCTTAGCCACCAGGAACTGCTCACAGGTTTGACATGTACTCTACCCCCATAAATTGCACTTGCACTCTCTTAAACTCTCTCTTTTCGGTGCGAACAAATAATTGGCTCAAGATTTAACAGGGCCTTTACTCCGACAAGAACTATTCGTATCAGAAGTTCTAAGAACAGAACAAAGATGCTATCACGAACTCCATTCATGCAATTCTTTTTCGCTCTTAACTGCGGTTCGTAATAGAATAGAATAGAATAGAATAAGGCAATAGGAACGAGCCGTTTGGCCCATTCTTGGTTCAATACCGAAGTCCCATGCCGTCTAAAAGTAACCGGATATAGATTTGTTATCCAAGTAATATGAGTTAGAAACATTCATAACCCTCACTGTATTAGTCACGGACATGTTGCTGTCAGTTTCCCTCCATATTGGAGAAAAGTTTTTGATGCTAGTAATCTGTGCGTGAATTGTGTTCGTAGATATCTCGACTACGAAGTTTGGCTGGATTTGACAAAAGATAAACTACCCACAAGACTCGAGATCCAGAGATATTTCGCTGCCTTTATGATCCGTAAATGAGTGACCTATACGTTGTGTGAGTCCTCTGCAAATTATTATATGTATTTCTCATGGAGAAACTCTTTGAAGTTTTATAACATATTTTGGAAGTGCCAACAGTTGCGACCGGGCTCATATCCGGAGTTTAATACACATGAAATATTAAGACAGTATTTAGTTCAATTACAAATAACTGTTTTCGTTGCATGAGTTGTGAACCAAGGCAAAGGAAGGAGCTTACGACATTGATGGCATCTCATAATAATAGGTTTAGGATATGACGTGTCCAGTGTTACTGTCCTCAGACACTCGAGAAAAACACCGCATATGTAAATCATTTACCATACAGAAAATGTTCTGAAGCAGTATAAGTAGTATGGGAAACGTAACAATATATTTTAAAGCAGTATAAAGAGTATAAAAACACACGAAATGTTGTGCAGGAAATATTTGAATCTTGATAAATCCTATATAAAATAAATGAATTCAAATACAAAGAAACTAAACTGAAATCTGTGGAAAACTGAAAGCAATTAGTGAGGAACGGTCATCCTAATGAATTGCTAGTGAACTGAATTGCAAAAGTTATTGAAGTCGACGCCACTAATCTACATTTATTGAGACAGAAATCAATTTTACATCAATAGATAATATAAAATTGAAACACCTCAACCGGAGTGAATAACCTTAAAATGGAGCCTGAAAGGCGATAAAGATTAATATATTCTTTCAATAGCACATAGAAAAATAACATTTTTCTGAAGAACCAAAATATTTGTAATTATCGCCGCTACTCGAACTGCTCTGTATGACAGCGTCTACGTCTGCCTCGAATAGTGGCGTGTCTGAAGCATGTCATTTTTCTTCACAACATCGTTTACGTATGCCACAAACTGCCATAGGAGTGAAGCACGACATTTTTCTTTACGGCGTCGTCTACATCTGCCGGGATATGTAGTAGGTGTGAAGCACCACATTTTTCACTGCTTCATAACAAACGTAACTGAGTTGAAACCATAAAAATCAATATGTAATATTCCCTCGCCTGATAATTGCATTTTTCTTGTGTACGAGTTGCGATATTCGCTAAAACTAGGATAGGGATATGGTACGCATAATTGTACCTCACAGAGAACGAACCATTTATTACAGAGGAAGCATTTCCTGCTGAATGACTTTGTGCCACTAGGGCTTTGATAAGCAAAATTACAACCGGTGCTGCAATGCAGTTAAGGCTCCCACAGTAAATTGGAGTAAATAATTGAGCATAAGGGGGACTGCACACGCCAGGAACTTACTCCTAATGTCTTCTACAACCGATGGAAGCATCATCACCGGTAACATGAGGCTCGTGCTTAGAAATGAAACCCTAATCCCATAAAATGTGGATTTAAACTGGACTGTGCGATGTTGTGCTATGTGATGTTGTACTGTGTGATGTTACACACTAGTCTAGGTACACTGTAGTTTATGACTAAGTACACAGTAGTTATGTGCCGATGACGACTGCATGTTGAACAGCGGTGAAAAGTGAATAATTTAAATACAAATGAATCAAGCAAAAATATTTCCAATAATTGGATTCCAAAAATTATGTAACAATAATAATATATCTCCCCATTCTCAATATAAAAATTAGTGACGAGGGATTTGAAGATGAGTCAGAGCATTCATAAAGCCACCACCAATATGGTCGACTGGGCCACTAGCTTGTCGACTGGTGAGCGAACTCGCTTGCGATGCGAGAAGACCCGGGTTCGAGGTCCGCTGCCGCGGTGGTTAGTTTGTGTATGATCATCGCTTGGCTAGAATTACGGCATGGGACTTGGGTACCAACCAAAGAATGGGCCAAAAGGCTCGTTCCTATCGCCTCATTCTATTCTATTCTACTGGACCCGTGCCCTGCCTTGGCCTCTCTCAGGTCATGGATCCAGTTGGCCATTTAGAGCAAGGCACCACAATAAGCATATGCTTACCCCTGCATCGTCATAGTGTGAGTTCATGTCCTACATCCCATACTTCTTGGCAGAGAAGGCGAGGTGCAAAACTTGGTGCCTATTAAATCTATTTTAAATACTTCACTTAAAGGACGACAATCTTCTTCCTTTGCATCCAGCTCACTCTCTTGTATTCTTTGAATCAGTTTACTCCTTCCATCCCTCTTTCCACTGTATCCAGCCCCCTGTGTGAACGGTCAAACACTAGTATATCATTCTTCGTGCTCCCAACTTCATCACATTCTGACCAGCAGTCACTCGCCTCTTTTCTCCCTTCCCTCCAAACACCAAAACACACGACCCTATCTGATGATTCACTCACAGCCCTTGCTCTCCTTCCACACCTCCTTAATTCTGATTTCATCAAACCGTCTCGTTTTAATACCGTATTTTTCAAACATTTTATCATAAATCTTTCAAACGGCATCAATTCATACGGGAACGCAAAACTGAATGAGATTGGCAACTTTTATTAGCGCAATTATTGGCACACTCATGTGCCACGTTTCTTAACGACAATCTTTTCAAACAGCATTAACTGGTAGACAAACGCAAAACAGATTGCGCTCGACGACTTTATTGGCACTATTAGCGAGGAAAGGTCACGTAAATTACTGTTAATTTCACCGAGAGATGCCGGAAGGAGCTTGTGTGACGTAACCTGTTGCTCGCCTCCAGCTCTTCAAGCTCGACTCCAGCGCATAGCAAACAATAGATCGTGTAACCTTGCCATTCCGGAAGCGCCTCTGTTTCATCATACGTGCATGGGTCTTGAGGTGAGTGACAGAGATATGAAGTTCGCTAGTAGAAACAGAAACACGTTGTGGTGTCTCACTACGCTTTTGATCTTTCGCGTGCACAGCGCAACAGCTAGTAAAATCTAGAGAACGTTAATTGTCGATTGCAGCGAATGGGCTTTTAAGTCGTGTCTAAAACACCAAAAGCTTCCGCTTACTTTTGTTACCTTACGCTATGCAAAAGTTGGCGAAAGACCATGACAAACTGTTGCAAACAAAACGGGAATAAAATATTTTCTGATGAACTCATTTTCATTTACAAACTTCCACTCAGATTTTCGACACAAAAAGTTAAGTAAAATAGTTATAAATTGAGCATTAAATAATAAGAAAAATTACTGAATAATCATTACTTGATCCATCTTGCTTGTAATTCTAAACATACAATGGAACGATTCATCTTCAAACATAAAGGCTGTGATAGTTCCATGCTCTCATACAAAACAAGCTACTATTGGTAGCTAACGAACAAACCTGTAGGTACGAGTACATGTATAAGTAGTCTAAAGTTTAATCATAGAGCACTGTTGACAATTTACTTAAAATTTGTCTGTACAAACCATCTAGCAACTGTTTTCGTTCAACAAGCGACTCTGAATTCAAACTGTTGAAACTTTACAGAAGATTGTAGTCAAGGAATCTGGCATTAATGAATTGCCCATCAACTAAAGAACAACGCTTCGTATATTAGACTACTTGTCAAGATCAAGTTAGTATCCCAGCACACAAATTATTCAAAATATCTAGTGACCATTTAATAAATTACATATTTTTAAAATTGCTTGTGAGAGGCCAACTCAATTGCTTCCATCAAATTTTTTTAATCAGTTAAATCCACCACTAGTAGTAATCCCGGGATTTTATGAGGCAATATTTCTTGCAAACAACACCAACATCACCGGGATGAATCATAGTTCACCTCATAAAATTCCACCGATTTCGTTTTTCAACAAATAATAAAAATATTTTTGAATTCAGTACATACACACAAAGTATTTGGAAGCTTCAACACAGCCAATCTAAGGAAAAAATACAAACTTCTTCTGCTGCCAATTCCAACATCATTCTTCTTTGGTAACTCCAACACTTCCACTTCTGGCAGCACTAGCACTTCCACATCTGACTGCTCCAACACAAACAATCTTTATCTTTATTTCCAATCGAGTACACAGTACATAGACATTAGTACATTGGTCTTTCAAATTCTTAAGGTTAACATTCTAAGAGTAAGGGTGATGGTGAGCTCCATGCGACGATCCCGGGAGGTTGATGGACGTCTTCATGGGCGGGGAGTTGAGTGCTTAGCGGGTTGAGTGCATGGCGCGGCGTACGAGAAACAGCTCGTGTCCATGGCCGGGTTCGAACCCGCGGTCTTTCTACATGAAGCAAAGACCCGATACAGAACACGGGCCGCAGACCACTCGACCACGGTGACTGCAAAGCCACGGTGGCACATCCACATCTGACTGCTCCAACACCTCCACATCTGACTGCTCCAACACCTCCACATCTGACTGCTCCAACACCTCCATATCTGACTGCTCCAACACGTTCACTTTAATTTCAGCAACACGTCCTTTTATGAAAGCTGCAATGTCGTTCACGTCTGATAGCTGTTGAGGAGTTCACGGCACAGTTTCTGCGTATCAGTGCTGATGCTTTACGCTACAGTAACGCAGGCTTCAATTGATTTAGACGATCTAGCATCAGCAACTACTGGTACATTTAACAACATACTTCTGTGCAGTCAATATTGTACCATTCATCAATATCAAGAGGCACTTGAAGAGGCTCACCTCATCTACAGAATTCCAAGCAAAGAAAATCTGATGGTCACACACCAATTAAAGCCAAGATCAAAACTACTAACGCCCACAGCTGCTTGAACTAGACATTCTCAAACTATTGCATATACTCACTCTTTGTTTTTTAGTTCAGAAATATTCGGATGTTAGGTGTTTTTAACCGTCCCAGGGTAAATTCTAAAGCTATTATTGCATCATGCTGCTTGAAAGCATCACACACCAAGAATGTTCTCAATCTGCAGCTCTTACTGTGCTAATATTCAGACTTCCGTCTAGCCCCTAGAACAGCGGGAACGAATAGTTATCATCTACACTTTCACTTCCAGTACTAGCCTCACCGAGGGTAACTGTAGACGTTGCTGTAGCTGCAAATTGTTGTGATTGAGGAAAATCAGAGTCTCCTGTGTCTTCGTTATACAGACTGCATAACACTAGTTGCCTCCAGGGAATGTAAGACAAAATAATCAGCGCTAGTACAGAGAGAGTGGAATTACCGCCTTCTCAGAAGGTCAATGATGTATAGTACTGCTCGCTGATATTGTCGCTCGTGGTGCGCGACTTTACATTTTAGGTCACTTTTCAGAATCTCATACATAAATTCAAGACTAATCTATACATAATAGGTCATGGTTCGAGACCTTACGTATACAAATGCACATGGGATCTATGAATTTTTTTTATGACCTAGTATATGATTGTGTTTGTGCAATTAGTGCCAAGACATTTACTCACTATTGAGCTGCTACAATAATTCTTAACATAATCGATATTCGATGAGACCTACTACAATTGTTCATACCCTCCTGAAGAACAGGGTTTAGTAGCAGAAGGCACTTTAACCAATAAATATTACCTCCTTCCAGAAAACGACGAAAGAGGGCGACAGACATAGAAACAAAAACACTCAAAGTGCTTAAAAAATTCTTGCACGAAGAAGACTGTGAGTCCATCAAAGACTGTGATAAACCCGGCATTCCGCAGGGACACTCAATTTTAATGGAACAGTCACTACGAGCACACTCTCCTTGAGAAGTTTATGAAGGTTACCTACACCATAGAAGTAACAGGACCCCGAGAAACACAAGGACAATTCCTTACAGTGTTCCTCAAGGGAGGACGAAGCTATATCAGTTTTTACAAAGTGTTATCAACCGGAGAACTATCACAAGCCTTTAAGTTTAAGACGACTCTACACTTTAGTTTAACGGAAAGATGATGTAGAATTGTAAACGTGCTGTCTGTCCATTTCTTATTTTATCATCTTTGTTACAGAATTTTCTCGTGTATCCTAATTTAACAGCATAATGTAACTCGTACAATAAGTTGGAGTATAAAACAGCATTACAATAAATTCGAAGTTCAAATTAGTACGGTTATGAATTTTGATTATATTTAGATGGACCTCGACGCAGTAGGGAAGCTGGAATGAATTTAAATGCTACCACAACAAATATTGAAACAATTACAAACCCTGTAGACATTCATTGCATTGTTTTTACTTTAGCTCATTTTAGAAACTGTTCATGTAGATTTAGCAGTTATCTCACGCAAAAAGATCGTGAACCCAAAGTGAAGAATTTACAACTTTGAGGGAGAACATTTACGTCATATTAAATGAACTTCATATGACTTCTAACTACGTCTTTATTTAGCGGTTTGGTGGTCTAGTAACGGTCAGATGACTTAGTGGTCAGGTGGTCTAGCAGTGATCAAATTTACCGGTCAGGAAATCAAGCATTACTGCTCCAACACCTCCACATGTCTAACTCGTGCGTGGGAGGATTTCGCTTAATTAGCACAAGGTAATATTACTGCTAAGATACCAAGGTCGTACAAAGCGTTGAGGTGTCGCTTATGCTATCAGCTGCTAGACCTCGACAGCGAGAGAACTGCAAAACCTATCCTTCTGTAAGTAGCACGTGCACAGGGTTACTGTGCTGATAACGAAGGGAAATGTCAAGGCATATTTTCCCCTGTGATGTGATCAATTGAAGGGTGGACAGCACTAGTGGACTACTTGCATTTTTTCCCGTGGTAAATATAATATATTTTCCAAGGGAACAAATGCAAGTAGTCCACTCCCATGCTGTCGCTAACACTGCGCTGACAGAGGCGATTACGATCCATTAGTTTACTATATGAAGGGTGGACAGCACTAGTGGACTACTTGCATTTTTTTCCGTGGGAAAAAATGCAAGTAGTCCACTAGTGCTGTCAACCCTTCAATTACAAGCGAGTGAGACACTTTTCCAATAGAAATAATGTGCATGACAAGTCTACGCTGTTGCCAAGATACGAATATTTTGTAAAAAAAATGATAGCTAATTTTCTACAAGCCCGCATGTGGTGAGTATTCTATCCTTCATCGTAGCCACGCGAGTAACATTCACACAAAGGGAAATGCCCAACGCCTATAAGAAGAACTGTAACAAAAATGCTCCGATTTTTGAGTAAAAAAATGAAGAAAAAGATTCATTCAGTACTTCGAGTTGAAGATATATTGTTCTAAAAAATTAGGCATCACAAAAAAAATGAATGTTCCAATAATACCATTAGCAACATAGGTTAATATTGACATACTTGACGAACGATAACACTTCTAATCGATGCTTATTTTAACACCAATACTAACAAATATAATGAAACCTTGTCAATTAATTTAAATTTTTGAAGATATTCGCCAACAAGCGCAGTTTTTTGCAGAAAACTGCGCTTGTTGGCGAATATCTTCAAAAATTCCAAGTAATTACAAGTATTTACCCAGCGACCAAGTTCTAAAAAAGGATAAAACAAAAATGAGTACTAGGCGTTTGTTGAACAAACAGACTATGCTTATTTGAAGTAATTGACTAGAGAGGAAAACTAAAGGCAAAGCTACACATCTAAGCTAAATCAATGATGAAGTTTTCCCCTCTCCCATACATTCACAGTGCCCTGTAAATTCTTAATTCGAGTTCGGCATCGTTTTTGTCCAAGTGGAGATGTCCCTATATCACAATTACGATTTTTTTTGCATTTTTTGAAGCGATGAGTAGTTTTACGTGTATTGTATAGTACTGTGGCCTCGGCTCACTTTAATGTAGAGTAAAACCATCATAAAAATATAACTCTTACGAATTCGGCAATCATAATAATTACAACATCAGAAACAGAGAACTCAGCGTATACGCCCCACATACTCGTACATGACCGTCGATGGAGCGCACAAGACACACTAGCGATACAAGTCCTCTTACTTTCTTCACTTGGCCTACATAGCGACGGTCGGTGCAACTGCAAGCGAAAGTTCCTCTCGAAGACATGCCACCTGCTAAATTTTCTAATAGCGGAAGGGAACTTGCAGCATACGCTCCTAGAAAAGCTATCCCAGAGAAGCATCCTCGCTGGCAGTTGTTATGAATATGTACTGAATGCACCCTCAGATTTTAGACAAAGTCAGGAAACAGAATTTTCGAGTAAACACTATACATTTTGAAATGCACAAAATATTTATTCGTACCTAAGAAGGTTTGACGCTTTTCAAACTTTTGTGAAATTACTATACCTTAGAAACTGCCATCATGCACTCATGGTATGAACGGAAGAATGAAGATACAGGCTTTTAGTAACGCGGTGACAGGTTAAAAAGATAAAATCTTTGATGAGAAAATAAAACATTCTATCAAATTAAGAGAATTTGTGGTTTTTTAATTTGTGCTTTTCGTCCTCCAACTTGTAGAGCTGTCCAGAAGTAATTTGAATACTAATAACGGATAAAGGCGTAACATCAATAATGTACAATTAAAATCGTCCCAAAATACCTCCACAGCGTACGAGGAACGCTCGAGTCACAGGTACCGAACAGAAAAGTTGCTCCTGGCTAAATATCACAGTGCCAACTCCCTCGTAACGTGAGGGGAAAATGTTCTCGTACGTAGCCAGACAAACAGTATGTATGTGTCATTGTATAGTTGGCTGTCGCTATACGTCATTGTAAAGTAGGCGGTCGTTATGTCAGTCATTGTCAAGAAACTAGAGAGAATTATTAAGGATAAATGGAAACCCTTACGTAGCTTACAATTTTCAAATCACTATAGAAATTTGTTTTGAGATCCAGCTTCTTGTATTTAAGTACAGTGAATAAAAGTCATGTATACTTGGAGAACTGCAAGCTGTTTGTTCACGTTTTCTCACAGTAATGATTTTACCCAGAAAATAATACTTCGTACAGACGGTTTAACTTCATATTCACCAAAGACAGTCGTGTGGTACCATTTTAAGCGAAGTAAATAATTTTCTTCGGATTTCCTAGGCATCAGACAACACGAGGGATTGAAAAACGAACTGTTTGACGCTGCTCTCCAAATTGCTTTCAGCATGAAATTTTCTCCAGACTATGACTATAAACTTTATGACTCTCGTTACTTTTAGGCAAGTATGATGTAAAAGATCTCTTTGGCTATTTGTTTTGATTTATTTTATATTTTTTGTGAAAAAATACATTGATATTTATGCTTACTCGTTAGGTTAAAAGGTTTTACGATTTCCTCATGAAGGACTGAACAGAAGTATAGATTTCTTCTAACTTGAGAACAAGCGAGAATTCTTAACTTCGCAACAGCCTTAAACATTTATTGAAAATTTTAATTGAAATAATTGGGACAAAATCAAAAGAAAACATCTTGACTATTCTCAAAAATAAACGCCATCTAACATACTTAAAGCATTAACTGCTAATCAAGTTTGATCACGTAGTGCATAAAATAGAAGGACAAGGAGAGTAAATACCGAGGATCGACGTCATATTAACCATGGCCTTAGGTTCATAATTATCAGTACTCTCCATACTCAGGCAGCATTCACTCAATATTAAACACATGAAAACTGCTGAAGTCTTTTGTATAACTTTAAATTCATATCAACGAACCAAACAATCATTTTTAAACAAAAAAGTATGCTAAAATTAAAATTAACACATCTCGCAAAAACTGGAGAGAAACCCTAGGTCCAGATCTTCAAGTGATTTGTCCATGAACTCCAAAGGTGCGTGTAGAATAAATTCTGTAGGAGAAGTCACAAAAAGAGTAAAGCTTGCCTTGACATAGGCAGGCGGCGGTCAAGCGTCTCGAGTTGGCTGCTGGCAAACGTTTACGTAATGAAGATCAGTAGTCCTAGATGCTCTTAATTCAGTCAACCTAATTCATTAATATCTCAGTCTTACCAAGCGCTGTGTGTTCGAATGACATACTATGATTCTTAAGTCAGTCAACATGAAGAAATCGCTCAGTAACTCAGTGCTGTATGCTCTAATGATAGACTACGAACCTTTTTCTATTCCATGTTTTGATGGGTAAACATAGTGCACAAGCCTGTTTAAATATTAGTGATTTCACAGTTAAAGATGCAAATTATAATAGATAAAATTTAATTCACAACTTAAATCTGTATGGATCATGTCGTCGCCTCGATCGATAAATTTTACTCTTTCAGAAATTAAACGCATGCAGGTTGGAGTGGATTTTTTTCGAAGTACTTCGTAGTATTCTAAAGTTAAAATTTGATTCAACAAAACTGTAATAAAACCACAGAGCGAAAGTCTACGATTAATTCATTAATTAAAGTTCACTGAAAAAAATGTCATGTTACGATAATATTTTTTCATCCGAATTGAGATTGTAAGCAATAGTCATTGTTTTAAAATATCACTCAGCTTTGAGAGAAAATTTTTACATCGTCGAATGAGTATCATTTCTGATGTCCAAATGCCCGCTTGTGGAAATAGCTGCATGAATTGGCAATTTTGGAAGACGCCGTGTCGGCGTACCTTGTAGACATCCATGTCCTCATACATTAATATAAACAACTCTCATTTGAAAGTATAAATTCGTAATCAGTTAAAGAAATAAAATAAATTGAACTTACATCCAACAGCCATGCGACAGGGTTGCGAAAATACGTGACTGTATAGGCGAAATTGTAAGCTCTCAATAACAAGATACTCTTTTTTAGTAATTTAAATTTATTAATTATGAAGCTCGATTGGCACACTCATTGCTTTAATCAGGTGGACTCTCTGCCAATGATTAAAAATATTATATATACAGTGGGGGCAAAATAATACAACACGTTGATTAAATCGCCAGATTGCACATTTATAGACCACGTACAATTACGAAAATTGGACCATATATAAACAATAGTATAAAAAGGTTAATTATGTATCTAAAACACACAAACATTTAATAGAAAAAATAGATAGGAACATGTATAGTAAATACGTGAACAAAAGTTTACAATACCCGACTTTTATCTCGATATTACAGATAAAAATTATTGTAGGATCATTCAAAAATATTCTAATACATTCTACTATTTGGCAACCAAACTTTTGTGAGCATTCATCTCCAATAATGTGTCATTGGTACAGCACCTCTCGTTCTGAAAGGTCGTAAGCATGGGTTAGAATAAGGACATCAACCAAGATCTTCGCGAACGTATTGTGGAGCTCCATAATGAAGGTTTGGGATATAGGAAGATAGGTGCACAACTGTGTGTTCCTATAGCCTCGGCTGGAACTATAATACGTTAGTGGAAATGCCAGAATACGACTCTCAGCAAGCCTCGAACTGGTCGTCCACGGAAGATTAACGACCGTGCTGCTTGAAAATTAGTCCGAACAGTAGTGCAGAGGCCTCAAACTAGTAGTGCGGAGGCCTCAATCTAAGCCAGCAAACACACGATCAGCAGGGCACTACGCCGTGAAGGTCCTCGCTCCCGCACCTCTCGTAGGACACCTCTTCTCCAGAAACGTCACGTCAAGGCTAAGCTGAAGTATGCAAACGACCATTTGAACAAGTCAGCAGCGTTTTGGAACACAGTACTGTGGTCAAATGAAACCAAAATCGAACTACTTGGGAGAAACAGCACAAACCATGTTTGGAGGCAACAAAACGAAGAGTCTAAACCGAAGTGCACCATACCTTCTTAAGTTTGGAGGTGGCTCAATCATGGCGTGGAGATGCTTCAGCTCATCAGGGGAAGGTAAACTTCACATCATTGAAGAAACCATGAATGGTAGGAAATATCGTGAAATATTGGAAGAGCAACTCCTACCTTCAGCTCGTTTGTTAAAATTAAAACGTGGATGGAAATTCCAACAAGACAACGATTCAAAGCATACTGCAAACGAAACCAAGGAATGGTTGGGGATGAAGAAAAACATTTTAGACTGGCCAAGTCAATCCCCGGACATGAATCCGATCGAAAACTTGTGGAGGGAATTGAAATTGATGATTCAGAAGAGAGGTCCCAATAACATCACTGAACTAAAAGAAATTTGCATTGAAGAATGGAATAAGATTACGCCCGAAACTTGTAAGAGGCTGGTAGTGAACTACTATAAACGTCTCGAAGCCATAATTAATAATAAATGCTATGCAACGAAGTATTAACACATGTGTATCTTGAACTGTGTTGTAAACTTTTGTTCACGTATTTGTTACACATGTTCTTATATATTTTTCTATTAAATATTTGTGGGTTTAGATCTATTATTAACCTTTTTATTCTATTGTTTATTCATAGTCCAATTTTCGTAATTGTACGTGGTCTATGAATGTGCAATCTGGTGATTTAACCAACGTGTTGTATTAATTTGTCCCCCCACTGTATTCTGTGAAAATTCGCGAACTTCGTGCATTCGAATAGGCACACCAACTGTCAAGCTTTTTACTTTGAAATGCAAGCTGAATCCACTCTACAATCACAAAAAAGAAGGTCAGTTTAGGACTTCGACGAAGAGCCTTGCCTCAAAAGAGGTCAAGACTTTTAGAAAATGCTTCGTCACTATCAGCATGCTTCATCAGAAGTAATAAGTGCATACAGCATGCTGCTCAGGTGGGCCAGAACTCCAATGCCCTGATACTCATTCACTGTAGTCTAGTGGTTATTAGTAACTTGTGCTGCTCGAGTACCTCGTTTGAGTCACCAAGAAGCACTGCATTTTTTTTTGCTAGTGATGTATATAGGTAGCCAAGAAGACTAGCTGAATTACTGACTAAACTATGTCGTCAAACTTCCAGCTCATTCCTACGTCTTCCTACGAACCTTTAACTCAAATCACAACGCAAGATGGGAACAGTTGTTGGAATTATGACCATTAGTCCCAAGATGTTACCATTAAGAATTGAAAAACAAATTTACATGTCATGCATACATGATTGGAATAAAGTTTATTTCATTTATCATTTTCCTTCCTTTCTTTCAAGAGCTGCCCTACGGTCGCCACACCGGCTGCTGCGGCCCATGCTAAAGTATGTATTGAAAAGCGATGACCAGCACAGCATCGAACGTTCAAGCGTCTCACCAAGACCAGATCAGAGAATTAGGGTCAGATGGGTTAAGCCTCAGCCAGAGATAAACTCAAAGTCCAGCGATACAAGTCAAACATTTTGGAGTGAGACTGGAATGATACATTTGCCTCGTTCTCAGGACACAATGTGCTATAGAGTCCGAGTCTCTGTTTAAAGTGCAAAAATGAATATAAAAAGACCAGAAGTTGAGCTTCTGAGACGAATTTATTTAAACCTTCGTGTTCAAGAACTTTTAACTTCAACAATGGAATCACAAGTCAAATTGGAGCACTGATTCTCTACCGGCAAAAAATTGTTGAATCAAAACGTGCATTTTCAACAAAATCTCTACGTAATTGGCAAAATGAAGTCAAACAAAGGAAGCCGAAGACAGGTCGAGCAAGGAATGTATTACTAACTTTTTCTAGTATTTGCTCCTGTCTAAGCAAGTACGCGTTCCCTGATGAAATCTATGAATAAATTTTGTTTTTAATTCATTATTCGTTCCAGGATTACAAAGTAATACAATATAACTCAAATGTTAAAACATTGCAATATTTTTGTCAAAATAAATTAAATCTCCATGTGTACAAAATTTCTCTTTCCATTTCCTATCAAAAGACTATTTCTATTTTCATTTACAACTCAGACTGCAAAAAATAAAAATACGATACGTGCAGCGCGAAGTAAATCATACTCGACGCAATAGCTTTCGTCACTGACGATGCTCCTGGAGGCACCCACTTGTCTTCAAATGGAACGTCATTTCGACTGCGGTGGGGTGATGACTCTGCGGTGACAGCACTCGGAACGGTCCTCATAACTTCGCCATTTACCAATGAAGCTCGAGGACACATTCAGCTATTAACACTAAGGACTTCTCCCTCGTGAGCACTGTATTATAGTTAGGACTCCACTCAAGCATGAAAGTGACAGGGCTTGAAGCCAATGCTAAGTATGCAAAAGTGCCCCTGGAACATGGAAACCTCTTTGCCCTTGAAGTGAGCTTTCTTTCAACAATGGGCGTAGCTCACTTTATTAAAGTTGATGGCTGTGGCACACAAGTAATTTCCGATGCGTCATTCTTTACTTCAACGAAAGAGCAAGTTCATTCAAACTAAGCAAATACAAAAAATTGAAAATATTTGTATACACCTCCAAAACAATTTATTTTGGTATTATGTAATTTAGCATTATTTAGTTGTTCAATCGTTAACATAAATTTAAAACTTCTGATAGAGTGAGAATATTTTGTCTTGTCCTTCCTTGATTGCAGATTGATTGTTCTGCAAGTCCTGAATAGCCTATGCAATTTCAAATACAAGACGGGTGTCATAACAAACACCAACGCTAGCGGTGTTTATACTATTAGGCCATTAGAATTTTGTTTTTTAATCAACATTAAAAGAAACAAAAATAGAATACAAACAAAGTACAATCCAGAAAAACTTTCGGAAGAGTATCATATTTATATGTCATCCTCATTTTCTTCAGCGAGTGTATCGCACTCAAGTTCGTGAAAGAACAGATTGTGTTATAATAAAATAGGAGTATTCAAATTTAAAATTTTGAATGTTTATACGTCACTACAAACGTGTTCCCACTGATGAAGAGAAAATACTCCAGCAGATTAATGAAGATAACTGACAAAAATACTAAGGCTACAGTAGAATGGAATTTGAGGATGTACCACACAATAACAAGAAAAAAATAACGGTCTCTTCTCCGACAATTGTTGGCTTAGGCCTACCTGCCTAACTCCTATGAACCAGTTAGAAGTAGAACAAAAAGAATTTTTTTCTTCCGAGGAACTTGCTTGTACTGACACCATGACGGGCACATACGAAAACATTTCGAGACTGATCTCGAAAATTTAAACGGGAATGCGGACTAACTGAATTTCCCTATATTTCATGGAGCTGAAATCGATGTTGCAACGCAGTATTGTGTTCGTACTAAACCTTGACGTTGTATGACAAAACTAGTATACCAGTTAATTTTGATTACCTAATTCTGTGAGTGAATGAAACTAACAAACTCAACATACCAACGATATTTCATTCACCATCCAAAATCAGTAATTATATTTCACAAACTGAAATAGGTACGCATAAAGACAAAACAGTTTTGCTCCATTCGCAATATATAATAGATCAGTCAGCTACCGAATAGCTGAAGGCTTGTGCGTTACAACTGAAGGGGACCGTTTAACGAATAACACTGAATTTTTCCGTAGTGGAAACAAGCCTCATCAATTCGGCGTGTGCAAATGCCTCATTCGGTTTACTTAGAAATTCACAAATTAACTATTAATCTATTTAGCTAGATATGTCATGGGATCTACTGTATCAGTTACGGAAGAAAGTTATAATACTCATCTGAACAGATTTTGTTAGGTTAACCGTATTGTTTCATACGATTATAGAGGTAAGAAAACCCCTTTTATCCCCTAACGTTTTTTCTTGCTTACAAAAATTCTAGAGGTTTTATTTTATGGATTAAATTTCCACTGAACAGCACCAAAAGTTGACATAACTTACCTCTTTGAAATTTTCTCCCAGTCAAACATTTGTGGTAGGTTAGATTATAATTCAGTGGTCGATGGATGCATGTGTTAAGCCATCAGTTATGCAAGGGAATCATGTTTTTCTGGCGTTTGAGACGAAATCTTGCTTCACACATATCATACTCTAGTCAAACATACCAGAAGACCAGATGACTCAGATTATCAAATTTAACACGTTAAGTGCGGAGGCCTACCCTGTGCAAATCTTTACTTTGTACATACAGTCACTAGAAAGCTTTGAAAAAATTACAGAACCTAACCTGAGTGACCCACCGGTGGATCACTTCGCACTGAACAAGTATAGGGATTTGCACAATGTATGAGAGCCAACATCGAACGCTTAAGAGTTTCAAATTAAAATTATTTCCATGCAAAAGTCTTACTGTGGAAGGAGTACTAATCCAAGTAAAAAACGTAGGTTATAGTGAGGCTGAATTTATTCCCTATCATCAAGTTCGTACATAAATGCAAGGGAGCCACGAAGAAACCAAGTAACTGAGAACGTCAAAAGGATGCTTGGGAGGCTTCTCCTATACGTTACTCATGGAATGATACTGGGAGTCGCAACTCGAGTGGTGAAAGAGAAAGCATTACTTGTAAGGGGGACAATAAAAAACCTAATATGCTTGGGATGTGAGTGATAATCACAGTTCGCCAAGATTTTTGCACGTCATGCCTTCACAACCTCTCAAAAAATGAGCTTGTTTTTGTTCATACTTTTTATGGTAACACGCTAGCAGTAGATGGAGGAAAGGGACCCTCTCTATAAGTTACGAATGTGGTCCATTTTACTCAGCGACGTCATCGCCGCTGTTATTGCCAAAGCCTCTAATGTCAACCGAAAAAATCAGCAGGCTACGACCGTTATAAACGTTCTTAAACGCCTTCGTAAATGTCGAGGATGTTCACGCTGGACACACCAAGAAGTTAAACCACTTGTACGTGCTGAAGTGCAGTCGACTCAGAGCTCCTACAAGTCTTGGCAACGAGTTTCTAACTAGATAGTCTATAGTCCTAAATCAAGAGATGCACTCCAATGCTCAAAACGTTTGCCTCTTTTAGGAAAAACACTCGGGCAAACCAAACACGAACACGTAGTTTAGAAGGAGCAGGTATCTAAATTCTGCTCAGACTTTTGTGAGCAGCGCACTATGACTCACCTTACACATAGATCGATTGAATTATGCGGCATGCGTGTTGTATCAACTCACATTTAGACGAGAATGGTCTATTCTCGTTGCATTTCACCCCTTTTTTCTAGATTATGTAGATCCCTAGCGAATGAATCATTAAAGTTAATTCTTAGATTCTTGAAGCAGGTTGAAGTACTTGTAATACTTATAAGCCCTATGCTGAAAACCTCTATTTTTACCATTTTAATTTTGTTGAGTATTAGTTTCGGTGTTTAAATTCCCGACTCATTTACGGAACATTGATTTTTAAAATTCAAACATTGACCATACATTTGTCAGATTTCAAATACTTCAGACTAGACCTCTTACACTCAATAAAGGACTATTTTGTTACTCCTAATGCGTGAAGTCCGAGGCAAGGAAACTCTTAACCACCCTCTCAATATTTCTCTTCTGTTTAGTGTGCTTGCCTTACTATTAACCTGTAACGAACAATATCTTAGCCAAAATGAGATTGTTGTTGTGGTCGTAAAGTTATTTTCGATAAGTATTAAAGCGAAACAACGTTAATACATTTCGGTGGTGGAAAAATATTACAAGCATTCACAGGGATGAAAGCCATTTTACAGACCAACAAGGAACTATTTTACAGACCACTGGCCAGGTGCCCAAGGTTTGCTACTTAGAACTTATGAAAGTTGTGGGCTACGGATCCATTATCATATATTACCCTGGGCTTAAAATATTCCGACAAGGACAGAATCTTGATCTGCTTAAATTTGTAGTTTTATTAAAGTAAAATGTTACTCGTGAATTACATGTTACCGTTTATCGAAAAAGTTGAATTATGTTATTGATTAGAAATACATTTCTTACTATTTATCTGTTAAAGATGGCAATTGCACTGACTCACTCTCCCAAAGCTACACGTTAGTCGATAAAATATTACAAATAAAACAGTGTATATACAGCGATCCTCAGAATTTTTAGAATTTCACCATAACCTGTGACCTGATGAATAGACATACGAGTATATAGCAAAGTAAATCACATCCACCCTCATTGTCTCGTCTTCATTCTCAATTCGCGTCGCACATATCAAAGTCTGCAAAAAAATTTGTGATTGATGACACGCCGAAGAAACCTGATTTAGCACGACCAACAACTTGAACTCTTTAGGAAAGTTCTGCCTACAGTTCATTGAAGTATTCGAGGAACATCTGTTGAACAAGAGGTCGAGAATAAGAGAAAATAAAATTTAGAAAACAGGCAGAAGCTGCACATGACCTAAACACCTGCGGCAAGGAGATGCACTGACGCCCCTAGTAGACACAGACATGGGCTCCACGTGGGGCCCATGTGGTTGGCCAACACAGCCCATGTGGGCTCCATGTGTTTTTTTGAAA
>VCRD01000269.1:216762-273496 GCA_006783055.1 Trinorchestia longiramus
CAACAAAGAGATCTAGGTGTCATTGTCACTGAAAATCTCAAACATGACAAACAAGTGGAAAAAAGCGTCAAAAATGCGAGCACGATTCTTGGTTCCATTGCACGAAACTTTAAATACAAGTCAAAGAACATAATATTACCGCTCTATAAAGCGCTAGTCCGGCCTCATTTAGAATATGCAGTGCAACTCTGGTCTCCTACCTTACGAAAAAATATTAATAAAATGGAAAAAATACAACGGAAAGCAACGAACATGATTCCAGAACTCCGCAATCTCAGCTACGAAAGACGTCTTCAACGCCTTGAACTTATATCCCTAGAACAAAGAAGACTGCGAGGACAACTTATTGAGACTTTTAAGTATCTCAATGGCCTTAACAATGTTACCCTGGAAGGGCTTTTCGAAAGAGACGGTAACGTAAGAACCAGAAATAGCGGTCAAAAACTATTACTGAGAAACTTCAAGACATCCCAAGCTATGAACTTTTTTCCTGTTAAAATTGCCGCAACTTGGAACCAGCTGCCAGAAAACATAGTTTCTGCTGGCACTGTGAACACATTCAAAAATCGTCTCGATAAATTTTGGATTACGAACCCCCCAATATTACATTCTACTAACTCTCTGTCCCCAACTCCTTAAGGCTAATGTATGATTGAGATAAATGCTCGTGACATAAACGCCTGTGCTTGAGTGATATGTGTGCACATGACTAAATTGACTTAAGTGGTTAAGGTGAACGTGCATGACTGATGGATTTACTTTAGACGGCATGGTACTTCGGTATTGAACCAAGAATGGGCCAAACGGCTTGTTCCTATTGCTTTATTCTATTCTATTCTATTCTAGAATTAGTTTCATAAACATGGGTGCATTTTCATTTAAATTTACTCAACCTTTTGAAGAGGATTTAGCAAAACGGCAGTGGTTTTTTGCTTGTTAATTTGTATTTTTATGCCCTTGATTATTTTAAGTGTTTTCCGATTTAGTTTTCAACTTTTATTATTTCAGCGGATGATCTGAAAAAATCCTTTACTATCTTTGGGTAGAAACGATCGTGCTGTTTGTTCTTTAACAATCTAAATGTAAGCAGTGTATGCAGTAGTTTTAGCACACTCGAGGCATATTTTTGTCGAACAAAAAAAAATATTTAACTTATAAAAATTGAAAGCCAGAAGGTTGTCGTGGCTGTTTCCGATCAGAGAGAGTAGTAATGACCGTTTAATTTACAGACTTCTGTCTCACAGTGAGTGTTACGAAGGAGATCATTTGTTTTGAGTATAAGGTTAAAGAGATGCTGGGTGGCATAATTCAGCAAAAAAATAACTTTTTCATAGTTTAATCGCCCTATCTACTTCCATGGTGGTCATCTCCTCTTCGAAAAAATAATCAAGAGAAAACTTGAGTTAAAATACATTACTAGAGTGCAACTTCCAGGGCTTTAACTTGTTTCGTCGCCCACAACTAGCAAAAGAGTGACTCATTAAATTCAAAAACATAAATTGCACTGGGCACTTATCGACTGAAGTAGAGCTTGGAGATAAATAAAAATTACTCTGAAAAAACGGAGAACAAAACTAAATGCTTTTTGTTCGAGCAAAGTTTACCCTAACAGCGCATCGGCTGCTTTCGATAATTGTATGATAGCAGAGGGAAATGAAAATATGACTTGCATAGCGAAGGGGCTAAAGCCAATAATACTAAATTTACTGCAGGTAGTTAAGGATATTTCTGAAGACGGTCACCTCTCATATGAACTCAAATTAGGACAACCACTGTCAGCACTCTCCTTGAGAACAACTCTATAATTCTACCCATCGCCCAAGGCATTCTAAGTTGTGAAGCAACTTTGAAGGATAATCCCTTCCAGCTCAGCCTCCAGGAAGAAGATAGGGTAAAGTTCAAATACGACGCAATAAACAGAAGATAAAACCCTTATTCTAGAGATAGGAATACCGGTCATCCTTGTGAAAGAGGAAGAAAATGAGAATAAATGCTCACCTATAGCAGGAAGTTAAATCACGAACTCCCACTACAAGTAAAGCTGAAGCCTGAGTCCGTAGGTAGTGGTAGCTCAAAGGAACGCAGATTCTCAAGGGCACGCTCACGAAATACCTATTCAGTACACCTAAGGATACCAAGTCTCCGAGACAGGCTCGCTGTGAAACAGTTCCTATCATTATCTCTTCTTCGGCTCCCAGGTGGCTAAGTTTTTCTTTTTCTTACGAGCCAAGTAAACAATTGATGGTTATGGAGCTAAAATTTCTCGTACATTAATACATTCACTTATATATAAATACAATAGAATTTATTTCATAGGTACCGTAGGCGTTGAATATTCTGCATGCTATGTAGGAAAATCATTCTTTCTGTGGAGTGAACCAGTCTTTTCGAATCACCTTCGTGCTGATGAAGTACCAAAGTACCATATTGACAACAATGGAGTTTAATTCCTTGCTCTAAAATTCTCAAGCTCAGGAAAGGTGAACGGTTTTTTCTTGAACGCCAAGGGAGTCCTTAAACTAGCAACATTTTGAATAATAAACATTTTCTAAACATTGTTTCGGTCATTTCACAGCAAAAATATTCCCTTTACTTAACTTTCTGACCGTTAATTTGACAAACGACAGTAGTTTTAC
Source organism: Trinorchestia longiramus (assembly GCA_006783055.1). Lineage (NCBI taxonomy): Eukaryota > Metazoa > Arthropoda > Malacostraca > Amphipoda > Talitridae > Trinorchestia > Trinorchestia longiramus. The sequence continues at coordinate 219,399 of VCRD01000269.1, forward strand.
TCACTTTTCAACATTGTGCATGCATTATTTTATGTCCAATATTATTCCGCCCCTTCACTTCCCAGTAAACTAATTTTTTATATAAAAACTAACTTCCCTTCAGCATGTTCCCAATTATAATTTATTAATACAATGGCTGTTGTGCAAACAAAAATGTGCAATATATCCGTTCCCTCACAGTGAATCTTCATAGCTGGGTATGCAAACTAAGCAGTTGTGGAACAGAATTGTACCACATGAGTACGCATTATCAGAGTTTGAAGTAGATTTTTACATATTGGCATGCACAGCATTTTAATTGAATCACTCCAATTTAAAAAAAATAGTGTACATATTTGTCACATTGCAATGGGCAATTTAGCTAGAAAAAGAACCATACAATCAAATTCTTGAAGAAAATTCCCATTTCCGCTAATTTCATCCACTCCGAATGGGATATTAAGCATTTACTTATATGAAAGATTTCTAACGCTTGCTAACAATTTACTCATATAGTAACGGTCAAGAAAATTTACTGGGGACTGACTTCTGAACAAGTCAAACGTCCTTCGCACACTACTCAGCTGCTCAGAAACCAGAACTAAGAGGCGTTACGGCGTGAGAAAGGGACCAGAAGAGATTGTCTACGGCGGTAGTGGGCAGCAAATACATCGATGAGCGACAGACTGCAAGTATTTCTACGCCAGGCAGTCACCGCAGTGTTAGCCTCTGCACTTTCACTACGAACTCTGCAACTCGGCACGGTTGCGAAGGCTGAGGCCTGCTGCTCCAACTTCTCCCTTCCCCCCATCTCCTCCATGCACAACTTTGCAATGTCTGACGCAGATGTTCCCGACTATAATAACTCAACATTCTATGTTCTTCAGTACAGCTTCCTATGACATCACTATTTCCATATTAAATAACATTTCAGTGCCTCCAAATATACTTCAGATTTCATTAAATATTTTTTTTAAAGTTTTAGATGCTATATGCTAAAATTTGACGTGTTACCATACTTTCGATTCGTATATAATGATGCAATTGAGATACCGGCGTTTGACCTTCAACTGAATATTTTTCAAATATACCTATTTTGTTTTCTCGGAGCATCGTAATGACAAATGGTAGTCTTGTGTCTTGGTGATACCCTGATCCACATGTTCCCCGAGCCTCATACTGTTTATTATTTAAAATATTACAATTTTAATAATGGTGATACCATATACCCTACAACGTCCCTCCTTTTAGGGGATACTTACACAATTGAAAGATGGGAGTTTATCTCAAAATTTCGTGCGGCAAAAAGCAGCAGCGCGTTCACTTCGTTACGAAAATTTGGACTGAAAATGAAAAAAAATTGAAAATTTGGACTGCACGCAAAATACGAACGGAGAAACGTCAACAAGTTTTACTTGAGGGGAAGCAACTGTTCAATATACTTAATGAAATCCTAAAAATATATTTTTCAACAACTTTTTGCAAGTCAGAATAATTTCAGTTTGCTGTATTTATAGAAATTGCTATCTAATTTATAAACAGCAAAATGTGAAAGTACTATTTACATTCAGAAGTCCCAATGAACACAGGAGATAGGCTCATGAATGTCATAGATTTTCTTACAGTAAACCAATGGAAATTACTCCACAAAGGTTTAAAGTCCGCATAAAGACCTAAACAGGAATTGCTGAGCAGAAATTTGTTTAGATGCATTGAAGTATTCGTCACTTGAAGAAAAACTCGAGTCATTCAGTTACTTGTAACATGAGTGTCAGCCTAATAAAGAACATGAGATCTAACAAAAAACGGATGCACGTTGACTGATGCAGACTCAAAATAATGATTGAAAGGTACTTAATTATTTTTCTTCAAGATAAAATTACGACGGCTCTGTGTCCTCTACTACTGTCCTCTGATGACAAAACTCTAAAATAGAGGCAATTTTCATAAAGAACATTCCCAGTTCAAGATTCAGTTCAATAAAAAGTGTCTCAATGTGAAGCATGGCAATAATTGGAAGTGTTACAGATCGCCTTATTCCAAGTACTGTTTTCTCAGTGATGTTGATAGTGCAGTGATTTTCAGCTAGGTCTTCAACATTTTCCGTAAAAATTAATGTATTCCTAAATAAATATCCTAACGAATTTTAATGGGGCGAGTATACTACAATTACTAAGAACAAGTTATGGTTTCGTCGTTTGTTAAATTCACTTAATAGTTTCCAAAAACTGCAATCTGTCAAAAAGATTACTCCGTGAAGGGCGTTGAAGTTCCCTTAATTTTGAGAAACCATCGCATACATATAAATGTACTCTTGGATTCCTTATAACTCATGTATTTGTTTTTGTGTGTTTAGACAGATACAAGTCTAATGAGTTAAATTGAGGATCATAACACCGAATTTATAAAAATTAAATGCCATATCAGAAAACTTACACCTGTGTTAAAACTTAAGCCAAAAGTAGGCCTTTTTGCATAATCTGTGCACATACGGGTACAGTACTAGAAAAATGTACACGTCAAGTACACTTCATTAGGCTAGTCGTAAAAAATATTCATATATCAGACCACAAATACAAAATAAATTTGATGTCCTAATAGTATTACTGGATATTTATTCATTATCCATCTTTTAATTGCTTTTCTGCGCAAAGAACTGAAGTTACTTTCAAAAAATTCGTGGAAAGCAGAAACTCATTCCATCTCCCGCACAATTTTGGCCTCTACTGTGAAGAATGTGAGGACAAAGGTGTTAATTCCAAGGTTTTATTCAAATATAGGAGCAAAAGATGCTAATTACCGAGACATCAAACGATCAGAAGGATCAGAAGTAGCTCGTCAGCATCTGATAAGAGGGTCATATGAGGCAACAGCCTACTATGAGAACAATCCTAACTCTCCTACACAACTGCTGCGCAACCAGCAGCTCTCTATACTCGAGAGATATGTTCAGACCGTTTCATAGTTGTTGCGGGGTAGTAGTAGTAGATAGTTATCCGTAAGCTGCTAAAGGGGATCGAATTCCATTCATGCTGTTTGAATCAAGTTTTATTATGTTTCTTAGCTTAACTTTCCTATTTTTCCATAAGTACAAAGGGAACACGAATTCTTAAATTTCCCAGGAGCAGTCAGTAAAACGATTTTATTAAATTCGTTCTAATAGTAAAAGTTATCTAAAGATAGGATAAACCATTCTTAACGGTGCAGCCAAGTTATCGTCATAACTAAAAATTAGTGGCTATTTTGTATAACATTTAAATGAGGTGTATAAAACACATGCTTAAATTTACAACAGAACATTTTTGAAAATGGAACGGTACAAAGCTACTTCGTCACTCGACCCACAGTACTATGAGGCTTCTCGCTCACGCATTATATTTCCTATTTTCTATGTTTCTTACACAAACGGAGATTCAGAAATGCGCCTCAAAGTTAGTATGACCCAACAGGCGTTTCCCTCTCACAACCAACAACAGGACGTTCCCCGTACAAAGACCTATGGCCTTCAAGACACGCGTTTCCCTCCATTGTTAAGGACAACAGTTCTCGCTCTTTATGCGAGGCTGCACGAACAACCTGTCTCAAGAACCTTTTCAAAACGAATCTCCAGAACTGATTCCCATACAGTGATTTCCCAAGAACGGTCAATACCGTGTTATTCCGTTTCCTTAACCTTAATTAGAAAATTTTTTGATGTCAATATTGATGAATATAATTAATCAGTCTGTGCTTGTATTGCACTTTATCTGCGGTTACATATACCATTCTAGTAATTATACGTGAAGATAAAATTGTGCATGAACGAATGAATGAATGTGCCTGTAATGATAGTGAGCATCTCAGACAACTAAGAATGTGAGGAAACAGTTATTTAACACGTTTGTTGCGATGCGACCCACCGGTGGGTCATTGAGGTTAGGTTCTGTAATTTTTTCCAAGTCTTTTAGTGACTATGCGTACAAAGTGAAGTTTTACACCAAACAGGCAATTGCAACAAACGTGTTAACATCAAAAACATCCCACTGTAGTCTGGTAGCATAGTTTATCGACCTTCCCCGCTACAGCAAAGGTGGAAAAGGAAAGCTAAAGTTAACCTAATTACTATACAAAAGTAATCTTAGCATCCAGAAACCATAGGGCCATATTTACGTGTAGCTAGAGATGACTAAGGTATGATAACTTGCCAAGCTTTGTGAATGTAAGCATACACTAAACGAGTACACTGAATATTACCATGTCCCTCATACAAACGGTAAAAGTTTTGTCTTCCTCTGAAGGAAGGCGAGGTCCCACTTAAGGAATATTTAGAAGATAATTGCAAATTCGTTAAAATATCAGATCTATTTATTTGCAACGTACAAGTAGAACCGTTCATTTGAGATCAATCTTTACTTTGGTTTAACTAAAAAACCATCATCGGTTTGCGTGCACATTAGTTACGTTAGACCAAAGTACTCCAATTCGAAACTTAAGAAATGATTTTCTCTTTTACCGTTAATTTTTTCAACATAAATTTATGTACTGTTAAAAATGTAATGTTGGCCCGAGCTGCTTGCGATTGCTAATAAATCCAATTACAGGACAGTGAGAACTCATACAAGGTATTTCTTTGATGGATAGAATTTATGCAAGTATTAGGAAAAAATGTCAAATAAAATCGCGTAAAATTGTTAACTTTAAGTATTACGACAAATTTTAGAGTTGAATCTTGAATAAACGTACTCGTAGTTTGTAAATGAATGTGTTGTGTAAGAAATTCTTACACCAAAAAAATATTACGTTCTCAAACAAAATATTAATGCTTACTGACCATTCAAATAAAAATTTTACAATTGAATTTCAATTTCAAGTTCTATAAGACAATTTATAAGAAGTTATGGTATAAAACGTTTTTCACTTCACATCGCCTTAGAGATAGATGTTCCACGTGCTTATGAATGCCAACTGACCTTTTATTTTTCACCCCAAGCCAGTATTCTGATAAACTTTCCTTTACTTAGAACACCAGTACATCAATAAGGATTCACAATTTCTCAACCTCCTGCCATCACACAGGGCAGAGGATGAGTTTCTACAGTTTTTCCAGCCGGTGAGGAAATGGAGTTCAGCGAATGTATTACGAACGAATGCACGCTGTGAAAAACTCGAGCACAAAATACAATTCTTCGTCGATCGTCGATACTTTGTGACGTTCATAATAACGTGTTAGAATAAAAAGCGATGGTCAACATTAAGTGATGTTCAACATCAACTGAACTTCATGACTATAAAACCGTGATGGAATAAAAAGCGATGGTCAATATACAGCCTTGTGTTCACTTTCAAGAGAGCCTGCGGAGAAGAGCGTTGCACGTACACAAGGGGCCGCTTTTTTACTCTGTTGCGCAAGTTCGCTGAGCACGAGGCCCTGGCACGCGAAGCTCAGAAAAACTTTTTTACATTAACTTCTTATGTGAGAGCTAGGGTAAAAACTGCACTGTACCTTTCCCTTTCGTTTGGTTTTTCTTGGTGTGACCAAAATCGAGTCATTCCGGTTTACTTACGAGTCGTGATTATGGTTCCTCAGGAGCAGTTGACTACCAAGCAGCGCGACAGATGACAATCTAAATATGAGCTCCATAAATGAGCAATCTGGACTCGAGCAATCTGGACTCGAGCAATCTGGACTCGAGCAATCTGGACTCGAGCAATCTGGACTCGAGCAATCTGGACTCGAGCAATCTGGACTCGAGCAATCTGGACTTTAACTGTTTAAACTTTAACAGTCTAGACTCTAGAGCAAGGGTGGGGAACCTTTTTTGAAGTAAAGGCTGCATTAACAACGCCCTCTTCTCAAAAAGGCCCCAAACAATAGATTTCCATGGTGCTATATAACATTTTTCAGCTATTGTGACAATTACATTCATAATTTGCATGAAAATATAAAACACACTACATAGAAAACATGAGAAAATGAAGCTAATATATTTTAAACCATTTCATGTACTTTTATCATTTTTGTCAGTAGGCCACACTTGATGACTTAAAACAGCTGGCTCCCCATCCCCTGTTCTAGACTTCAACAGTCGGGATTTTAACAATGGTGAGTGGATCGCAGACAATTTTAATTTTACAAGCTTCGCTATCTAGTAACAGGAACTCCCTCCGTCACCAAAATACAGGGTGACCGTGAAAAATGTATGCATCTGAATTACCAATACCGATATCAAGGTCTCACAATCAGTCAACCAAAAATTATTAATTTTCCAGCCTTGATGTCAGTACTGTCGATACAGATGCATGCATTTCTTGTGGATACACTGTAACGGAAAGAAGCGTGTGGTTTATAGGCCTGAAGCTTTCTTTCCTCTTCTTAATTTCCTGCTGACTACATTCTTTTTGCAACTATCTATCTAACTATTAATTCACAGTTAGAACTCCCTCCGGATGATGAAATATTGACGACTCTAGGCAAACCGATAGTTACTAAGTTCAGCAACGTATGTGAGTGAATTTAGAGTAGAATACCACAGTGATCAATTGACATGCGTGCATGTCAAGCTTAGTGAAAGTAAATTAAGAGGGTAGGACATCATGGCTACATTATTTAGCGCAAGTGAAATAACTCTTTATGCCCTTACGTTAATTATTATTGTATATTGGAAGACAACAGTACGTGCTTCGCAAAGCACACTTAATTACCCGATAATACTGTAATAGATATTTCATTACAATTATACAACTTCAGACAAATTCATCCATTCCATGAATTATAAAGGTATGCTAATATTAGCATTCAATGCTAACGTGGAATAGCATTCCTTTAGAAAATTCTGTGATTAAGTTTTAGTCTGTATTTCACTCATTTCTCATCACTGCAACAGAAGACAAAGAGATATAAAAATAAATATGGTAGCGTAGACAGCCTGCATACTATTTCGTTGTTTATTCTACTCGCGTGAAAAACAATGATCTTCCTAACCATGAAATGACACCCGAGATCTGCCTCCTGGCACCAGCTGTTCACCACTCGCTGATCCTTGTGAACAAACACCTTTCAGATTCGGTCAAAGTTGAAAACAAACGCCTCAACAACAATACTTGCAGGTTGGCATTTTGTACTGTATTGCTATAGAAATACAGTCCCACAGTATATTGGTCAAATTTCAAAAATATATGTACAATAATGCCAATAAGCTCAACAGAACAGAGTCTACCTATGGTACGAGTATGTTCGCACACACATCTGATCAAACGTGCAAAGACACTGATGAACCGTGTTTGTTGTTCTGTTAAGGTCTGAAAAAACTGTGTTCCCATCTAACGGACAAGCATGCGCTACGATCTGATTTCATACATTAAAAAAATATTCCGACAGTTTTTCAGCTGAATTTAAAAAAAAAACTTTTTACAGATGCCAAGCCAAAACTATGAAATTGAAGGAGTTCTGCTTGCGACAGCAAGAGGTCAAATCGAGGTCAACTTGTCAGCTACACAGATGGTCAATTATATGCACACTGCTTTTATAAGAAGGAAATGAACGTGTCATTTGTACAACTCATTAGTACGCCTTTATTTTCGCTATGGTTAAACTACTTTTGCTTATTTGTGACGAATGGTTGGAGAATATAGGATTTGTTACTGGTCCTTTTTCCAAAGAACATCAATAATGAAACTCAAATTCATAAAAACTGAAAATATCGAGATAATCGATGACAGAAAGAGCTAAGGAATGGCACGTTTAGTCGCTCAACTCGTGAGAATTCTCACTGCAAGCAGTTAGTAATGTCTGGGGCATCAGGGGCATACAAGTCCCCTACAAGTCAATTGACGACAGACACGGATAAAACTGGCAACAGACCGAAATGTTCAGCGCACGCCTGAAGCAAATAGCTACAAGTTACGCTGAAAGTTCTAATGTCAGCAGCGTGTTCCTCTAAAAAATATAGCAGATAATTATGATTATTTGTACTGTTGAAAAATAATTGAAAATTGATAGTAATAACATTATTATTACAAGATAAATAATGATTATCGTAAGTTTAAATTTCGGAACGAAACTTCATACCCATCTTAAAGTACGCTGTAACAATAATGAAATATGCATGGGAAAATCAATTTTAATATTGAAAAAAGGTTTTCTACAGCTACCTTATTCTCACACGAATCTTGAACTAACTGACCAACTAGTCACTTTTGTGTCTTTGAGATGCTTCACAATTAATCTTTCTGAAATAGAGGAGAGTTGAAATTTGTAGAGAGCATCGTAATTCAACACTTTATTGGTCGCATTGTCCCTCTTTCGAACGTGAAGTCTCTACAAATTTTTACAAGCTAGGAAGTGTACTTTGCATTTATGAATAGATAAGGTTAATAATCCAGCTAAGTTTACTCTAGATTTATACCATGTGAGAAGTATTAATAACTTCCTAATTTTGAATTTTTTCATGTCAAATGTTTAAAGTTCGATAACAGACTCTCAGTCCACTCATTAATGGCAGACGAATGAGGCATAGAAACTGGCTGAGACGACGCCAATTCTACTTCTTTTCCCTTTTTAATTAATATTTGGGGTTATTAATATATTGTATTTTTTGCTTTTAGTATTATAAGTTAACACTTGGAACAGGAGTTTACGTACAACCTAAACTAAACTTCTTTCTTTAATTTTGTAGCTGATTCGACATTGTCTTGGGCAGATGAAACAGTCATTCTACGACGAGACTTCCCCGCAGGCCTACCTGAGTTCACAAGGCACGCAGGTCACTTGCTGCGTCTGGTTTTAGCCACCGGGCAAAAAAAACCGGACTCGAGAAGCGAACGGCACACCCCGCAGACAATGCCAGACGGTTTAATTCCGGGTATTTTAGATGCCTATTAAATTTTACGATATTAAGCTCAATTTCAGCAGGAGTGTGAAGAATTGCTTGAATAACATGGTTGCAAGCCACAAATCGAAGTCCTAGAAAGAAAAGTAACCTTTAAAAACATGCAAGATGAAATCGAGGCATGGATGCTGCAGCGTTATCTTACAGATCACGTCCGGCCCATTCTGCTAGTTTTTGTTGACATCCTTTGGCTGAGATTGAATGGTCTAGACCTGCAAGCTGAACTGAAACAAAATGATTGTCACAGTCAGCCAAAAATTTTGTACATTAGGCAATAATATTAGTAGAACAAGTTTAGGAATCCATAGCATCTGAACATATCGCATGACACTGAATTGCTACAAAGACCTTGCCCTAAGTATGGTAAGATAAGTAAGTCCACATTATTCAAACACTTACTACACTCAAATTTTTGCTAAAAGTTGAATTGTCTACCTCATATCATTAGAATACATTTGGCGCTAACGGGTGAAGACTCGTACATTCCTACGCACTAAGCTCGGGAACATTTGTTCAAATACTGCACTCTCGTAACGTGTATGCCATACGCGCAAAAGTATCCATGGGACAATTTTATTCGTGATATACAACAATGAATTTGCTTTTGAGTTTTTATCACAATAAAATAAAAATTATAGCAATCGTTAGTAACTCCAGCATCATCACCAGCTTGGTCGACTGGTGAGCGAATCTGCTTGCGAGCGGAAAGACCCGGGTTCGAATCCCGATGCCGACATGGTTGACGCGGCTAGAAATACGGCATGGGACTTGGGTAAACAACCGAATAATTATCGAAGTAATTATCCCACCCTAGAATGGGCCACAAGGTTCGTTCCTATAGCCTCATTCTATTCTATTCTATTCTAAATAGTTACGAGAATTTTTGGAAGGCAACATCTCATGACCAAAATTTCAACCCGGGAAAAAGCGATTTGAAAATAATCCTGTCGTTTCACAGTCTGTAAAGAGCAGTTAGTAAGAGATATAAGGTCTTCTTTTTTGCTTCTATTTTGAGCCTAAAACTGCCCAACACGCGAGGTTTGGCGTGTTGGGCTGGCATGGACTCTGAGGACCGGTCGTCAGTTCACCGTTCCAGCACACGCGACTCAATGAAAGGAAGAGTGCGTACGGCGCTGCCAGCAAAAACTTCACCTCGAGCTAGAAGTTGTCTACCCTTTTCGTTGACCGTAACATTGCTGTGTTGCAACAGCTTGCGGGCTAGTCAAGTCTTAGAAAAAAACTGGGAATGTCTGCTGTAAAGCTAGAGTACAATACAGGGTGTCTCAAAAAAATGTATTCATCCTTTAACCGTTGCTAACATGCTGTCTTCTTTGTGTTGCAGGTGTGAGGTTCGAACCTTGGCGAACATGATTAAATGTGATTAAAGAATCATGTTCGCAAAGGTTCGAACCTCACACCTGCAACACAAAGAAGACAGCATGTTAGCAACGGTTAAAGGGTGAGTACATTTTTTTGAGACACCCTGTATAATGTCTTGAACCACAATACCATGGTTATAGAATATTGAAGCGTTGATAATCTGCGTAACAGCATGACGAAATGCTGTCAATTCATTTACAAATTGTTGCCATAAAAAGCGTAAAGTTGTAGGTCGACTAGGGACAGTGAACGCGAGGAGGGGCTGCCGGTGTGCGGTAATTCATGAAGGCCTACGACGAGCTTAAGCGTCCAAGTCTCGCATGCGCATCAAGCGAAGGACATGTGTTGGGGACAGAGTTCCAACCTCTGGTGAAATTTTTCCCATGAATTTGAATTATATTCAGTTTATAATGACTCTTCTACAATAGAGAAGAGAAAACTACATCCATAGACCTCTCAGCGAGATTGGTTGAGCTGTTAAGGATAATAATACGAACAGAGATGCGTGCGTAAAGAACTGATTGGAGAAAATATCTTAATATCTGTAGATATTGAATTAATACAGTTTATAATAGTACTGTGGCATATCAATGAGGAAGTGCACCGTTTTAGAAAGCTAAGCTTATTTTAAGATAATTAATTAGAAAGAAAGTTCAAAATATATTCCCACGTAAGCCGAAAGCCGCTTAAAGAAAATTTTTGAACTCGTTGAATGTTTCAATTTCATAAGATAGAAGGAGAAATCACACATTTAGGAAAGTTTACCTTTATGAAGTGAAGATTCTATTCTAAAAACAGACTATTCCGTCAATACATGGATATCATATCCCTGTTGAAGACAATACCCGTCTGATTTTGGTCTCAATTCACTCTTTTAAAGACTCTAAGACCAAAAAATAATTTATACTGTCCAAACAATGCCTCAAGATGACAATTTCCTAAAAAATGTGAACACTAACTAGAATGACCAAAACTTTGTGCTGAAGGAAATCGCTGATAAGAAAAAAGTGTGAATAAGATAGAAGAGTAAACTGTCAGTATTTCAAAATGAAAAAAAGGCAGTTAACAGCTTGATTGAAAAATACGAATACGGGTTTGTTGACATTTCAGCAGTATAAGCATGGTGGCTACTGAGGTTTTCTGTAATTTTTTTACTGATATGCAGGGATGACCAAATTACAGACGCGATCAGAATATGATTTTAACCACAGAAGTGTTATCATGAATCACGACTAACACAGTTTTGCGAGGGTATGTTCAGAATAGTTGTGGCGAAAAAAAGCACTAACACGCTACGGTTTTGGCGATACGTTGCCTTCATAGAGGTAAATTTTCATCTGGTGATTTAGTGATATACGTGTCAAAAACAATAGCGATTAGCAACAAATACAAAAAATTTATTTTGTAACCTACGAGAAGACACACCGTGTCTTTTCGTTCACACCGTGAACGAACACAATCAGCATACACTATGACCAAGCCAATTTCAAGTAAAGATCTAGGAAGCACTGTAACCTAAACCAAATGGAGGCGCTTACATTTGAAAATTCAGACGATTACTTTAGAAAATATCAATGATCTTCGCGAAGCCTGTCGTAAACTTCTTCCCTTTGTTGCTTTATCTTAGAATTCCTTCAGATATGAAAAGTTGTTTCTTCAATATTGGAGGAGCTAAAATTTAAAACGTCTCTGAGTGTCTGTCGAAACTATATAAAACGTCAACAATATTTATTGTACAGGGTCGAGATCTGTATTCTTACTAAAAATTTCACATGTTTCTGAAATGTTTCTTAGTCAAAGGAATTTTTTTAAGATTAACGAATTCTCACAATTCAGAATTTTAGTTTAGATGTTGTACGAGAGGCATTAGAGGTTAGCAACAAAATCATTTTAATACTCTTTGGAGCTTTATCAGTTAATAATTTGTTAGGAAACTATATATGAAATATTGTGCATTGATGGGTCAGTAAAAAAATGACAGGAGTAGCATAGAGAAACTTAACATGTGATTTAAAATGAGGAATTGACAGATTGAAAAACAGTATTTCACTCAAAATGACGGGACTAAAGGCATCAATTTCTTTAACTTCCTCTTTAACATATTTTCCGCGAAGTGACCCGCCGGTTGGTCACTCAGGTTAGGTTCTTTAATTTTTTCAAAGCTTTCTAGGGACTATGTGTACTAAGTAAAGATTTGCACCGGCTAGGCAATCGCAGGAAACGTGTTAAACAAAATCAAGAAGTGAGGTATGTATTTCAGGTTCCAATATCTGGCTTCCAATAAATTGAATAAACGCAAAGCTAATAGAGTAGCCATAAATAATAATCGAACGTCGACACTTAATAATTAACTATAATGCTTTCGCAGGTTCCATAAAATTTTCTTTAGTGACGATCTTCCTTGAGGTTTTCCGACGCACCTGCTCCAATTAACGCATAATTGCAACCGCTCTCGATGTTACTATATTTTATACACATCTACATCAGAACCAGTTTTACACTTAATTTCGTCCTCAAATAGTCATATGGATGCCTCGCTGCAGGTTTTCATAATTTTTAGTCCTCTCGATACTCAAACCTTTCATCCAAACTACGATTATCCGAAGCCAGAGGAAATTCATTAATGAAAATTCGACATTTAACTACTCTTAAAGAAAGAGGATGCTCTGTATTCACCCTCGTTATGGCTTCTATACTGAGGCGGATGAGAGAGAGAGGTGGGGGAGGGGCAACTTTGCGGAGGTCACAGCTTTGATAGGAGCGTGACACCTGAGGGCTGCAAGTGTGACGCAGATCACGCCATGTCACAGATGCTTGGCTCGCTGACACCGTGACTGTACAAGTTCATGTACTGTAGCTGATAGTGAATGTGTAGCTGCAGATTTATGCTTGTGGTACCGAAGTAGCAGATGTTTTACACTTACTGGTGCCACTAATGATGCTGGTCGATGTCCCACGTTCAAATCAATGGTTGTACCCACGACATAAATTTTCCATACTAGAACCACTAGTGTGGATGTTAATGTTCTTTGTTGTACTAATAACACGTTTGTGCATTTAAAAACCTCTGGTCACTGGTCGGTGCTAACACTGAGGAGGCATGACACGAACGGACTTCTGAGACTTTTCTCCTATGCGACCATCACTGTATGAACAAGTTCAAAAGCCCCCTGAACAGTTGAAAGTGACACGGATTGGTTTACTGCTAGAAAGCTTATCACTTATTCCAACCCTTGCAATACATCTGTAGGATATATGATGTATATTTTTTCATTTGTAGAGTGAACCAGTGACATTTGCTTGAGAATGTGATAAAGTTGCAAGTACGAGGAAGGTATGCCAATAGTTGATCAGGGTATGGATCAGTGGAGTAACTGGGGAAGAAATATTGTATATAAGAGACACAGACGTAACAGTCAGCGACACACCGAATAGACAGAGTGTAGCGTGCTTGTCAGCCATCTATTATTTAATGCAGCACGACCCGATAAGAGCACGGTCGACTACCTTGCCTTTTCTCTAGAAGATTGGGTGCGAAAGAAATATCACACTATATTGATGTAAGGGTAAGCCAATGAAAGCTGCTCGTCAGTGCAGAAAAAATGTGAGTGTAGTCCTTTGACAATTAGGAGTCATGAAGCGTGACTGGGAGCCAGTGTTTCAATGGTTTGGTGAATGCTAACTCACTTTCTGGCATTTGAATATATTTTTGTCGGGTATGTTCCAAGCACTTAAATTAAGACCATCCATTACACAGCAAAGGTCAAAGTGGATTACTAATACGGATAGGAGTTCACCCATTATTACCATGCTAGTGTTAGCTGATTATATAAATTATGATTATCATGGGTACGCAGATGACATTTAGCGTAAGTAATTATTTATCCAACAACAAAAAAGAGACGAAAACTAGGGACACAAACATTACCTATGATACTACGTAATTGAAAGTTAACATTTACACGTGTAGAACTTCAGAATCAATGATAAACATAATTGTTTGAATTACTAAAGTACTATGATATGAGCTATGTTTTTGAGATACTCGTCAAATTTTTTAATGTATTCTCTTAACAATTTTTGGACGCACGTTCTGAGTGACGTAATAAATGAAAAAAGGATTCAATAGAAAAAACCTTTTACACTATGAATTAAATTGAAAATTTTCCCATGAAGCAAAGTGTTTTTGCTCGAAAAAGCATTCCAGTCTTGAGCTTACGTGTCATAAAGTTAGTTCACAATTTTAGTATAAAAAGATGGTCAACTAGTAGCACTTCTGCAACCAAACAAAAAGGAACACATTTCACTAAAAAAGAGATATATAGCTCATGAAATGTCAAGAAAGTCGTACAAGCGCATAATATTTAGAGGGGTAAGTTAATGCCACTGATCGTAACATTTTTTAAAAAAACCCTCGAGCGACCTATTCGTGGATCTCAGAATGTTGCATCAAAAGGATTTCCAATCTTGATGTCATTAAACTATGACAAAGAGGGCAAGAAAATCATTAAATCAATTATTTACTACACAAAAAGTATCGCTAATGAAGTAACTTTATTTAGATGACAAATCTTAGCTGATTGGATAGAAGAGGTGACACCGATATAGAGCCGGCAGCTCCATGTCCAGGATGTACAACGCGGTCATGACTATGGAGACGTTAGACTACCAATACTTTGTCATAAAATGACGTAGGCTGAAGTAGACTACGTCGTTTGCTGACGTCAACTTGGATTGTGGTGAGAAACCAACACTCAGTAAAACTATTCTCCAAACACGCAAAAATTACGCGGCAATCTTTGTTGGGAATAAATAGTCTATCTCCACTCCAGTGTAAGCACGAAATTGGAAAATACGTTACCATACATGCTTCAGGGGGAAGTTGCTTTTCTGGATAGTTTTTCAATTCTTGTCTAATAGGAGGTTTCATATTTACTTAAACTAAAATTAAATGTTCCCTTATAAACAATAAGGATTTTGAATTTACGAGATGAGTAACTACTCTGAGCATGCTTCTTAAGAACAGTCAACACTCACGAGAGTCCGGTGGAGATCGTTGACCGGCGTACGTTTAGCAGCAATGGTCAGACTGCGGTTTGCCCGTGCTCGTTTCCAGAATGCAGCACAATGACGGTAAAAGCCTCAACCGCACGGACTTTCAGACACAACAGATTTTTCCTCCGGGAAAGAAACTGGATAGCC
Organism: Trinorchestia longiramus; assembly: GCA_006783055.1. NCBI lineage: Eukaryota > Metazoa > Arthropoda > Malacostraca > Amphipoda > Talitridae > Trinorchestia > Trinorchestia longiramus. The sequence continues at coordinate 234,827 of VCRD01000269.1, forward strand.
GACGGTTCAGAAGTTTCACAGAATTTCTAAAAAGAATTTTCCTCGACCGTAGACGGAAACGATTGAGAGATGTACTATGTAAGTCAGTGATAGCGAGTGTCTTATGAATTTTAGTGAACTAAAAATGATAAACTTAAGGCTGCGATAAAAATTTGGAATTCAAGGTCACTGCTGACTTGAAAAAGAAAAACAGTTGCTAAGTTCGTAATAAATTTTCAATAACGTTCTCAATACATATTTAACTAAACCTTCAAAAGTACTAAGGCTTTTGATGCACTATTATTACGCAAAATTTCTTTTTGTACAAGTTCAATTACTTGAAATAAGGAGCACACAAATTACGTTATCATTTTGAGAAAATATTCCAAATTAACTGAGAGTTCACCTTCACTTTCATTTCGCACTCCAAGCTCAGGTCGGCTTAGTAAGCAACCGCCTTTCTTCGCTGAAAAACGGCCAACTAAAGCTTACTTCGGAACTGGAATGATCGCAGGTGAATGGTGTAGAGAAGTTGTGACGCCGACGACCACACGCCACACTCACCGACAAGCAACTGACGCAGGTGTGGGTTGCTCGCTACGGCCACGTTTCAGGGTTCAGGTAGCCACAGAACTCGCCCAAATGTTATTGCCCAAGTGAGGGAGGGTCACTTGTCTAAGAGAACTTGCGTCTTCATTTTATCCTACTATTATTTGATGTGTACACAACTCGCAAGTTGTATCGATTATGAAGTAAGAGGAATTTTGACCCCACTTTCAGAAAGCATTGACCTAGCACTTGAAACTGCGTGAGACTTGAGGAGCTTCTGAAAGAAACTGATAATGCTTTGAACGATTTGTGACCAAAATATAGATTTATGTCAAACAACCAAATTCAAAATAGCAAAATTCAGAGAACCTATTCAGGCAGGCGGAAGGGAAAACCATATTAGTGACGGTCTATTCTATTAAAATGGGACAAGGCCTTTATTCACTCTATTCTCTGTTACTGGCTATTTGAGAAGGCAGGTTGTTAGAGAATAGTGACACATTATGAATGTTTTCCTTACAAAATTCTTAAAAATATGCCAATTTCCTTCGAATAGTTCATCATGGATGATATATTATTATTTAAGCAAGTATATTACCGAGGAAGTGTTGCATTCTACAAATTCGAGTATACAATTGAAGGGTGGACAGCACTAGTGGACTACTTGCATTTTTTCCCACGGGAAAAAATGCAAGTAGTCGACTAGTGCTGTCTACCCTTCATATAGTAAACTACTGGATCGTAATCGCCTCTGTCAGCGCAGTGTTAGCGACAGCACGGGAGTGGACTACTTGTATTTTTTCCCGTGGAAAATATATTATATTTACCACGGGAAAAAATGCAAGTAGTCCACTAGTGCTGTCCACCCTTCAATTATTATATGTTCCATGAAATTCTTGTTATGCTCCTGTCTCAAAGTTGATAAGTAATGAAAGGGGTTGAATCTCACATTTCTATTAATGAAGACCAAACAAAAATATAGAATATTTTTTCTATCATCTTTCGACAGTATCATATTGCACAGAAACTATTTCAAAGAACTAATATCTCTGTAACTGCTTGCGATGGATGTATGAGTATACATCCATCGCAACGTGTACGTAGTGTACGTAGTTTCATAAATCAGCAATTTGTGAACATTGATGCAGGACACCAGTAGCAAGATGAGGAGGCCACAACATCGGAAAATGAAACTTTCAACTCTAGATTTCCATTTTTTATTATAAGTACATTAATTTAGTTAATTTTGGCCACATGCCTGTGAGCAGTTTTTATTACCCTCAAAGCAATAAAAATACTTGTGATGCATTTGTTTTTACTAAGTACTCTAATAATATCCATTTATACTATTTTGTATCGCGTAGTTATATGAAAATCATGTAAAGTATCCCAATGAAAATCAACAAGTGAGGTAACTACCTTCTATATATGGCGCTAAAAATTTATATGCTAGTTACCTTTATAGAACGTGCTGCTTTTTTCATTGTTGTTCAATAGCTGAAAGGGAACATACTTTCTGTAACCTGACCCTGGCTGCTCATTTTAAACTGCTCGTCAACGGACATTCGTGCAGGGCTGAACATTGAGCAACCGCAAGCTCTGCTAACGGAGAATTAGGTGACGCACGCAGGAGGTCAAAGTCACTTGACAGGCGCAGTTAGTCAATATACATGGACTACATTGAGTTGGGTACGACGAGTTCTCGTGCATTTTTCCCCTATGTCAACTTATAAAAATTAAATATCATATCCTGTTCAGTAAATGTTAAGATTTTTTCAACACAGCTTGCGTTACTTGAATTTACTGTTCTACTCTGACAAGTTTTAAAAAGCTGTGTTATCGAAGAAAAAACAATTTTTGTTTCGTTCACTGAACAACATACAAATAATTCAAACTATGTACTCTTAAATACAAGTTCTACCGACAAGTTGTGGCAGTATTGACGAACTAAACAGCAAAAATAAAGCACGAAATAACAATTTTATTAATTAACATGATGTCGTTTAGCTTTTTGAAGTTTGAAGATAAATCCTAGTTTGTGATAAGATGTATGTTGATGGTTTTGATACATTTTAGACGTAATTTAAGTTGCGCATTTCATAAGCAATTCGTCTGAGTTATGAGACGGAATGTTGTACAGTTTAATTCGACCTATCAATGTAATTGAAATAGAGAAAATTCAAAACTAATTTGGGGATGAAAGTGAGCGAGGTTGTGACATGACGCATTTTCTTTTTTGAATAAACGTCTGCTCTGTCACGAGCTCTCAAAATTAATGATGGAGTTCGATCGAACTCCTGTTCCAGTTCGATCAAATAATGTCTCTTCTGGTGGTAGGTTGTACTAGATTGTAGATCAAAATATTTCTCTTGAATCTAAACAAAACCTCGACAGAGCGAAACAGAATGCCTCTTATGAAATGGCTACCTTCAACTAGGGAGTTGATGTTAGTGGACGCTGTGCTGTTTGATGCAGAATTCCTGTATTCCGTGGATCTACATACTCTGTAGATGTGATATTGATCCATAGCACCCGGCATGATCCAACATAGAACGTGCAGTATGTGACTACAGAACAGAATAGAATAAGGCAATAGAAATGATCCAATTGGTTTATTCTTGGGTTGTCATCCAAGTTCCATGCCGTCAAATCCCATGCCGTCGTATATACGGGACGGAAGATGTAAAAAAATGATCCAGTAGAGAAAATATAATGCTTTTCGTTTCAATGGAAAGGCAGACGCTGTACAGTATAAGGATATCATTATTTAAAGGGTATGACCAAAAGTAGGTACGTACATCGCCGACTATGATGTATTATTACCAACAACGGCACATTTAACCTTCATATGCTAACAGTGACCATAATGTTTCCCAAGAACACTATGTTAGATAAAATTAACTTCCCAATATTCCTAGTTTGAATTTTTGAACTACTGTACTACAGTTTTTCATTAATAAGCGTATTCTTTGTTCATTTACTCTGGTGACATACGAGTAGACTTTAATATGGGTAATCAAAGCTGGTATATATTTAGGTAATTTCATTTGAAAATGTTTGAAAAGTTTTGAGGTATGAGGCATATAATGTTGGCTTATGGAGCAATGTGAGGTTATGATCTGGAAATGTTTTCTTGTTTTAGATAATCCTAAAACGAACAGAGAAGAAAATCTCCCACAATAAAAGTTAAACATTAGAGCCTCAGAAAAATACTAGAACTTCTTAAAATATCAGTTCATTGACTTACAATATTTAACAGGGTATGTTTTAAAGCAGTGTTTCTAACTTTCGCCTCTTACGATGAGAAATTGATACCTAATGATTGAAGTTTTTAATAAAAACAAAACTTTGCAGATTAATTTTCTATGATTTTATTCTCATTTGCTACGAAATTTGACAACCCATTGAATCTCCAGACCCTACTTCATCATCCAACAATTTTAAACAAAGACATGTACTTGACTCCTGTAAATTTATAGCACACTATGATTATGTTATAATTGTGGAACAACTATGACTTTATATTTAGCATGGACTACTATTGAAAACAACTTTACAGTTGAAGACACATCTGTGGCAGTAAATGGTAGAGCCGATCTTTAGATCGCATTTTAACACCCGTATGTTGAACTATTTTTGTGCATTACGCGTAAAGTAGCCGGATTCCATACATCACCTTTTAATTAATTAAAATTTTCACAAGTAATTGTGTGATAATTTAAAATTATAAGTTAAATAATACTACGACAATACTATTCGAATCGAGAATATAATCTTAGACTTGGTTTTTTACGATGGTCGAATGTCTTCAATATGTTCTGCACACATTTCATTAAAAATATTTCTGTTGAAGTCATGAGATTTGAATGGCACCTTTACATCAATAGCGAATATCGCAAACCCTGAGTGCATAGTTGTTACAGATACATCAGCGTTGAGGTGATTTTATAGAAAAGAGTTAAATCTCCAAGTTATTATAATACATCATTTGATAACGAAAGTTGGAGAATGGGAACTGAGTTTCATCAAAATTGAGTTTAAGCTTCTAAACAGAAACTGATTAAAGAATACAAATATCCACTCATTAGAATAAGTCGCAGGGCATCACAGTGATATAACGAGAAAAGCGTATCATTCAGTTCTGTAGTGAGCGATGATGTTCATACGGTCTGAGGCCTGAGTTAGCACTTGGTCCACAATGCTTAGGCCAAACTGCGTAGGAAAAAGCATTACTGATCTTACGCAAGTGCAGACATAATGTGCAAAACTATAACGGAACCCCTGAGCGGAAGCATTTACCTTTTGGAAATGTGTTCTGAATCATAAAAGTAACCCAAGGCTGAAATTATAGCCTAAAATAACGTAGAACATCCTTGTAGGGGTGTTTCCTTGGGAAGGTACTTGGTTTAAACTAGTTTCGTCAGAAGTGAATTAGATTTCTTGCAGCCTTTGGTGCGTTACTAGTGACATACAATGGGGCCTTCTCAAAGAGTCTCCTTCTTGGAGCGCATCACTCCTATGACTTAATTATTAGCAGTACACTTCTTGTAACGTAATTATACTTCCATTTTCAGTTAGCTTCACACCCTAAACCATTAAAGAGAACTCCATTTAAAGCGACATGTGAACGGAATTTTTTCAGAAATTTTGCTCTTCCCCACCCCGATCATGCACTCTCAATGTCGTGATTGACCTAAAACATACTGGTATGTTCTTACGTCCCAGAATTGTTTATTTGAGTATAGCACGTGAAAATTGAATACTAACAAATCAATGCTTGCTGGGTGCTACGCTACTACAGTAACAGGAAAAACTATTGGGTTGTCCGGAAAGTTCGTGCCGATTTTTAAGGAAAAGAAAAAGGTCAATAATATTTGTTATTACATTTTTAATCAACCAAATATGAACCATTTTGTTGCACAATACGTCTCCATCTATCCTCTAATTGGAAAATACCTTCTTTCCAGAATTGAGGTGTTTTTATGGCAAGGAATTCATCAAGGTATCGTTTTATGTCATCCAAAGAATTGAAATTTTTACCATAAAGACTATACTGCAAAGACCTGAATAGGTGGAAATCTGAAGGGGCAATATCTGGTGAATATGGAGGGTGAGGTAACACATCCCAGCCGAATTGCAGCAATTTTTATCTGGTTCGCAAAGAAGTGTATGGTCTTGCATTAACATGTTGAAACGCAACACCTTTTCTGTTGGCCAATTCTGAACGTTTTTCTTGAATTGCTGCTTTTAACTCATCCAGTTGTGAGCAGTATTTTCCAGAATTAATTGTCTAGTTACTTGGGAGAAGCTCATAGTACAGAATTCCCTTCCAATCCCACCAGGCACTGAGCATAACTTTTTTAGGGTGAAGATCTCCTTTTGGAATGGCTAAGGGTGGCTCATGTCGTTTACTCCAGGATCGTTTTCCCTGAACATTTCGGTAGATAATCCATTTCTCATCCCCATCCACAATTTACTTTAAAAAAGGCACAGTTTCATTCCGTTTATTAAGCAGATCACAGATGGAAACGCGATCCAAAAGATTCCTCTCACTCAACTCATGTGGCACCAAAACATCGTAGCGATTTGTGAAGCCAAGCTTGACCAGGTGCTCATGAACGGCGGATTTTGATAGGTTGAGGCTTTCTGCCAATTCTCGGGTTGTGGAATGTGGGTTATTCTCAATTAATGACTTGATTTCGTCGTCATCTGTGGTGGATGGTCTGCCTGATCGTTCTTTATCAATAAGGCTACAATCTCCAGCTCGAAACTTCGCGAACCACTTCCGTACAGTTCTTTCGGATACAGAATCATTACCGTAAACTGCGCATGTTTCTTTGGTTGCTTGTGAGGCATTTTTCCCTTTATAAAAACAGAAAAGCATTAAGTGACAAAAATGGAATTTTTTATCTTCCATTTTAAAGGGTTACAGAATTAACACAAGTTAGAGGATCGTAAACCTTCTTCCATGAAAAAATAGTTTAAACTGTTCTCTAAATGGAAGTCTAGTCAAATCCTATTCGCTGAACTCTAACATATTCTAAAATAAGTCGAAAGATGAACTACTAAAGATCGGCACGAACTTTCCGGACAACCTGATATTTTCAAGTACACAACCTGAGAATTTAAATATTTATCAAGTCTAGTAATAAATGGTAACGGAAGAGACACGCAGAGGATTTAAAACGTTTTCAACAATTTAAACGAGTTCACATTATACTACGTTTTTAACTGTAAATTAAAGAAATATGATAAAAAGTCGGCTTTAATGAATTGATTATACTAAGTGTCGAAACCAAGATTTCTGGTTTTAAATGGTATTGATTCTTGCGAGCACAGATCTGAATCCTTCGTCTGAAGCTAAAAAATGGTCGAAAATTTTTCTTGCTCATTCATCTTGCGGTTTTGCTAACAAGTTTCTTCAACTCTTCATATGTCGATCGCTACATTGTTGGACAAAAGATTCCATCATTACCCAAAACCAGTAGTCGAGGGGGTCATGAGAAACCAAGGCTGGTTCGATCGACGACTGAGAACATGAACGGATTGTCTGATAAAAAAATGAGACATTCGTTAGAACAATGAGCAGGTACACCGTCCTGATGATAATACGAATATTACCCTTGCTGATTAGCGTCTGATCTGACAGGTGGCTACAATACTACAATGTTTTCACCAAAAAACGGAGGCACTTCTTGGAATTTACTAATTCACCATCGTTAAATCACATTTTCGATACATTCGACAACCCATAATTGTTACCTATGACATTACCTTTTCGCTGTCTTCTACTGTGTCTTCATCTCGTAGCAAAGATGTTTAATGCTCCAATAACTTGAGTTGTAACGGTTGAGGACATCATGCAGAACTTGTATTTAATGGCTGTAAGCAAGCGCGTTGCAGTAAACTCCGTTATTATTTGTTTATGTTGATATTGTTGAACATTTTGATGAATTATTGGCTTCTACTTTAAAAATCTTATAATTTAATAAAAATTTCATTTTTACTCAGAGACTGATTGATTCAATGGCACGGCATTTTAAATACCACTGTATCAACTAAAGGTTATTTAAAATATTTGTTATTATTTCAAGTTCATTTGGCGTTTATTGGAAATTTCATAAAGGCCTTGTACGCAAGGTATAAATAAGAACTATTACCTGACTAATACTGTATGCCTTGTGGGCGTGAATATGGAGAACAACTTGCATTTAGACCTGTTATCATGTAAAGTGGCATCTGACCGATATCCTGAACATTAATTTAGTTCATTACTGACTTTAAAAATTGTTCAGAAATATGAAACTGGCGGAGTGAGAGCAACATGGTTTTTCTGTTTTTCTACTCTGAGTTACGGTAGTGCAATGATCAATTCAGATTTGTATTTGGAACACTCATAAGAAACCGATTCTTGGACATGCCTTCGACTTCCATGTCTCATTTTTTACATTACGTCGGCCTCATGCTGCCCAGTGTAATTGTATTTCTTTTGACTAGTGTTATTCAGCTTGTGTATGACATTCGTTGTGAGGGCAAATTTTGAATCATTTTGTCAACTATGAGAACTCGTTCTATGGAACAAGTGTAGAAGTTCCGTCATTGGTTTAACGGATCAAATAAATGCTCTTCAAAAGTCGTGAGATTACTCGAAATTTCAAGTTGCTACCAAGAGATACTCGATGAATACGAGTATCTTTTCTCTTTGGAAAAAACTGGGCAATATGGGGATTTTTTAATTTATAATTTTCCCCCGTATCTACGAGGGATGCCACTTGCATAGTGACAACACTACCGACGCTATTATTAAATGTTCAGGGTCAGGAGTAAATTTTTGAATCATACAAACATAGTGTGATAAATTATTTTATGTGGTGACGGTTTGAATCAAGAATTCTTGCAGGACAATATACAACTGGGTAAGTATTCAATGTCAAAGTCAAGGTGAATATGACGTCACAAGCGCAAGGCAACATGGAAAACATGGCTATAAATTCGTTTCAGGTGCAAAATAGCCTGAATTTTGTATCATAAAAGTAACGTCAAACAAATATTCTTGGAATTATTACAATACCTATATACCGTGGAACGCATTCGCAAGAAAGATTTTAAGGTATTTTTTCGCTGTCTCATGGAAACCTTTAAAACAGCGATGTCAGTATTGACACAGTAACTTCAAGGGAGTTGAAGTGCTTCTAACAACAGGTTGTGAAGTCGCTAATATTTTCTCAACAACACGAAAATACTTCGAGCAAATGCAGTTTTTGTCGTGATAATAATTAAAACGTGCTTTACAATGCTTGTACAAAACAACTTGTTTTGTTTGTAAAAAATATTTATACACCGCGTAACTCTTAATCGTGGTATGAAATGACAAGAATTTTCTTACAGTGAACCTTTCATGCAACGGATAAAAATATCAACGTATTTCTTTGAACAAAATGTGACGCTATGACCTGATGTAAAAAATTTAGAGATGAGAGAATCTATTTTACCAGTTATTTATTATATACCCTATACAGAGTTACTGAATACAGAAGGGTCTGAAATAATTATATAAACAACTATCATAGAGCCAATATTCATTCTTTGAATTAGGTGAAGGTACGACCACTAAGCCTTTGAAACCACGCAAATTCTTCACGGTTTCAATTTGTAAATGTCTGGACCCTTTCTAGTACAATATTGTTCTCGTATTCTTTTATAAAAATCTCAGCTCATTGAGTGAGTGGTGATAGAAGGGAAAACCTGCTGTTGGTTCAATTTTATTGAGAACATGCGATTATTCTGGTCAGGATAGATCATTGTTGATGTTCTGACATTAGTTGAACCAAAATGTAACATTTTTGAGTATATTTATGTTCATTTTAGTTTTCATACATGATGTTAACGGTATACGAACGTGTATGGACTTTATCACTAGAGAATGTTGAAATACTGACCATCAGTCGCACTATTGAGGGTGGTAGTTGAAACCATGACAGACCATGTGACAGATGCTCAAACTGTTTGAGTGCCACCCCATGGATGACTCTTGAAAGCAAACATCATAAATCCTAGATTTTCATTAGTATTCTCCATTCATGATCACGATCATTTGTAGAGAGTACTACGAAGTGTCTAAGTTTAATGGTCATTACATCACATCTTCTTCCAGCTTACTGCTAGACTCTACTACACGAAATTTTAAGATCTTCCATGAATGTGATCCACCAGATGATTTATCTTAGTAAGAGTGTTAAAATACGAGTAGTTTCACGGAGGTTGCTTCACCATGTTTTGTATAAGTTATTGTTACAGTAGATACTCGCTCCCGACTTGCCCCCATTTCAAGTTTAATAGTTCTCTCCTTTTATCGTTGCATTACTTATACGAAGAAAAACTTTTATGAAACAAAACGATGACGTAGAGAAGTGCGCAATAACAGGGTTGAGATAACCATTTGTGAACATACACGTAAAGTATCGAACATGTACAAACTATAATAAATCAATAATGACAATAAAAAGTGGATAGTAAAAATCATAATTTCCTAGTATTATTTTGTAAAATCCATGTAATAAACACATGTAGACATCACTAATTTAAATGCAATTCAGAAGCGAATTTGAACATTGTGACTGGTGTGGCGATTCGTATAAAATAATTGTGGATAATATCTAATTTATTATTAATGATTGATTTAAACCATATAAATAAATGGCTAAAACTTTATTCTCTGCCTACTTTTAATTGCATGATGATTGACTGTTCATGAGTTCTTTTCTCTCTCATGATTTGCGTAATCTTGGTTTCAATGCATGGTTTTTCTGTATGCTATCCTACCATCATATTTCAAATAATATTTGTAATTAATACAATTTTATTAAATGCAACAAACATACATAATCGCATCAGAGTGATTCTAATCCTCTGAATACATGATATGGTAAAAGGTGTTCCCAGTACTTCTTTTCAATGACAACAGAGAGAGTAGACGATACACACAGAAAATTCAATACAAGTTATTCTAAGCATCACGGGATAGGAAATGTGAGTTATTTACCACATTTTGGTATACAAACCGCAACATGATATCCTATTAAACAGTCCATCATTAACGGATCAATTGCATACATAAGAGTTGAATAATTAAATGTGCATACGGAACATTATAGTTAAATCAATGGATATTCACGACAACTTACGAAATTTACCCTGCCGCTAATCTCGATCACATAGACAATAATAGTCTTAACTTGCCCTCACACTAGAGATTTGCTGCTTATGATGGGTTTCGGTGTTTAATTCTCACAGTTACAACACAGCAAGAACGCTACATTTTCCCTTACATTCCTTGCTATTTCGCAATTAATTCTTCCCCGGCGTACACGGTTAAGTGCACGTGCAAAATTTGCTGTTATTCGTCGGTGTGATAATCAATTTAATTCCCCATTCAATCACTTTACCTATTCCACCCATACTCCTAAACATACACCTATGCCCTCGATATCGGTCTCGCTGCTCCTAGCCTACATTGCTGTCGAGATCTAGTCCCCAAGTCTAAGCCCCAGACTCTGTCCTCCCCATGGTTTTTATATGAGCTTTACTCCTCCCACGTATCTTTTCATTTCATTTTCCAATCTCCCTATTTATCCAGTGGTCTGAACCAGGTTTTAAAACGTCTGCGATCTCCCCCCGCCCACTCTTCAATCAGCTTGAGCGTTTCTCGACTGTGTGATTCTTGAGTCACATGGTGCCTATGCCCATAAATTTCTTTTGTTTGACATTCCTTTTGGCTACGAAACCAACACCTCAGACCTTTTCAAGTGCGCACACTTTGTTATGCTCCCCTTCCATCGAGGTTGCGTCTCGGCTAACCGCTGCACACTTGACACCTTGTCCCTCGTGGGATATACACCTAATACATATATTTCATACATCGCCTGGAATATATAAATCTATGAATATATCATAACTACCATAACACTAGGTTAGAAATGTATCTGAGAACTAGTTTCATGTTATTTCTGAGCAAAAGTCTAGATTGTCTCGTAAGGTTCTCGCTTAAATATACTGCCTCGCTGCCCTTACAAACTAATGCCTTGCCATAAATTGGGTTTTCTCGCAGATGCATCCTAATGGATGACTATGGGTCGACCTCAGCATATGCTGTTGTGATCTAGGAACCCGGAAAACTTTGTAGCATGTGCTAAGCTATCCTAAAATTGTCCATATGGTTACAATATAATTTGATGTAACTCACAAATACTATCAAATCTTTAATTTCCTGAGAAATCATTTGTACTGAGATTTTGTGACTCCAACCTTATTTCAATGAACCTCAAAGTTTCGGAGATGCGCAATCTTAGTCATAAATTTTGGCACTGTTGCATAAACACTAGGTACCCAGGGGAAAATAATTCGAGCATTAATCATATAAAAATCACTAAAAAAGCATCCATTGTTCCATCGTTTAAAAAACATACCAGAGACGAGCGGTAAATTTACATTAAAGATCTTTATCAGTCTTGTAGCTTTGTGACAAAAATAACAGTACACAGCAGGATATTTCAACAACAGTCAAAACAGCTATCGTGGAATATTTAAACATTGAGATTTACATCTCAAAATAGATCATGAAAGATTTTCTATGGAACCTAAGATAATTTCTTTGATCTCATGGTAAAGTGTTAATAAAGTTTTAATTTTTTACTCACCAGTATATAAATTATTCACTGATATATTTCTTCTACTTTTTGAGGTCATAAAAGTGAAAATTAAGGTTTTATTTGAAACATTTGTCTCTGCTTCTTTGCATGATTTTCAGTTCCTTCCATCTTCGAAAAAATAATACTTAGTTTTATTTGAAACTTATCATGGAAGATTTTGAAACATTTTCCTTGACGATCCTCGACCAAAAATAATAATCGTGGTTGTACTTGAGACTTGACTTGGAAAATTTTAACAGAAAACATTTCCGATACTTTTACTGGCAATACGTGGTTCTTAGCACTGAGTGAAAATGGTTAAGCAAGTAAATGTTTTTCTCTTTTTAAAGCTGTTACGAACAATTTGAATCTGTATTAATTAAACAGTTCTTGAAATGTCATTTCATGCTTACCACTTTATCCGACTGGCGACCCCACAATTTTAAGTTGCAGACTATGAAAAATTATATTTTTGACAGTTTTTACGAATGTATCAAAAGAACATTACTTATGAATAATTAAGATTAAAATTTTCCGTATTCTGAACTTTCAGGTCAAATTCAATGTCCATGAATAAACTTGATTAAAGCCTCACTTTCTAAATTATGAACAGTAAAGTAAGTGCACTGAGATAACAAAGAGTGCGACGAGGCCTCGCATGGAGCTCCTCTTAAACCAATTAATTTGAGAAATCAGAGTAAATATTGGCCACAGTAGCAGACGAGACAACAAACAATAAACAGTTATAATCTCAAACCTATGCGTCTTTTGTGTACAGACAAAAAAAATATTTGTGTTGTCTTAAGATGATCTACTGGTCCGCCACCTGTTAAATCTACATTTCAGACAATGCCTTATGTGTGAGATGAGTAGCTTCGTCCATAACTATACATATTCTGTGCGATCATTCGACGGCCGCTGGTCTAATTTGTTTCTTATGAATAAAAAACTGAACTGAGCATTTCCTCCACGAAAACGAGTAGCTGTAAGAAGGACTTACATTTCCTCAAGGTGTAAAATAATCTCAACTTCCAAGAAACTGGGAAAGCGTCAGATATCATTCGATTATTTCGAAGAATGGTCGTGCAAACATTTTTTAAATTGCCTTAAGTGAATAAGATATCAGACTTTTAATGCTAAAATTTTGAATCCAGAGTTTTAGAGATAGACAATTTCAAATGTCGCAGTTGAAGGTAAAACAACTATAAAACGGTGCTAAGCAAGGTCACTGATAAGAAACTGAGCCCCATGAAAACCGATGCTTTACTAAGAAATGAAGCAAAAAAGGAACAGATCCGATGACACACGTGCTGTGTGGTACCATTCGGCGAGATGTGTTTGAGACCTGACGTAAAAAAAATTGTAAACAAGTAACAAACTTAGATTCATTTTCAAGGTGGCCATTGTAACTGCAAAAGCGTAAGCAATTTCAAGGTAGCAGCTGAGTTCAGAAATCCAAAATAGGGAAATCCACAGTAGTCAACAATGCTCAGCACAGGCTTGTTTTTCAACAGTGCTTCGTTGCGATAAGTTAAATCTGAACTGCACCTTGGGGCTGCCTGTCTTCAACAAACATATTTTTGCGCAATTCTTTACGAATTCGTTATATTTTTTAACACTTTGTTCAGAAATCCCTCAACTCAGTAGCGTCCCTGGAGCAGTTTTGCATTGATGTATTTTGATGGAGCGCTATCTAGAAAGAGTTTTGAAAACTTAGAAAAAATCAAACTTACTGGAATACATCACTTTACAGATCCAAAAAAAGCTGACAAAATGTCTAGCACCATTGCCGCGTAGAATCTTCCCCTAACGTGCTTTTGTTTTCATATATATGCCTACTAGATGTGATACACCAAGCAAAATAACACAGTTACAAAATCATCTCTCACATGATGAAAAAGCTGTTCACACTATCCCATAATTTGATAAACTTAAAGCTGCTTTGAAGTGAACGCCGAGTCTTGCATGGGCATGTGTCGGGGTTAATGGGCGAACATAGGAAACGAGTCAGTTACTACGACTGCTTATGTCTGTCAATTTTGAAAAGTATATCTACCTTAACACAGGATATTTAATTTCCTATTGCAAAGTTTAAAATCGAGAAGGTTCAAGATTGAAACGTTTAATTCAGTTTAGAGCGGGGCACAGCAAAATGTATAACGGATGAAATGGCTTTTGTTTCTAATGACAATATTAGCCTAGCAAAATCGAAGCATTAATATTCAACTATTATGAAACATCAGACTCATTTTCAGGAATTAGCCATGCTTTAAAAGTAAATGAGGATAGTTTACTCTCATGGTATTCCAATGAAAGTCAACGTAATAATTGTATCCCTTGAGCGACTTATCAAAAGGGAGAATTTAGACGTATGTAAATATCCGTCTATTTATGTAGACTATTTACTTCAGCGTGTTATTGTTAACTCACTTTATCATGCATTGCTTTGGTTAAAGCGAGAAACGAAAGATAAGAGTTTAAAGGAATATAAACATCATACAAAGAATGCGATGTTTTCTTTATACTGCGGAAGTTATGGTCTGAACGAAGCATACACAATAGCTGTAGGTTATATGTAATTCATGCAAGCATCAACAAAATCAAGCTAAGTTTCAAAGAACGTAGTAAGGTACCGTCATACACTAATAACCACTAATCGAGCTCTGTAAGTACTTCCGTATCACAGCATTTTCTGAAAATATTCTCAGACACATGCATTTTTCGATATTTGGCCTTCAGATAAACCACTGAGAATTGCATAAGCACCTTTCCGTCTTTGGGCCTTCTATATGTCACGGAACATAATTGACTATCGCCCACGTAGTCTCAGCGTAATAACAGGTAGGAAGGACTACAGGAATTTTCACCCACTTGTTCTTGGGCAGCAGCAGGATGAAGGTCTGTCCTGGGAAGGCCATAACTTAGAGCCAAGGCACGCGATTTCCACGCCTCGTCTGATGACCATAATTGTTTACGCGGATGCGAGCGTAGAACCGACATTTCCTGGTGCATTTCCTCACCAGGTAGACTCTTACAACACGAGTCAGTAATCCCTGTAGGAAAGACAGTTTCACATCGGTAGATTCATATTTTTACTCTCCGTCTCTTAAACTTTTGGCTCAAAAAACTTACGAGCATCGATGTCACGAGAACAAAGAGGTCGAACGTATTTTATTCTGTGACACATGAGTTTTAATGCTCGTTCCAGTAGTAGATGTCAGAATGAATAGATTGGGTAGAAGAAACCTACTCACTGTACAATACGACAACGATAATTAGAAACTCGTGTGATAATTTTGATGTTCTCACTGGTATCGTGTAAACTCTAGTAAAGTATCAAGAAACTAGTTATGATGAGAATTTTTTTCAAACACAATGGTCACTATAGAAGTAACTACTGTAGAAAAGTACTCTAAAATTTAAAAATGTGATTTCTTTTACTACACCCTGAAAGAATCAAGTGCTTTGCACCTATTATAATCGTTTTTCACAGCCGAATATTTCTGAAAGATAATCGAATGTACATACTATTTATGCATGAATGCTGTTTTGGTAGCATAGTTAATAACATTACATACCTCATTATGAAACCTTAATACCTTTTATTTGTGAGGTGATGGCAACTATTTTATGGCAACTAAAAATTCATCGTACGAAGTTTCAATAAATTCCTGCACTTTGTCCTAAGTACAAAATAGTACTTCAAACAAAGAATGAAGGATGCAGATTATTCTAACTTCGGTGGAAAAGCTCACAGTAAATTTTCCTTTCCCGTTCCTTGATGAGGCTTTGTCGTGTTTATAGTACCAGTGCTCAAATGCTGCGTGCCAGTTGCACACCGTAGTCTACTATACGGAGTTCCGCGTAGGACGGATTCCCAAGTGTACGTACCGTCTGCATCCTGTTCTGTGACGACACATCTACGAATCTGAGGAATTCGTTTTGTGTACCTTCGCTTGATGTTAGCCCGCCTCCAGATTACAATGATGTATACAGAGCGACTTACGAAACACAGTTATAAAAGAGACGTTACTACACACCTTATTTGACTAATTGTAGTGTTATGGGCTGCGTTGCAGCTCCTGTGTTCCAGCCATCTACGTACATTGTTCGGCCAATCTACATTAAATTCCACCAGAGAGTCATTAAATCACCTATATTAAGAATGGTATAGCGTTGGAGGATGATATATGGTTGGTAAAGATCACGAGCGCAGTTACTGTCAATTAGTAAACAATATTTATTTAATTTTGTGAGTGTATCGTCAGAGCCAGAAATCTGACAGAAAATTGACTGTAATCGAGTTAGTGTTAAGCCTACGCTCGAGTCTACAATTTTCTCTTGCAGCAGTAAGAGGTCCCTAGTGTTCAATCTAATAAGTCAAGATCGTGTCGAGTCAGATAAGTAAAACTAGCTTAAGCACGCTATTTTTAAAGTCTGGCATATGCAATGCGTTCATAAAACTGTTGAGCCACAAACCTCTAGACATTCAATGATCTGTTTGTGCACAAATATATTCCTGCCCTTTGCTTCATAGGTAATCTCGAGTGGAACTATTTGTTCGTCAAATTCAAGTTTCACTGTCACAATGACACTACACACAGCCTAGCAGGTGCACGTACATAAGCTCTTTGTCAAAATAATTAACAACTTCACAAATTCATTGTAAAAATTTTCGTTTGGGATTTAACACTACTCACAATTAATTAAAATGATTGATGTAACGTAGCACTTTTTTCCAGTGTGAGATTCACACTTCCTAAAAACAGATTGAAGTAGTCATTTCATGTTAGGTGTTTGGGAACGCTTCTTCCGCATCGTAGATGCAAACAAATCCACGAGACAATTAGGCTGAGGTCCCTTGTTTTCGCCTCTGGCTTTCATTGAGATTTTCCTCCTCTGTTTGGAGTGGTCAATGTCATCCTGGAGGAAGGAAGAGCCCCACAACCCTCGACCCATGCTGAGGTAGGAACTACGAGGTCAACCCTCTGAGCACGAAAGGTTGCATGCCTACTGGTAGGCCTCATGCCTCCTTATCAGGAAGAGTATCGACAATAGTTAAGTTTTGAGACACTTTTGTTAAACTTCCTGCTGACTACTAGTAAAAAATGGATGAATTTTTATCCTGAGGATCATAAGTCAGACTGTGTTGGAGCGATGTTTTGAGCTAAGAAAGTCATCTTATGCTACATAGTCGATATTTTTTGCCGTTCCTGAGCGCTGTCTTTACGTCTCATCAGCTACTCCTATGCTATGGTCAAGGTAAGAATTTGATAAGTGGCTATTTATGTTCAAATGTTGACATTTCTGTCTTGAAGAGGTTAATCTATAATCTTCTAAATAAACATGGCTCATCACATTCAGTTCTCAAATTAAAATCTGAAATTAATTACCAGCCACTTACCGAAAATTAATGTGCCTGAGAACTCGTTAGTAAAATCATGATGTTCTCTGTTTCACTAAGTACTGATACCTTAGCAGGGTCTCTGTGCAGCTAATATTTCATCAACATCGGCTCAAGCAGCAATCAGAGAGGCCATTTTGGAAAATGATGACTAGCATTATGAAAGCCAAGTTCAGAGGGAGAACCTCTTTCTTACGCATACAAGGGTCATATTTTGACGTGCTAGTAGCAGTTTATTGAAGTACAAAATCAAGCTATATAAAATCTGCGTGCTTAGAGTTCTGACCTCTCATTATTAATTATAATTAAATATGGTATTCAGTGCATCATTTGACCTCTGACATTATTATAATACTCCAAATATCATACATACAATTCTCCATTTGATGAAAAGAGTAGGACCAATTAAGAGTTTCCAGTTTTTTTATTTTCGTGCACACGCCCAGGAAATGAAGCTCGGGCATCCACTTCTGCTTCATCAACTGTGACTTAGTTGATATTTCATCCATTTCCTTAGTTGATATTCCATTTGTGACTTAGTCATCCTACATCACTGGCGACACCAACGCCAATAAATCTTTCTCCAGACTGGTAATTAACAAAATATACAGACTGAAATTCACACTTTACTTTAGCCTCTCTACGAACTGCTCGACGGAGTTCCTTGGCATTGATATTTTATGACCTTAACATTTGTGCCATTCATTCTGCGCTGCTGCAGCCACGATGACCAGAGGCCAGTCTCTTGCCATAACAAGATGTAGACGACTGTTCTTAACTCTTTATTGTCTTTCATGAGACGTGTTCATTGAGGACCACACGACAGCGCACGCATCAGCTACCCCACTAATCAAACAGTTCATTTCGCTGATGATGGAGGTGCTATGAGACGGCCAATACAAAGTACGGCTGAATGATTCAGCACAATTGTACACTTAATGAAAGCAGAATAGAGTAATTTGTGGGAAATGTGTTTTCATTTTCAAAATGTGCATACAATTTTATTTTATTTCATTTCGTTTTTAGCTGCCACAACGAATTAAATACTATTTGAAACACATTTTTCGTTCTATGCTCTATTTTGTCTCTATTAAAACCACAAATGTGTCATATCATTTTGCCGTACCCTATATCTCAGGGCTGCCTTACGACATTAGGTAGCGTTTTCTTTAAAGCGTATGAACGACAGCCAAACAAAAATATGATCCAAATTGAAATGACACGGAAACGAGGACACGAATGTTATTTAAATTTTGACCAAGGTTTGTGTTCTGTTCATAATTATTTTATACTGTTCATATTTTCATCATATCAACGATTTCAAAGTAATTTTTTTAACAACAGTATTGTAACAAATTTTCACCTCTCATTGTTTTACATGAACTTCAGTAAACATTAATTTCAGATCGTGACTTCAAATTTCGCAACGGTGAGTTCTTTGAAATTCTTTACAGCCTTTCGAACAGAACTTCCAAACGGATGACACGCCATGTTCTTGTTGCCCAACAATTTAAGCGAAGTCTACAGAAAATATTAATTCCTATTCAACACGAAACTACGAAGATCAATCTAGTGAAAGCCCGGGTTGAAATACTATACATACGTCCTGACTAGGTAGAGGACAACCACTTCTAGATGACCTTTGATAACACGCATACAAAATGTCGATATAAGCTGTCAGTGAGCTCGCTCAATCACACCGTGAAATGGCCTTTGTGAATTTAGGTCAGAGATTGTGATGTTTACTCGAATGAGATATTTTTATTTAGTTGCCTTTATCAGTTTTGTGTAGTGTACAGGCATTAAAGTAGAAGTATCAACGATCAGGATCATGTTTGTTGCCATTGAAGTTATAGCGTATATGTATCTTAGGAATAATCTAAAGGTTAATTTAAGAATAGAGTTTTAACTAACTCTTTTTCATTAATGTACTTGCTTTATTTATTCATTAAAGTCTGAATAAATAAATATGGTTTGAATAAATGGCTCAATTTTACTTTCTACTGAGGAGCGTCATACGACAGGTATGCAGTTGAACTCACGGTGAGACCGCGGGTGGGTGAAGCAGTTGATTAATTTCTGCATACAGCTTCTCATGATCCAGTAGTGACTCAAATAAGTTTCCTTACTCTCTGAAAGTCTCTGGAAAATGACTTCGAATAATGATACAAATGAAGCAGTTCATGACGCTACAACGTTATTGTTCATTGTTATTGTTAAATGTTGCCATTCAATGTTACTGTTCACAGTACTATTCAATGTTGCCATTCAATGTTACTGTTCAGTGTTACTGTTCACAGTACTAT
Organism: Trinorchestia longiramus; assembly: GCA_006783055.1. Classification (NCBI taxonomy): domain Eukaryota; kingdom Metazoa; phylum Arthropoda; class Malacostraca; order Amphipoda; family Talitridae; genus Trinorchestia; species Trinorchestia longiramus. The sequence goes on from VCRD01000269.1 coordinate 254,752, forward strand.
TCGATGTTGCCATTCAATGTTACTGTTCAATGTTACTGTATGGTGTTACTGTTGTCTTACTTCACAAGTGGACCAGGCAAACCGTAACAAGGACGTTTCACAACTACTTGATGGATCTCGTCATTACTCACATGAATCTGAAGAAGCGGCGCTGATGAAATTTATTTCAAGTCAAATAAAATATTACAGAATCTGGCACTAAGACACAGTTTTCTGCAAAATGTTCTAGCAAACTTATTATTTCAAACGGCGTTGTTCCCATCAGTCGTTTACTGAGCGTGAAGTATATCACTGCTTAGTGATACAACTATCAGCTGACTACGTTCTTTTGTGACACGCAGCACTACGATCGACTGATCTGTTCATACGCTTTTTACTCTCTGTAGAATGTATCTACTGTCTACAAATGTTTGGACACAGCTTGCACGTTCGGGAATTTTTTTAAATAATTATATATCTGCTGTGCCCAAATGTTTGAATAAAGTTTGCACACATGAGAAATTTTTCAAATAAATAAACCTCTGCTGTTCGAAAGGTTTGTGAACGAAGGAATTATTTCACCAGTCATGATTTTTGAATTGGAATAAAATGTGCATCAAAACTCTAGATCACTAGGAAAAGCTAGCGTGTTATATTTTTAGTGTAGAAAAGATAGAAATGAATAATAACGCACTAATCCAACGGTCTCTAAGCCTCTATAACAATGAAAATCTTCAACATTGTTATATGTTGTTTGTGTACACATGTAAAGAGCGCTGAGTACAATGAGCGCAATGAGTACACATGTAAAGTCAATTGTAATTAGAACAGTCATTGCAATCAATAAATACGAGGAGTTTTGTTTTCAACCTCCAATGGGCTGTAAAAAAATCAATTTCTACAACATAATAATTTTATTACCAAAAGTACTGCAAGATCATTTTTATTTATATGCGTAATCGCCAAAATGGATACAACACAATTACCCGAGGTACGGGCAATTGAACATGACGTTGCTCCATCAAGTAGGAGTTATGAAGTGTAATCCGTTTTCTGCAAGCAGAAGGACATATTGCTTCAGAAATTCGTTTCAGAATGAGCAAAGTATAGGTGCACTCTTGTCTACCTCTTCATGGACGTCAGTTCACCCTTCTTTAAACTTTGTATACCATTCCCGTACACTACCCTCACTCATGAAGTTATCACCGTGCAGTTTTCTCAATCGCCGATGGATTTCAGCAGCACCACGTCCTTCTGCTTGAGGGAAACAGATCACACTTCGTAAGTCACATTTGGCGGGAGCATCGATCGTAGCGGCAATATTCAATTGCCCGTGCCTGGCGCAATCACGCTGTATCCGCTTTGACGATTATTTATAGAAATAAGTAAGACCTTGTAGCACTTTTGGTAATAAAATTATTATGTTATGTGAATTTGTCTTTTTTATAGCCCATCGGGGGTTTAAAAAACAGCAATTGAACAAAATACAATGTTATAAAAATTTATCAGTTCTCGCAGTGGTCTGTATAACTTGAGTGAAAAAAAATAAAGTGTTGAATATTTTTTTCGGAACCCCATGTAAGTCTAAATGACTTACGATACCATTGTCTGTGTCATGATCACAAGTCGGTACTCCTAAACACGATGAAATTCAGTTCTCAGTACACCGTAGCGCGTGCCGCGGTCTCGGCTAAATGACATCAGCTGTGCGGCTCTGCGAAGGTCGTAACTCGCACAATCAATTTGATGCAACGGAGGAACAAAACCCGTACGTAAGTAGGCTTCTCAGGAGATATTTTCGCTATTCTTATAACTGTGAGCAATAATTAGTACTGATGTACGTGGAGCGGAAAGTTTTCTGTGCTTACTATGTTTCTATTTTGTTTACTCGCAAAAAAATATAATAATACAAGAAAGTATGATGGGTTGGTTTCAAATTGCCTCTTCAGAAGTATCACAAGCTTAAAAGGGATTCAAGTGTACGAATGAAGCTTCACAAATTATCTATTCAGAAAGTAGGGCAGAGGTATTGCAAATGCTAATGTTTTCACCGATAGCGCGCGGAACTCTGTCACGCAGGAATAGTTGTCTGTAACCCAACACTCGTTCTGCCGATCAGCTTGCGCTTAACAGTGGAATCAAAGTTTCTGGACTAAAATAAACGACATTTAAAAAAGGGAGGAAGCTTCAACACATTCGTAGATTTTTCATAGTTGAAATTGCTTCTCAGAATTACTCGTATGTTACATTGCAAATAATTTTCTGTTATTTTCCCGAAGCGTTTTTCTAATCTGAGCCTGATGAGTACCTGGGATTTTGTAAATATTTCAGCAGCGCCCGTTGAGGCAGATACCACACTTTGTCCCAATAAAAGTGTCAATTTCGACAGAGCGGAAAGCATGTTGCCGCGGGTGCCCATTGATGTTCATAGCAAATGTTATGACGGGCACAGTTCATTGCACAAGAGGCATTGCACAGCAGCACCACGTCGCTGTCAGCGCTCTGCACCAGGACGAGGAAGCTGCCTGCCCTCAAGCTGCCTTACTTTCACTATTATTCGCAAACTTTCACTCTCGATAGCGTTGCTTGGCCCTCGTTTCCACAGTTTCCCGGTTACTGTTTCTCTTAACTTTTTGCCTCGCAACCTAAATCTTGAGTGTTAGACCTAGTTAGCATTTTTTTCACAAAGGCTTTTGACATTTACTACACGCATGGCCAATCGGATCTTTGAAATTACTTGAATGTACTTTTTTAGCAGAACTTTTCAGCAAGAAATAAAAGCGAAATTATTGAGTTGTGTTATGTAGATTAAGAACTCGTACTTTCATGAGTAGTGATAAAGTGTAGACATTGATGTTGTACGTATAATTTCAATCGTATTTCAACCCACATGAGTGAACTTTTGCATTTGTACATTCATATACAGCAACGTAGCATCGATGCGCAAAAAAAACGTCAGTCTGCGCGTCAAGGATTTCGAAGTTTGAATAAATCCTACTATAATTTGCTCAAACGAAAACACAGAACTTTGAAATAGACTTTCAAATTTCTACCTATTTTGAAAAATGCAATAGTTAATGTACAACATCAAGAAATAATATGAGATCCGCACTTCATTTATGTCTTGAATTTTAATATCAACATCTTAGGACTGGTCATAGTGCTCCTAGTGAAGTCTCCCTCATTTTTCTATTGCGACTTGAGGTAGAGGCTCGTAGGGGCACTAGATAACCTTGATGATTAAAGAATGGGCAACCTGTTCTTTCACGTAGCAAGCAGGAGAAAATCGAGTACTGCGTGGAGACTCGAACAAGAGACTTGAGCATCACTAGCTTAAGCCATGCAGCACGTGACCACTGTGGCTGCAGCAATGCATGCGGTGAGGAAACAATGGCAGAATTTCATTGACGTGTGGATTCCATTTTGTGCGATAATTTGCTTCACCAGAAACAATTATTTACGCTGACGAATGAAAAAATGTAAATATCAAAGTAATTTATCTGTACTTCCTAGAGTTTGAATATTATCTCAGTAACATTAAATTATGTGAAAGATAAATAAGACAGACGTTCAGTACTTCTGTGAGTGAGTCGAAATGGGTGTTTTCAGAAAGTCGCTCATGTTAATGATAATCATAGTCATGTAACATTCATCAGTAACAGGATGCCCCAAAACAATATGAAAGCCAAAAATTTCAAAATTTTGAATAAATTTAAACTTGAGACTATAAGAGCGTTAGAGTGTTTTCTTGTTATGTTCGGGAATGAAGTAATGCTGCGGTCTGCGGCTGGTGTGGAGAGGACGTGTTCATATGATGAGCGAAGAACTGCTTCACGTTCTAACCATTCTTCTGAAAATTTGCTTAATTTAATTTTCTTGATTGTTGAACCTTATGAAACTGTTCAAATTCATTACGCATTAACATCATCAAAAAGTTGTTAATAAATTCGTTAAAAGCAATATTCAGCAACTTTGAGAATTTTAACATGTACATAAATGTCTAAAAAAATTGATAAGTTCGCACAGTAATTACTTCCACCTTGCTACAGTAAAATTAGTTTCAAGCTCCTTGTAATGCAGTTACGATCTCTATTGTTGGATTACACATGAACTAAAAATATTTACAATCAAACACAACCGTTGCGGCATTCTGCTCGTTTGTTGCTATAAAAAACTGAAACAAAGTTGGATGAATGTAAGCAGTTTTATGGAAATATTCAGGTTTGGTAAGTGATTCTGTTTCTCTGTTAATTCATTTTTTCTACTGATTTGTGTGAAAAATTAGTGCGTTTTTATTGCAATATAATGGTCAGTTGCTGCGCAAATTTAAGCATTATATGAAATACTATTCAGAGACAGGCACCGTCTAATACATTGTACAGATGTAGTCACTGCCGGGTACACTGCACAGATATGGTACCTGTCTTGTATATTGTACAGATACAGTCAAAGTTCGTAGTTCATATGGTAATAAATTTTGCAGAAAAGCGTGGAAGTAGGAAACATTAAAATTTAGTTGAATTGTACTAGTGAAGACTTACAGATGAAGTAGGATGTAGTTGGCAGCAGTGACTTACTTTACAACGAGTTTTCATTTTGGCCTTAAGAATTAACAGACATTGAGGGGAACTAATTGACATGTTTTATAAGATACACTTTCTCCATATAAATATATAAATAATAAGACTTAGCACATTGTTTCATTATGTCACTATGTTAATTTATAATTTAATTGTCATTATGTTAACCTATAGTTTAATTACTTTATGATTTCAACCAATAGTTTTATTATGTCGTTATATCAACTTATGATTTAATTACATCATTATGTTCCCCTAGCTTTCATACATCGTTCTTTTGTACGATTTTTTTTCAGTGTGATAGGAAAATTTGATGTTACAGGGTAATAAATCAAAGACAAGTAAGAAATACGTAAATTTTTGAGCAGAAATAACACTTCATGTGCAAATTACGGGTATAATTATCACAGAAATGAACAAATTGAAATTTTTACGTGAAAAACGCCAGGTTGAAATTTGGATGCTCTCTCTATTTGGTCTATAAATCTATTGAGAAAGTAGTGTCATAGTTCAGATTTACCATGGATTTATTCAGTAAGTTGCCTTTCTTGAAACCATAATAAGACATTTCTGGTACACGCGACCAGCAAACCCTGCATTAATTTTAATACAAACATACGAACACAGTGTAATTTAATCGAGTCTAGTGTTTCCGTCTCTATTATTGCGTCTTACTGCTGCTCCAAATCGAGAAAAGTTCAAGTTAAGACGGAAAAATATTCGTAGCAGTGCGAAACAAACGGAATATAATTTATACAAATAAATTCCAGCTAAAAGACATTCTTTAACAATATTTAACGCTAAAAATAAAACTTAAATTCAAGCATTTGTTCCTGAAAGTACGAAAAGTCTCACGAGGCTCCCACCCCAAATAAATTTCCTTGACACCTTGCTAACTTATGTACTATATGAGCAACACGCATCTTTATGTTCCCCTTCCCTTATATTCTCAGTTCTCCATCTCCATTTTCCATCTACTCTTCCAGGCCCACCCTGTGTCAATCTCTACTTCCCACCTTTCCAATTGATTCCGCCAGGCACCTCTCGAGACTGCGGAAGCACTCTCGTATTTGAGATTCAGCTTACGTACGTGCATTTACTAGTCTATGGGCTATTGTGACAGTGAAACCTGAATTTGCTGAACAAATAGTTGCACTTGAAATTAACCAATGAAGCCGAGGACGGGAACACGTAGGAATACGCTTAGCTTCAGCTGCAAGAGGTCAGTCTTACGCCACTACAGAGAATGGTATGATTTTGTAAGTGATCTAGCGTGATACTGTTTTAAAATCCTTATCCTCAAAAATGGCTTCCACGAATCTCTTCTCATGTTCATTCACTTCAAATGAGAATTTTAGATTCGTAGTAGTTTAGTGCGCAGTTTATTATTCACGTTATGAAGTTTCAACCACACATCGAATATTACAGTAAAGTATTATATGATTTAGGCTGCCACTCTTATTGTAAACTGCCGACTGTAATAATATTACACTGCTATCTTAAATGTAGCTATTGCAATGTATACTGCTATGTATAGCTATCTTAAATGTAGCTATTCTAAATGTATACTGCAAGCTGCTACTCTGAATGTACACGACAGACCTCAGGCTTAAATAAAGCTGAGCCACTTCACAACTTATAGATAAAAAATTAAATTGACCGACATTTATTTATAAAGCATTGTGTAGTACTCCCACTTAGGACAGGGTTCTGCAGGATATTATGATGCAGAACATGCAAAAATAAAATTGGGTCAGTATAGACTATCTACTGAAAGACGTACTAACAAATGTCATTCGAGGCAACGGTGGTGCTACAAAGGTACAGCTCATCAAGTAAACTTGACGATATACGTACATATGAAGGAAAACTCGTAATTAGCAATTGGTCACATTGATGGATCAACCACGGTAGATAAAAAACCGTATTTTCTAGCTTTAAAAAGTCATAGGAGCCTAAATGAAACGGCATCAACAGAACAGTTTATAAAACGGACGAGTACTTTTTGAAGCTTTGATGAACACACGACTCAAAACTTTATAAAGACTACTTCAAAACAGGCATTTCCCAACAACCTCGCCAGTTGTAAGGTCTTCTTGTGCAAGAGAATGTAGGCTAATCAAAGGCATCGAGATAACTTCAATCCAGATGCACGTGAATCGCAGGAGCAGATAGAGCAGCGGGGGCAGACGAGGTCAAATAGAATTGTTTTTGCAATGAAGTGAGAGATGTCATTAAAATACATGAGTGTTAGTCACTAACTGATACGGTTACGTCACAGTAGGTGTTTTGCTGTAAATACTTCGCGTTAAATGTATTCACGTGTTGAAACCAGGTTGTAGCTTCGATTGCTTGATAGTACACATATAAAACAAAAAAGTTCGTAAATACGGCGAAATATGAATCATATGCGCTCAAATCATTTTTTTACCCTAAGGGAGCTAAAGCAATCCTTCAAAATTTAAATAATGCATCCTTCCATGTTTCACCTTGAACAGGAGGGCAGCAGTTTTAGGAACAAGTTACATTAATAAAAAGAGAGATATCTAAGTTATCTCGCTTACGAGGTCTTGCGACTGAATACTCTGGAAGTGCAAGACACGCTACCGCTCACTACGCAGCTCTCACAAGTGCATCGTTCAGCCGACACCAAGTCTCGATCCTTGACTGCGCAAGCACCTGTGAACGGGCACCCTGCATCTGTGTCCTCTTGGACGCTAGAGATACGTGTGAATACAATATAATGTGAACACACATATGACAGAGCTGCAATAATTTCCACCATAATAACATAAGAGTGTGAGGACCAGTAGACCGATATGTACAAAAGTTTCATGACATAGTGTGAGAACTGTCATTCCTAAAGTGGCCGAAGTTAAAGAAAGGAAAATATTTTTTGTGATAAAAAATTGAGTTTTTAGCGTCAGCTTGACAATAATAGTCACATGCTAATGTTTTCAGTCTCGCCTGAAAACAATTCTCGTTGTTTTCAGGCAAACTGCCTCACTTTAGCAAGACCGAAGTTAAAATTATCTAATATTGGTTGTTACAAAAATAATGGTCGCTCGAAGGTCTGGGGTTTGAAAAGTAATTTTAACACAACTTTTTTAGTTTATTTTCGATGAACCTTGGCATGCATAACAATTAATGTGTGCTCATTAATATTTTGTAACTTCTTTTCAGACAGAACATAATTTTGAAGGATAGAATCCCTCCATGATGAACATGACAAAACATAACCTTCGCCTACTTATGTTGCACGAGTTCAAACTTGGGCACAACGCCTCTGAAGCTTCTGCCAATATCAACCGAGCATGAGGAGAAGAGTCCACAAGGGATCGGACAGTACGAAGGTGGTTCGGGAAATTCCGGAGTGGTGATGAGAGCCTTAAAGATGAAGAGGGTAGAGGACGTTTGGGTAGTCTCGGGAACGAGCAATTGCATGCGGTTGTTGAGCAAAATCCACGTCAAAGTGTTAGAAAATTGTCTCAGACACTTGGTGTCAGCATTGCAACAGTCTCGCGCCATTTGAAGATTATTGGAAAGGTGAAAAAGCTCGATAAATGGGTTCCTCATGAGCTCAATGAGAATCAAAAGCATAGGCGTTTTGAAGTGTGCTTGATGCTCTCTCTGCGCAACACCAACAATCCCTTTCTTGAACGAATTGTCACTTGTGACGAAAAGTGGATCCTTTATGATAACCGTAAACGATCAGGTCAATGGCTCGATTGTGATGAGCCCCCAAACACTTCCCAAAGCCAATGTTGCACCAGAAAAAGATTATGGTGACTGTCTGGTGGTCTGCAATAGGTGTTATTCACTACAGTTTTTTGAGTCAATGAGACCATTAATGCAGAGAAATACTGCAATGATCTCGCTGTTATGCATGCTCGATTGAGCGAAAAGAGACCGGCATTAGTGAATCGACGTGGTCCTATTCTGCTCCACGATAACGCGCGACCACATGTTGCAAGAATGACCGTCCAGAAACTCACAGAACTGGAATACGAGACTTTACCACATCCTCCATATTCTCCAGATCTTTCACCTACTGATTATCATTTATTCAAGCACCTAAGCACATTTTTGGATGGTAAAACTTTTAGGTCTAAGCAAGAGGTGGAAACGACCTTCAAAGATTTTGTTGCATCACAGCCATTAACTTTTTATCAACAAGGGATAAATAATCTCGTAGTCTGATGGCAGAGATGCATAGCTGCTCAGGGTTCATATTTTGACTAAATTCAACATCTCTATTGTTCATTTACCAAGGATTAAATGTATGCTTCTGAAATCAGTCATTATTTTCGTAACAACCTAATAAATCGCTGCCAATTTTTTTTAGAAAATATGTCACTTCAAAATTTTGACTTAGTAGGCTATTGCAGTTCAATCTATGCCGAATAATTTAGATTAAAGAACAATGAGAACCTGAATCATATACTAATTGATTAAGGAAGGGATATTTCACCTCAATCAAAGCTGGAAATTATTTTCAATTATCTAAAAATAAATCGGTGAAACTTACGTTTCTAGAAACCTTGAGCACAAATGAGTAGATTTTACGAGCCCAAACCCCAACACAGATGTTAGTGGACGCGTTTTCACACGATAGTGTCGATAAATTTTTCTCTCTCTTAAGAACATGTTAAGAGTCGCATACACATGATGATGTTCATCTGGTCTCACAGCTATGGTTCATTTCACCTCCACTTGTTATTCCAAATAAATTTCTTGCTTTTATGTTTGCAAACTATTTTCACGAGTGATTTCTTCGTGAAATCATCCAAGTAACTGCTTACACCACATTATGAGTGGGTGATATAACATTGTAAAAGACAAATTTAATTCTGTTTCTTGATATGAAATAATAACATTATTGTGTAAGTAGGTCTGCTTGTGGTAATATGGTTTCTGTTGCACTGGTAAGCAATATCATTTTTTTTATTCAATGAAGCAGGTACGTAAGCGGTTCCATAAATAGTCCTCGTTCAGACACATATGAATGTTCAACACTCCAGCTTTACAAGATTCATGCTCAAAATTTCCAAATTTTGCTACAACATCTGAAAGAAGAAAAATGAACATGGTGAACACACAATTCCAAATGGCAGAAAAAGAATGGAATGGCACAGGGATGAAGAAATTTTATCCACTTGAGAAGTTTTGATGTCTGAGAAAAGTAAAACCATACGTATAGCTCTAGCTTATTTATTGTGACACCCTCTAGCATAGCTTGCTGAAGGCATCATAAATTTTGTTGTAAACATCCAGTATATTGCAACAGGAAACCTCGCCATGGAAGACGTCATCACTCTTTAACTTCAGGGAGTTATGTCACGTTCTTATTTTACGGGTGGAATTCCAAAACGCAAGGTCCACCTGGCGTACTGTGCAACCTCGGTGTTCGTCAAGTAGAATGAACAGGGTCATAAATCTATGTACTTTTCACCACGTTTGTAATGCTTATGGTCATTCCAGAGTTTCGTTTTGTCGAATTTAACATACTTGGACATTTGCACAACATATATATCTCTGAATATTTAACATAATGTTTGCACAATATATATTCTTTTACCTACAATATTTATGTAAGGTTTTGGTATGTCATGAAGTACTACTTCACCAAGTAAACAAGAGTCTGTAGCTGTTCAAAATGTACATCCCATGGAAAAACTGAAAAAGGCATTTAAAAATCCTCTACAACTTACTGAGCTAATCTTGATCCCATTAAAATTTATTAAAAGCCCATGCAAATGTAAAGTAGCAATCCAGTGCCCTTATACTTGTCAATTCCTTACGACAGAGAAGAATAACATTTCACAAAGCCGAACATATTAGAATTACATAGCGGGAAAAGATTTTGATTAATGTCATAAAGGTATTTGCTATAAAATCAGTTCATAAGTACTAAAGTTTCATTTCGTATATCCTAGGGACCAAAATAATAACACAGAATGGCAAGGAACTCTTACGAAACTCAAGACGTATGTCTCATTATAGAAACATTCTTTGGACAGAATGCTGCGTGTATGGAATACGGGAAGTGATGACATTTATTCATATGCGATGTACATCGCAAAGCTTCTGCTAATTCCGTGCTTTAAATAGGAAGCTCAAAATTCCCCGCCCGTAGTCCTGCATTAAGAAAGCAAATTATTATCTGGAAGCCCTGAAAATGCTCACCATGACCTAAAGGCAGTCCTCTGCTCGTCCACGTTCTTCTTAGACTTGACCAAAAATTTTCGAATCAATATCCGTAAATTTATATAGGATATAAATTTACTGGTATTGATATTATAGTAAAAAAATTGAGAGCTACCAAGCACAAGGTTGCCGCTATATGAAGCTTTCAGAGTAAGATAAAGGCACTGAGTCATGAATCATTGCATTCTGAGACCATTACTGTGCACGTGAAGCTGTCCATTTGTCCGTATAGAAGTATTTTATCACAGAGCCTCACTTCATTGCACTCTTGTGCATTTCCATGTCAAGTACCCGATTTTATTCTTCAGTATATAAACTAGCACTTTTATTTACATACATGTAGCTCTCTAAATCAACAGACTACTGGTTTCAATGTGTGTCATTACGGAGCGACTCACTGCTCACAGAGGTCAAATCTATAAAATTCAATTAATAGAACGTTAAATGATCCATATTGCCTGTTTTGTAAAGACTCTGTTCAAAATTCGCTTTCCAAAGATGTCTGGTTGTTATTAAATACATGCTTCACTTTCTAACAATTTGAATACTCTCCTAAAGCATGATATTTTACAAATAATAGTGCTGATACGTTGCGTAGCATTTGATTTCAATGATCCATCTGAAATATATATGCACCTTCACTTCCTTAGAGAATTTCGATACGTTATTGAAGTTTTATTCCACACATAGCTCATGCATTGCATAGCATCTGACTTCACTAATCTATTCGTTGAGGAATTCATTTCGAGATACTGCTTTACGAGTGCGTGTTACCCAGCAAGGATGACAAATCTTGACCGACACTCAATAATTAGAGAGACAAGCACTCAAACGACTTAAGCAACGCTTACTGTCGGTTAGTGTTTGCAAATGTTGTAAGTACAGACCCAAAATTACCCAACACCTAACAATTTTGACCTTTGCTCACTCATTACTGTCACTGTAGCCCAGTGGTTAGCGATATGTGCTTGTATTGCCAGGTCCTTGTTTCGAGGGTTTGCTTCTACACGTGGCATTTGAATTTTTTCTGCTTGTGACGCAGGGATCAGGAAGACTGGCTGATTGACTTAACTAAAACACTATTCACTCAAACTTCCAAATCATTGCAACGTGTCTACGAGCCTCTACCTCAAGTCACAAGATGGACGGACACTATTGCTGGAAGTATGATTACAAGTCTTAAAATAGCATTAAGAATTTAAAACCCATTGTATATTTCATGTATAACTGAATAGAATATAGTTTATTTCTTTCCTTTGTTTCTTTTCTTACGTTGTACTGTACTCTTGCTCGGTGATCTTAGCTACCCCAGAACTGTTGTTCTCAACTGCTGTTCCAGCAATATAAATTATTGTAGTGCGCAGTGTAATGTACACAGCTCTAATTTATAGTTGCATACTATAGTGTCATTTAGTTCTATAAGTTAAACATTAATTCAGCCTCATATAATAATATTTCATGTTTCAAAAATAACTCATGAGAAAAGTTTAATAGTTAGAGATGCTTATTTTTCAAGCTTCCGAATATTTTACACGAATTATAAAACATACAGGAATATACCGTATTTTAATTTGCCTTGCAAAAAATGTGAAATCAATGTCCTAAAATATTGTTTTCAGTACCTTTTGTGTAATTGTTTATTCACTGAATTGACATTATATCGTTCACTTCAAACTAAATCTACAAATAGCAGTAATAGCGACACAAGAACTTGTTTCAGAAAAAGCACCTTCCGTTTATATTTCCATGCAAACGAATGAATTGGTGGACGCATTTCATGAGAAGGAAACACGCGTTCTCTGTTCTTCAACTTTACAGCGTTAGAAAAACTTTGCCTGTGATAAAATTGACAAATTTGTTGGTGAACTCGGTTAGTGGTTAATTGCATGCACACTCGTCACAGACTGCAGGTAGTCGAATCTGCTGCTGTTACATCCCTGGACACACAGTACATATAATTATCTAATCATTCATAAAAATCTATTGAATGGTTTCCTACTCATGGCTATTCGTACAATACTCAATCTTACGCCTCGCCTAAGCAGCTCGGACGTTGAAAGTATCGGCTGCTCGGAAATTGTTCATTTAAACCAAGTTGAGAAGGGCATGCACACACCATGAGTAAGCATTGCCGATTTCGTAAGCTCATCTGCTAAATTTGTTAATCCTTTCGATCCGACTTTTGCTCCACCAAATTTTAGTGATAATGGCTGCATTAGCCCATATATAAAACATGTTTTCCAAATTACGAATATATTTATTTATAAATATGTTTCTTACTGCTGGGACAAATATATCCCATTAGGATCGAAAGGGCTAAGGCAATACTTACTAGCTGCTGTAACTTGTGCACCCACACCTGGAGGCCTCACCGCTGCTTGGTTTTGCTGATGCTCCCGGTCTGGGTTTATCAGATACATTTCCTGACAGGAGGAAACCCTTCTCATAGTTACATTCATTACATTCTAAGCCTTATCAATACCTCATTAATTCTCATTTAAATATTTCAGTCTTACTATTGCGAACTGCAACACCGAAAGCTTAACTCTAACTCATATATTGCGTGACTGTACACCTGTAAAAGGATAATTTGTTTTTTAAGTTGAGGAACAGGTCACCAGACATGAGAGTATGATCAGGTGAGGTGCGACTGAACGTGGGGGAGAAAGTGGAGATATAAATCTGAAGATTCGAGTATCGGATTTTATTTCCCCTTCCACAAGCGGTGGACAGACTCTTTGCAAGCTAAAAGAATTAATTCTTGTGTAAGGATGAAGTTAGTGACGAGGTTAAGAAAACTAACTTGTCAAAACTGTGGGAAACATTCATACATGTGGCAAGATCGACGAATAGACTTTTCGTAAATCAAATGTATTTCTAAGAAGAGATAAAACTTCAAATAAATAAGCAACTGAAATAAAAATGAATAAATGAACACATACTTAGTTATGGTTTTGGAAGAATAATGCCTGAAATGATGCTGATATTATATATTGGATAGTTTCCGTGAAAATTCCGCGGTTTAGATTTGACTAATTTGAAATTAATGTAAAGGCGAATGTATTAAATATTTACGACGAATTATTGTGTTTTAAATGAATGTTTTTCATTACTATATACAAAATTTTCATTCTGCATCTTGTCTACCGATAACAGGGCGTAGATAGTACCTGTGGAAATTCCAATGTTTAAAAGTGATAAAATTATGGATCAATGAAACAAAATTCATTTTTCAGTTTTACCCGTAGTACAATCAGAACCTGAACAATTTTCATGAATACATACAGAACTTCCATTCTGTATACATACAGAGCATCCATTAGGAACGAGTGCACGATTCTATAACTTACACGGTGCGGCAACATAACTTCCTTTTTTGGGAAGGAATTTCCTTTGAAAAAAGGAAATCATGTTGCCGCCTCCTGTATGTGCGAGCTGCCTTGGTAGATTGTGTGACAGAGTCGTCATTATAACGAGTCTACTTAAAACTTTTAACGCTGGAGAAAGTGACTTAATGAACTCATCTTATGAAAAATAGGCTTCCCCCCAAGAGTTGAAACAGATTTCCGAATCGAGAATTTATTTTTCCAGAAAATAAATATTCTCACACACCACACAATGCTCACACTTACCTCCTCTTCTCAGAGAACTCACAAGTTCTATCAACATCAAAAGACTCTCTCCAATGCACCTGCATTTTCCACGCACATCCAACTCCTCAAACACATTTCACAATCAAACCCACCCTCCACAAACACTCACTTCATACACGCATTCAAATTTATCTTCTATGAATGCCAAAAGTTCCTACTGTCGTCTCCTTTATAGCTCTCGCCACACACTCGCATGCATCCTCCAAACAGTTAACTCTGTACATACACGAACGCATTAGCCTCAAAATCATTCCTGAAATACACGCACACAAATATGCGTTCCATAGAAGTACCTTTTCCCACCCACCCACTCTCCATTGGCACACTCCTAGTGCTCACACTCTGCCTATACCTACTCTCCCCATCCACACATCCTCTATTCTCACACGCATTTCACTCACGCTCATTCCCCAGCCCCTCACTCCCATTATACATATTCTTCAAACACGCCCACCCAATCCGCTCATTCCCCATACATTCCCGTATACTCACCTCACATTCCACTCTACATATCATAGAAGTGGTCGCTGTGCTCCAATTCCCTTCAAAAACTCAAACGTCAGTCGTGTGGCCAAAATTAATTTGATGCATTAACTTTTTACATGTGCCCTCCTTGGCCTGAAATGCTCTCCTTACTGAAAAATTAACGAGCTGGAGATTCAAGCAAAGAAAGTTTACCAAGTGATGATCACAGCCTTCCTAATCGTAGCTACAGCACTCGTTTAATAGTTCCCAAATTTTCGAATCTAGAGCATGTAAACTTAATTTCTGATTATTTGAAGTAGAAGGTATATAGGAATGCGACGTCCTTCCTGCTACTGCTATCATACTTCTCTATTGAGGGTCGTAGTTTTACCACAGCACTGATGACATTAGTGAGAGTGAGTTTCGGTAGAGCACTTCTGAAGTAAAATCAAAGCGTTTCACCAGTCTAAGCAATCTTAACACGTTTCCTGCAATTGCCAAGCAGGTGCAAATCCTTACATTGTACACATAGTCACTAGAAGGCTTTGTAAAACTCACTCCTATATCAATCTAACCGGTACCGAGCCCACCAGGGGCCTCTTCGCGGGAAATGTGTTAAACTATGAATTCTTTCGATAACTTTTTCGCATTTTCTTATAACATCCATAGAATCACATGTACGAGTAACTCCGACATATTCTGCTCATTATCTTCCTTGTCATTAGTAATTTCATCACTGTTACGTTGATTTATTTTTAAGAGTGTCATATACACTCTCTTCAAGAGTAACTACCAGCGCGTATTCGTTGACACTCTACTCTCAGAAAAAGAGGTCATTTAATGAACTGTCTATGATTCAAACTACCACACTATCAACGAGCGTGAACATGTTTTTTAGTCAAACCTCTGTATTTGACTAAAATTCCTTGTCACAATTTTCACACTACACCTACATGCATTGGTATTCCGATACTATTTGCTCAAAGCCTTTACAAACTCTGCTCCTCTTTGTTTATTTTCCAATGTCTTTGACGTGTCGCACTAGTGGGCAAAAAAATGCCCTCTACTTCTTGTAGACAGTTACAAGCTCACATCGTGTAAATCACATTTACTTTTCTAAGCCATATACGTCTTGACACTCTCAGGTAACACTTCTTAAGTCATCAATTATGTTCTTCACTCCTTCCAACCAAGCACAGATGTTTACTGTCTGCTCCTCCCCGGCAGTTACGCCGAATCACGCGTACGCAGCGGGTTGTTCATCAGTATTGATTCAGCAACATCAATCTGATATCCTGCATGTCATCGTCCATCGCAACACTCTATTTAAAGGTCGAGATGATATTACAAAGATATTGCTGACTTCTGAACTGAGTGAACTGAGTTTACACCAGTAAAATGGTTAAGTGTACTCCAGTCAATTGATTGTGTTTACACCAGGAAATTTTTTGAGTTTACTCCAGTCAAATGCCCGACTTTACTCCATTGAGAGACCTGATTTTACTCCAGTCAAATGCTTAAGTTTACTATAGCTAAATGCTAAGTTACGTCGCAATAACCCCTTCTTGCCTTGATCTGAAAAGAATTATTCAGTATTGAAAGCAGCTCACTGCAATTTATTGGACTTCTCGATTGCTAACAAGAAGAGTAGTTGATGTTATGGAGACTTAGTTTAGTATCTATTCAAATGAAGAAAAAATACGGTTCACAAAAAGACAAGTCTGGGGTGTTTGCATCAAATGTATGGATTTTAACCTCAATTGCTTTATCAGAATTCTTGGACTGTAACTTAGCTTCTAAACTAAAAACAAAGGCGTAAATTTTAGGATCATGTTTCATTAAAACGTGTTAATGAATTTATAATTAATTATTCCCTTAAAAGTGACTTGGATAGCCCTCCGCTGAAGAAGAACGACTTCACCAGCATCTGTTGCATTGTTTGGATCGCGTACAGTAGCGGGACATCGGTGGAGACTCGTACACCAGTCTTAGCACCACCCCAGAATATGAATGGAAAGGGAGGCGGAGCGGAAGACGATCACTTCAGGAATGTACGTGAGTCATCTCGTAAGAATGGCAGAGACGAGGCCAGGCTGCATGTCGGTTAGCATCTTGATCACAACGTTCCGTTGAACTGATACGTAAACAGCGCCCGGGGATTCGTATGCCACGTGTCTTTTTAACTGTATTCAAGTAATCCCAGTGGGATTCAAAGGAACGTGCTACACACCGCACACTTGGAGGCAACACGTAACATGAGAAAGTGTTTTTTCCTTAAAGAGTCCTCTCACGTTTCGCCTACTCTTCTTCATACAGCATGAACGCAACAGTGTAGCAGGCCTGTCACTCTCAACTTGCAAACCGTATTTCCTGCTTGAGCTACTATTTTGACTCCCGACAACGGTGTGGCAAGCACCTAAAGACGTACGCCTCAACGCTGACACTCTATTCATTAATTAATATTAAAAGTCTGATGACTACTTTCCGGGGCCTGATTACTAACCCAGTGGCTAAATACGATTAGATTATACCTCTTTAACCGCAAAGAACCCATTTTTAAAGAAATACCTGGAACACAAACAGCCTCTTCCGTTGTATCTAAAAATTCAATTGCATTATTTACTAGGTTTTGATATCTTCAAATTCAGGAATCTCACGTACACGGCTTTAGAGCTTGAAGTCTTCTCAGTAGAAGTATTATTGTTTGACTAACTCGGTGTTCAGGAGAGGAGGCGAAAAAGAGAAGATATGTGCTCCCGTGTCCAACTTTATGGGTGGTGTTGTTACTGAATGGGGAATGATTTTACAGCTAAGGAAGCGCTTTAATTTGCAGAAATATCATATTAATGGAAAATGCTATTCACCAGCCAAACATTATAATATACATTAAGATTCTTACACTGGATTGGTTTGTACGCAAGGTAATAGTACACGGGCAGTGATATTCACTAAGTTTTGGAATCATGCACTTAGAACCCATCTCTATATCAAATGACGAGCTCATAAAGCATTCCTTTCCCAACTAACACTGATAAGTCCCTACAAAAACTTCGCTTCTTCGAAGGCATATTGGTTGTCATAATATTTCAGAATAAGGTGTAGTAAAATACAATGTATGAACTGAATACATCACATTTTCCAAATACCCACTATAGAGTATACAGAAATCCCACACGAAACACTGAAGAACATACTTTTAAGCATCGTTTTGCATAAAAGAGATAACAACTCCCCTGTACCAACTACAAGAACAAATTCAACAAAGGTTGGGTGAGGTGTTGAATGAAACTGCCGCTGTATAAATACGGTAGTTAAACATTGACACAAGTGCTACTAACATGGGCCCGGAGCTTCTCCCACTGAGGTGCTGACAGTTCACCGCTTTACTCTGAAGTGCCAGAGAGATAAAAGAAGCTGGGAAAATCCATGAGAGAAGCCCTGTATTCTCTTACCGGCTGTTATTTTAAGTGTTTCAAAATGGGACAGCAAAATCAGTTCAATGCGACATAAAAATTATGAATTGTGCTTCATGGAATAAGAAAATAAATGCGATAAGTTTTTAGCAATTTGTATCAACTCGGGCGTAGTACGGAGTAGGACAAGAGAAAATTGATCTATTTGCTTTATGTAACTGGAACTTCAGGGCGATGGCTAGCAAAAAACGTAATTTCTTCAGCATGATGGTAATCGTCAGTCGAGTTTCTAAACAATAACCGTCAAGGAATGGAGACTCTCATACGTACCATAATTGACTCATAAGCAAGTTTTTGTATTGGTTGATAGCGTAAATAAGAAATCTCCTAGCAACAGACTTTCAGAACTTCAATAGCGGTTCAACATTCACACCTTAATTAGAGAGCT
>VCRD01000269.1:273952-342880 GCA_006783055.1 Trinorchestia longiramus
GCAGTTAAAACTTCCTTTCTGTACACTCTTCAACTGGACAACTGAGATTAAAAAATTTCTCAATATTTTACTCCTAACAGGGGTATTTGTTCCATATATGAATACTAAACTCCCAGTTCATCGTGTATGGTCAGTGACAGGGATATCATAAGAGGAAGTACTCGTAAGTGCTAGAAATGGCCTATTATTTAATTGATACGTTTTAAAATTGCTAGAATATATTCATATGACTATCGTATACCAAGAGTCATTTAATGATTGTGTATAATGAATCAGGTAATCATTGTGTAAAAATTGATGACTGAGAGTATGACTGTTACCTCTCTTTCTCCTATCCTTCTTTAATTCTGGTGTCTGTGTGTGATTGAGATGCGTGTGGTGACTGAGGTGCCTGAGCGTGATTGATACCTTAACTTTAGACGGCATAAGACTTTGGTAACAAACCAAAAATGGACGAATCACCTCGTTCCTGTAGCCATATTTTGTTCTATTCGATTCTACTATTATTTACTGGTGTTCAAAGAGACTTGTACGATAATATGAATGATGTTTAGTGTATCATTAACTGGGACTTCTCAAACGTGTTCATTATATGATTCACGAATGAAAGATATGTTTGAATGGTAGGTTAGTAGATAGGATAACATTTTCATTAGTCCGAAGAATTTACTCTCTCTAGTCGGAAAAAGTTGGTGCACTGCAGGGAAAACATTCCGGCATTAATGTTTCAGAAAATATTCGGAAAATAAAGTCTTTATCTATGTTTTTGTACTTTTTTAAATTATAATGTATAACGTTGGAATTATAATCTATGAGTTAAGTTTTTAGACTTTTTCCCTCTGCACCAACTGTTTCTGGCCAATGTCAAAAGTTGCATACACCAACTGTTTCCGACCAAAGGAAGTAGAAACTATTCCTTAACTTATCTTTTACCTTAACACTCTACAACAACATCAGTTGGCATCCTATGCATTCTCCTATGAAACACGAAGAATTTCATTCATGAAGCCATTAGAATTTTTAACCAAAAGGGATTGTTCCAGGTGAGTTATTTTCTCTATGTTACCAAGAAACTCTTAAAACGGTAAATTTACGCACGCAAACTTGTATGTATTCTCACCACGTGTACAGAGTAAAGAAATGGACAGATAAAATTTACAGCTTCCTCGCTTTGCATCCACTAATGAATGTCTCACTAAGATACGCAAATGTTTGTGCAGATTTGAATAAACGCCAGTCACGATTCTCATTTTTGCTTTGCAGTGAATTTTCCAGAAGCATTCGGGCGCCTATGATGACGATTGCGGAAATTTCTTTATAAACAATTTGCTGCATCACTCGAACTTATTTTCTCCACTTAAAAGGCTATTGAAATTTTTTATTTCTTTTAGCACTCATGTGGAGATGTATTTGACAGAAGTTCAGCGTAAGTCTTTAATTGTCTTCCTACAAACGAGTCTACAGGCTGTGGTCGTGGCGTTATGGCCGTGTCAATGCATATCCCGGTTCGTTAAAATAATTTTTACCACACTTTTACTATAAAAACATTGGTCATACTTAATGTAACGTTTCAAATTTAAATAGATTTTTCAAAAGTTATTTTTCTGTGAAACAGATGGCAATGAGTTTCATTACGCATTTCATTACAGAACTAGTGTACCCTTGCCATCAAATATGATGGTAAATACTGTTGGAAAGATATTAAATAAAATTACATATAAGAACGCAATGCAATATATTTAGTTCTATATATATTAACAAAGGACAAACGTTTTAATTGAGTATTTCTTTGATGACAACATTCCTAGTGAAAAACAAATCAAACAATAAATCCTCTTTTCTTTGATTTGCCTCTTCTTCAGTTTCATTGGCAATCCTTTGCTGCACTCTCTGTTTCATCTCATTTCTTCTTTGATTTTCCTCTTCTTCAGTTTCATTTGCAATCCTTTGCTGCACTCTCTGCCTCATATCTTCTCTCCTTTGACTTGATTCTGCCTCAGTTTTAGCAGCTATTCTTTCTTGTGCTGCTATTCTGTGATTCCTTTTACGAGCACAACGCTGGTCATCATCCTCCTATTCACGCCTCTGCGCTTGCCTTAGTCTTGCTGCTGAGCTTATGGCCTCTAGTCGTTCTTGTGAACTACTTGTATACTGATCCCGCCTCTGTTGCCTTACAACAGCTTGTTGTTCTTGTTTTTGAGATAATATTTCTCTCGCTTTTCTTTTTCGCTCTCGATTCAGTCTTTTTTGTTTTGTTTGAGTGGAGTTTCCATGCTTAAGCTTATTTCAAATGTAACTTATTTTTCTTGTGACAATAATAAACACTTAGAATACAATATTTTTGAGCCACAATATACCGCTAAACTCGGTATCCACGATACTGACTCGAGTAAATAAGGCTCTGGATCTCTCTAATTTTTTTAAAGTAACTTATTATAGTGCACTTATACAGCGAAAATGAATGTATTAATTTACCAGTGAACTGACACCAAGACCGCTAATCTATTCTTAAAAGCGTGACACGAAACGTATAAATAAATAATATATAAATAAATATATGAACACATGACGGTCATTCTTAGTATTAGATTAGATAAATTACTTACCCAAGCAATTCACTGAGGTAATCAATCACAATATTTACGAGTTTCCAACTGTGTCGTCGCCATTAAAGTCTTCAAGATCACTTTCACCTTAACCGAAGATTAGTATGCAAAAAGCGAAATCTGCTCCCATTTCACGGAATGGGGAGCTGAGTGAAACATCATGATGATGTTGCAAGACGCTAGTCAGAAGAGTGTGCACCATCTGCTTGATCCTCCCTGCTGGTGGTGTAACATTTCCTAGACAAGAGAACAACTCTTTCTTCTATTTACAGTCTTATCAAAGAAATAATTCTCACCGTATCAACAGACACATGACAATTTTACGACAATACGTCTCACCGTATCAACAGACAAAACAATTGTACAACAAAGTACCTCACCGTATTAAGAGACACACGATAATTTTACGACAAAGTATCTCACCGTATTAACAGGCACACAGCAATTTCATCAACTTGTGGTAGGTACAAGGAAAACTGATCGTTTTCTTAATAAAGAAGCTATTTGAAATGCATGACTTTCATACATTGTATGTAGGTCTCGAAATGAAAGTAATTTTTTTTCATTGGATAAAAATTAATCATTTGATAGGGAAAAGACTGATAAATACACTAATATTTATTATTAGTTTCATATCTACAAGCTTTTTCAACGATCATAAAAATGTACGTATGAGCTGAAGAAAAATTGGAACGCTTTTGTTTAGCAATGGACATCATTCAAAATTTTATTAATACATTTATGAATGACAGAAAAAGAAAAATTATGAATGGGTGAAAGCGTTTTGCAAAGATACCAATCCATTTTTAATGAGAAACTCTTGTGATCAAATGAATCCGGCGTTAAAGTTTTATGATTTCTTTACAGTGTTGTATAACCTAATCTAGATCTACTCTCCCTATTCCGACGTAATTAATTAAATAGAATGAGTAAACAGTGCAATTGTAAAATGGCAAAAGCTTGTTTTGTTTAGTGAAAGGTCTCTTCTTCGATGTTGCACAGACCGAAATTCTGCTTTGAAACAATGCGCAGCACATATACGTAGTACTGAAGATAAAAAAATTTCACGAGTGTATTGTTCAAGAGGGAAAAAATGCTTTCTAATCGAAAAAACTGGAACGGATGAATTCGTACCGAAATCTTTACGCAGGTCTACGTTAAGAAGTCAAAAAAATCCTAAGATCATTTGGTCCACTACTGCTGAACAATAGGACGGTGAGAAGAACGACGTGAGAGCACGTATATGGAATATGTACACCACTGGCCATCTTACTTCCTCATTGCAACTACAGTCCCAGATCACTCATTTCGCTTCTCATATCA
The DNA here is from genome assembly GCA_006783055.1 of Trinorchestia longiramus. NCBI lineage: Eukaryota > Metazoa > Arthropoda > Malacostraca > Amphipoda > Talitridae > Trinorchestia > Trinorchestia longiramus. The sequence continues at coordinate 277,882 of VCRD01000269.1, forward strand.
AGCATCTTGAAGAGGCAGGTTTGTACATTCAATCATGTCTAACATTAATAATTGTTGAATCATAAAATAAGGAATTGTAAACGAAGGAAGAACAGATTTCTAAACTCAAAGAAGTATAATATCAAAGAAGTTATTGAACCTTAAATGAAGAATTATAAACAAATGAGGCAGCAAGTTAGTGTATTTGATCAAATATAATACCCAAAAAAATTTCGGCTCTTAGAGAAAGTATTATGAACGAACATTGCTATAGTTTTAAGGGAATTTCGCGGCTTATGAAGCCTTCATTACTGAGTAGATTAATTTAATGGAGAGCAGGACGTCAGCTTAGTTATCGCAAGAGTACACTTGTGATGAACGCTTCCCTCACGCGTTGCTTGAGGGTTGAAGGCTCGTCGAGGGCAACAACGACTACAAGGAATGACAGAAGGCGGAGGTTGAAGAAAGAATTGCAAGTGGAAACTTAGATTTCAAGATCCGGAAGTAGAGATCAGTTGGTGGAAATTAGGATTATACGATCGGAAGTAGAGATCAGTATGGGGAAATTTAGATTGTAAGAGATCGGGAAGTAAAGATCACGAAGTTGAAATCCAGACCGTAAAAGATCAGGAAGAAGAGATTATCGAGTGAAAATTTGAATTGTCTGATCGGAAAATAGCGATCAGGAAGAAAAAAGTACTATTGTATTATCGGGAAATAGGGACCAGTAATGGGAAATTAGGAAGCATAAATCAGTGAGAAAAAGTAGTCAATAAAAGGAAATTTAAAATCGAAGGTCGAGATCAGGTGATCTGAGGGAATAAATTAGAAAGAGAAACCGAAGGGTTGGAAATCGGAAGGGAAAATTGGGATAGAAAGATCGGGAAAGAGAGGAGTTTCCATTCAAAGTCAAATAAGAGACTTTCGCATGCTACACATCAGTTTTCCAGTAAATCTGCTTGTATTAATGTTAAATTTCATTCAGAACTGCGACTTAAGAGGGCACGAGTCAGTTTCAAGCTTGCCAGTGTGAGCTTGAGCAAAAAATGGAACCCTCTTTTTATACATACTAGTGCAATGCCCGTTAATAATTTGTTGCAAAAGCATGAAATTTGTTACATAAGCAAGCATGAGATGACCAGAAACGTGGTCTTCCTCAATGTCGTTTTTCTATTTATATTGGAGAATGAGCATGGAACCTGGGAAGATATTGACAAAATTGTTGTTGCAGAGCTAGTGTACCCGTGCCATCAAAAATGATGGCAAAATCTTTCTTGAGATAATTTATAAATCTTTCTTGAGATAATCTTTCTTTCCCTCTTCTTTTTCGCTCTCGATTCCGTCTTTTTTTCGTTCGAGTGGAGTTTCCATGCTTAAGCTTATTTCAAAGGTAACTTGTTTTTCTTGTGACAGTAATAAACACTTAGAATACTGTACAGTATTTTTGAGCCGCAATATACCGCCAAACTCGGTAACCACGATACGGACTCGAGTGTAGGTATAAGGCTATGGATCTCTAATTTTTTTGAAAGTGACTTATTATAGTGTATTTGTACAGCGAAAATGTGTGTATTAATTTACCAGTGAACTGAAACAAAGACCACCAGTGCTAATCTATTCTTAAGAGCGTGACACGGAATCAATTTCCAAAATCCTTGGCCTTATACTAAGTGGTAGCCAGGTTACTGGTCAAACTAATTTAAAACATTTCTTTTCGCATTTTCAATTAAAAATATCAAAGCATCATGATGAATTTCAACAGAAAAAGGTCAAAAGAAAATTTCTATTTGTAAAAATAAACCCATTGTGTACTCTGGATACCATAATGCAAGTGAAAGGGAATTGAATAGCCACAGAAAAATAATGCAATAAAATGATTTATTGTGTTTCTTAAACTTTATCCTTGTTGCTATCAAAGTTATCGATTAGAAGAGTGTGACACACGGACGGACAGATAGACAGACGTACAGACGGACGGACGCGGCTCTTATTAACTACATTTAATGAATTAATAATCACTGTAGTCCCGTTCACCAAATTCACTGACAAAATTATTCAGTTCACTCTCGACTAATGATGCAAAGAATTGCGCTGTACGAACACCGCACACACGAACACACGCTTAGTAGAGCCCTACGCGTGGCGCTGGTCCATCCTGTTGTTTACACTACACTGTATACATATATATGTATATATATATATATATATATATATATATATATATATATATATATATATATATATATATATATATATATATATATATATATATATATATATATATATATATATATATATATATATATATATATATATATATATATATATATATATATATATATATGGAATGGTCTCTTTTATCGCCAGAACTGAATCGTTTAGATAACGGCATCTGGTTCATATGATCAATCCATAAAACGTCAGCAACATATCACTAAAATTTTGAGGCACTAAAGTCAAAAATAAAAAAACATAGGTCCAAATTCCTTAAAATGTCATACGTGACTCGTCATTCTCTCAGCGTCTACAGCTTGTTATCGACGCAGATGAACATTTTGAATGAAGCAAGTTAATTTCCATATATTACAAACATAACTACTATTTTCGCTTTGTTGCATTCCTATGCTTTAGGTTCTAACAGTAGAATAGAATAGAATAGAATAGAATAGAATAGAATGAGGCTATAGGAACGAACCTTCTGGTCCATTCTTGGGTCGGATAATTACTTCGATAATTATTCGGTTGTTTTACCCAAGTCCCATGCCGTATTTCTAGCCGCGTCAACCATGTCGGCAGCGGGATTAGAACCCGGGTCTTTCCGCTCGCAAGCAGATTCGCTCACCAGTCGACCAAGCTGGTGATCATCCATCCTGTACACAGTACCCCACACGTATTTTTTTTAAATTTGTGGTTTTTTGTGCAAATGAACATACGAGTAAATCGTGCTATTTTACAGTAATTTGAACTAAAAAATACACAAGTATGCAGATAGGAAAATAGATGGGTAGAACGATAAGTAAGTAAGCAAGCATATTTAAGTACTTTCATCCTACGTGTATAAAAAATATAGAATTTCCTAGGAAAAATTGTGTTCTTGTAAGAGAGGAGGGCTCTCAGCCGCCGAGGACTGGACCTCTTCAACAAGTGCCGAGTCAGAGCTACAACTCAGCGCGTCCGCAAAAGCAGACAGCACCACACATCGAGAAGCCAGCCTGAAAGTTCCCGTCTTTCTTATCGAACAAAGCCTTAAAATCTGCGACATAAGAATCTAACCAACAAGATGTAATCACATTCATATTTTTGGATGAGTTTGACATCGCATGGTGTAGCTACTGGAAAAATTCTGCACGATTGCTAAAATCATTGAACCATCTTCTAACACTGATTGTAAACTACAAGCGTGTAATTCTGAGACTCATCCCTGGTTAAAATATGTTTTGTCTTGAAGAAATGTCAATTAAGAACTGAATGAAAGATGTTGCAGTAGAAGGCGATGGCACTTCACGTATAAGAGACCAATAAAAACTTGCTATTACACGAACAAGTTTGCGGAAAAAAATGCCTCGTCTCTTCTGGATGCCGTCCAAGAGCAGTCTCTTTCTTCTGGATAATTGATGCAATGGCATGGGTGGCATTTTGGGTATAAAATGTATTACTTCTTTAGAACTTTTGATAACTTTTCTTAAAAATTACGTGTGCAGGTAGTAGTGTATGAACGTATCTATTCAATATGTAATTACTGGTAGCTTTATATATACTTGCTAGCAGTGTTTACTTACTGCTATGCTAACTTTCTCTATGCGTGCTAACAGTGCTTATGAAGTGAGTTCTGTAATGGCTGATTCTATCAAATTGAAAGTAAAGACAAGCTCTGTAGAATGGTAGAGGCTGGTAGTTATTACAGCTGACTGCACTTAATAAATTTAACTAAAGGGAAAGTTGTTTCACAGAACTTTTAGGCACTGAGCAATTGTCTTCAGCGCAACTTTCTCACAATTTCACGACTGATTCACAATCTAATACCTTATTTCATTTATAATTAATCGTACTTATCGACTAGCTTTGCATGTGCTTTATTTTATCTTCATTTTATACTAATGTGAAAAAATAAAAGAGAAACCAACATCAAAATCTTCTCAAAGAAGTGTTGGAAGCGGTGATGCTTTTAGTTTATTTATTTACTTATGTTTACTTTCCCTGGCTCTCTCTTTGCATCTACGTACGTCCCTGCATGACACGCACACATAATTAAAAATTTCGGATGCTTTTTCAGCTACCAAGACAGACTTAGCACTTTAGTTGCTGGAATTGATGTGTAAATATTTGCATTTTAAAATAATAATCAGAATTTTCAAATCTAACTATTATCTTTTGCAGTTATATTTCACACGTAAATCTCATATGAGGCACAGCCATACATGGATGCTAATTTTAAATTACATTGCTTAGTTCTCAAACATTGAGGTTCATTGGAACGTTTGTATTATTGCGCTAACATATTATTCGATAATTCACACTCCTCTCCTGTTCTTACCACAAATGTGTATTGAAAAATTTGTATTAAAAATTTGTCCAAATTAACATATCGAACAAAAAAATCATCATTCAATGGACGAATTGTTCAAAGTTTCCAAAAGAAATTATCTTTGACTGCAGACGCATGATTATAAAAAGAAATAAATGACACTAGAAGTAATCGAGATTGCCGATACTACATCCTTATTTACCGTGAAGAGCAAAATAATACAACAGGTTGATTAAATCGCCAGATTGCACATTTATAGAGCACGTACAATTACGAAAATTAGACAATATATATAAACAATAGTATAAAAAGGTTAAAAATCTATCTAAAACCCACAAATATTTAATAGCAAGAAATATATAGGAATATGTATAATAAATACGAGAACAAAAGTTTGCAATACCCAACTTTTTTCTCGATATTATACATGAAAATTATTGTAGGATTATTCGAGAATGTTCTTATACATTCTACTATTTGGCAACCGAACTTTCGTCAGCATTTATCTCCAATAACACGTCATCGGTACAGCACCTCTCGTTTTGAAAGGTTTTACGCATGAGTATGTATAAGGACACCAGCCAAGATCTTCGCGAACGTATTGTGGAGCTCAATAATGAAGGTTTGGGATATCGGAAGATAAGTGCACAACTGTGTGTTCCTATAGCCTCTGTTGGGACCATAATACGTAAGTGGAAATTCCGGAATACGACTCTCAGCAAGCCTCGAACTGGCCGTCTTCGGAAGATTAACGACCGTGCTGCTCGAAAATTGGTCCGAACAGTAGTGTAGAGGCCTCAAACTACTCGTGAAGAATTGAAGGATGATCTCAAGGCATCTGGGATTGAAGACAGCAAACACACGATCAGTAGGGCACTACACCGTGAAGGTCTTCGCTCCTACACCCCTCGTAGGACACCTCTTCTCCACAAATGCTGCGTCAAGGCCAGGCTGAAATATGCCAACCACCATTTGAACAAGCCAGCATCGTTTTGGAACTCAGTACTGTGGTCAGATGAAACCAAAATCGAACTATTTAGGAGAAACAGCACAAACCAGGTTTGGAGGCAACAAAACGAAGACTATAAACCAAAGTGCACCATACCCACTGTTAAGTTTGGAGGTGGTTCAATCGTGGTGTGGGGATGTTTCAGCTCAACAGGGGTAGGTAAACTTCACATCATTGAAGGAACCATGAATGGCAGGAAATATCGTGAAATATTGGAAGAGCAACTCCTACCTTCAGCTCGTTTGTTGAAATTGAAACGTGGATGGAAATTCCAACAAGACAACGATCCAAAGCATACTGCAAACAAAACCAAGGAATGGTTGAGGATGAAGAAGATAAACATTTTGGAATGGCCAAGTCAATTCCCGGACATGAATGCGATCGAAAACTTGTTGAGGGAATTGAAATTGCAGATTCAGAAAAGTGGTCCCAATAACATCATTGAACTCAAAGAAATTTGTATTGAAGAATGGAATAAGATTACGCCTGAGACTTGTAAAAGGCTGGTAGTGAACTACTATAAACGTCCCGAAGCCATAAATAATAATAAGGGCTATGCAACGAAGTATTAATGTATATATATATCTTGATATGTGTTGTAAACTTTTGTTAACTTATTTATTATACATGTTCCTATATATTTTTTATATTAAATATTTGTGGGTTTTAGATATATTATTAACCTATCTATACTATTGTTTTTATACAATCTAATTTTGTAATTGTGCGTGGTCTATAAATGTGCAATCTGGCTATTTAACGTGTTGTATTATTTTTCTCCTCACGGTATGTACATATATATATATATATATATATATATATACCTACATATATACATACACATCTATACAGTATATCCGATGCAGCAACAATATTCAGGAACGTTTTGCTCCATTCAAGAGTTGATGAAGGATACCAAACATCCAACAGTAGGAGCGACCACGTGTCCCTCCCTCTAGCCACATCCAGCCATCTGTCTGTACTCCTCCTGACGTCACGTGATCCTCCCACCTTCCCCCTCCTCCCACGCTAGTCGTGCTGTTTGTGCCATCAATTCATCTCTGCATTTTACTGAAAAATATCAAATAATTCGCTATAGAATGTTGTATTTCTCATTATTTCACTTAATAATGCAATATATTGATGTAATTACGCCTGTGTCGGGTCTCGCTCTCTCGCCTCAACAGAGAATGAGGGCGGCCGGCGGATCGATGGGCAGCTTCCCTCAGTACGGCCTACGGCTTGTTTCCCGGGCCTGTGCACTCGGTTTATGAGGCGCTGTTGTCGTGTTTCCTCTTCCGAGGGAAACTCAGTGTATGTGAGGGTAAGACCCGCTTGCTTCATCAGACTGAGGGAAAGCGAAAGAAAACTGCTACTGCTTCAGGACCGGGCAAAAGAGCGTCTGCCACACGTACCCGACACTCTCTGAGCAAGTTTGTCTTGATGAGCAACGACTCGTCTAGAATATAGAATTACAGATACATTTGCATCATGCAAATCGTTCACGGTGGGTGGATTAATGAATAATAAACGAAAAGTTGGAAGTATTTGATATACTTAACAATATTCTCTGATTTACCGCTACAAAATAGTTGCGTGTAAGATACAATTGAATTTTCAAAGCATAAATTTATCGTTTTTCGAGTTACATCGCTACAATGCCACATTTTACCCTTAATGCAGATATTCCTGTTATTTATTTACGTAATTAGGGGATCTCGCTGCCACATTTGAACAGTTCTTCTAGCCTCTAGTTTGTGACGATACTGCTGAGCAGTTACAGTGGAATAAATATATTTCTTTGAAATTGAGAAACAATTAAAAAACTCCCGTGAAATATTGAGTAAATGTCATTATTAAGGAAATATTTTTGATTATCGTTAAGAAATAACGTATTCAAAAGCCATTGCAAGATCCTGATGAGAAATTATTCGTAAAGCTACTAATGCTAGTACACTCTACGGAAAATGAGGCTTATTCACGTTTCATTTAAGTTTGTGAACACGGCAGCTGGTCCACCTGCTTATGGTTAGTGCCTCAATGACAGAATTGACAATGTTAACTAAAATATTCGGATGAATTTGATCAAACCAGTAATGCATTCAGTTTAAACAAATTTCACAGGAGCAGAAAATATTTTTACAGCATAAGTTTGTTGAAGGCATTTTCAGCTTAACTTTCTGCAATACCTTGTGCAAAACAAGACAGGGTCAATTAATCGGTTACTGCAATACCAAATGTACAACCAAGACTGGGTCAATTGACAGCTTTCTGTAATACCAAAGGTAGGGTCACTTCTCTGGAAAGTTTTACATGCGATCAAACAAAATTCTTTAATAATATCACTGAAATAATATAATCGAAAGTTGGGTTCATGAAGTATGAGTACACATAACGAATAACAAGCTCCTTTCTGCAGGGAACATTACACAGACATTCAGAAATAGAGTAATTGAGCTTTCCCTCAAAGAAATATTATCCGTACGTGAGAAACAGAGGTGCACGTACGAGTACGGTAAATGGGCTCAAGAAGAATTTACATTAACCCATTTTAACCCACTGTCCTCATTGGAGGACAGGCTATAAAGGCTAAATTAGCCTAACACCGAAGTTATTTCTCCACCGAACGAAACATTGCGTAAATTACCCCTTATATCTACACCTTTTTTATTCCCAACTTTAGAACGAAACATTTAGAATATGGGCTAAAGTGAATGATTTCTAATGGACTTGACCTACTATACATAGTATGATGGGGCTAATGGGTTAAACTGAGTTTAATGGTCAAAAACAGTGATATTGCTAGGGGAAGGAACATTTTATTAGATGACGAATATCTTAGTGCGGGGAAATTCGTGTGTTTTTTATAATTCAAAACTACATAAATTTTTTGGACACCTGAGATTCTGGAAGGTACAATGAAACAAAAACTCATCGAAAGAGGAGTGCTTCTTCCGAATTCTACGAGTACATCGAGTTTTCTAGGTTTAAGGACGAACAATTTGATATCAAACCCGGAATTTTCATGCACTTCTACTGGCAGAAAGACTGCGGAGGGTCTGATCTGAGCGGAAGAAAAGCAGAAGAAGAACATGGCAGGCTGGAAATTGTAGTGCAAATAAGAACTGTTTGAGACGAAGCTGCGTTGCAGAGGCCAACTGAAGGTCGAGGATTGGTAGCTAGGTTTTTTTTATTCTCCGGCCTTGCATGCCATGTGAGGTGCTACGCAAGACCCACATACGAGTAGTAGATGGTATGACGAACTGAGGATGTCGGGATGACGTAAGGAACAGACATTCGGAATGACGCACGGAGCATGGACAGTCGGGATGACGTACAGACAGTTGGGATGATACACGGACAATCGGAATGACGCACGGACAGTCAAAATGACGCAGGGACAGTCAAGATGACGCACAGAGACGGACAGTCGGGATAACGCACGGACAGTCAAGATGATGCACGGACAGTCGGGATGACGCACGGACCAGAAGTATTTTATGACACTCCTTAGTTAATTCAGGTGAGATTAAAAGCAGCACAAGGCACTCATGCATCTCTATATTTTCCCACGTACACATATTGTCATGCATCTCCATGTTACCCCATGTACAAATATTGTCAAGCATCTTTATATTGCCCCAGGTACAAATATTGTCATTCTTCTCTGTATTGCCCTATATAGTACTGTATACATATATTGTATACAGTACTATATACATATATTGCCGCTCTGTATACATATATTGCGATGCATCTCTATATTGTCCAATATAGATACAGAGATCACTCTACAATTCCTCCCTTAATGAATAACTGCAGTTTTTACGGTGTAAGAAAAATGCACAACTGTTCATAAATTACAGTATAAAAAAATTGTAACCAGCCTTGATCATGGCCTGCTTGAATGTGCAAACATGCCAAGTGAGAACAGCTCAACAATCTCTTTTATGTATGTTCAAATACTTCAACTATTCTATTTTGTTTCCGTACGCGACTCGTTTTTGACGTAACTGAACACAAACGCGCGTGGACATTTGTTTATGGAAAGCAGAACGTAAGTCTACGCAAACATGAAAGCAGACATAAAACATCAATTTAGCACATCAGTACACGAAAGTAAACGCCCGACATTTGTGTGGTGTAGCATCGACACGTGGTGGCCCAGGAGACAGGAAGCGTTCGATTGCTCTAATTAAAACTCTGTAATTAGTTAGAAGACCTCAGGCGTCTTGCAGGGAGCAGTCAGTAAGCGTATTGGCCAAAAATGAGAGGCTGGTCTGCTCTGATTGGTGGTTTGAGAAGTGTCGTAAAATGCATTAGTGATGAGGTCTACTCTGATTGGTGGTTTGAGGAGTATCGTAAAATGTATTGGTGATGAGGTCTACTCTGATTGGTAGGTTGAGGAATGTCATAAAATGTATTGGTGATGTGGTCTGCAGTGATTGGTGGGTTGAGGAGTGTCGTAAATGTATTGGTGATGTGGTGGTCTGCAATGATTGATGGGTTGAGGAGTGTCGTAAATGTATTGATGATGTAGTCTGCAATGATTGGTGGGTTGAGGAGTGTTGTAAATGTACTAATGTAGTTTACACTAATTGTTAACGCTATTATACTGCCCACATTTTTGGCATAAGAGCCATGCACTGAACATAAACGCACACAGAGCTTAGTAAGCCAATTGAAGATTAATATTAGGAAATTGACGGTATTAGTGAAGATTCACTAGGTGTATGTGTTTAAATAATGTGCTGCGGCTACAACCATGACAAAATTTTGATGGTTTTTAGCCGCCTATAAAATATAATTTATTTCTATTAAAGTGATCAACACGTACAGCATGTGTGTACTCACTTACGCTCGGAATATCTTATGAACCGATCTACTTTCTGTTGTGATGCCGTGGTATAGTAATGCCGTGATGCTGTGGTGGAGTAACGTTGTGATGCTGTGGTGGAGTAATATTGTGATGCTGTGGTGGAGTAATGTCGTGTTGCCGTGTTGGAGTAATGTGATGCTATGGTGGAATAAGCCGTGATGCTGGTGGAGTAATGTGAAGCTGTGGTGGAGTGATGTCATGATGCCGTGGTGGAGTAATGTGAAGCTGTGGTGGAATAAGCCGTGATGCTGGTGGAGTAATGTGAAGCTGTGGTGGAATAAGCCGTGATGCTGGTGGAGTAATGTAAAGCTGTGGTGGAGTGATGTCATGATGCTGTGGTGGAGTAATGTGAAGCTGTGGTGGAGTAATGTCGTGATGCTGTGGTGGAGTAATGTAAAGCTGTGGTGGAGTAATGTCGTTACAACCTAATTCATTAACCAATCATTGACAATAAGGTACATTGTGGGACAAAATTTGCAGGTAAATTTTAATCGAATTGTGCTTCTTCGTTTTTGTTTCTTTACTTCTATTTGTATAAAAATATTCGCTTGTTCATTCAGCCCAGGTCTACGATTTCTTCAACATAACGCTCAAACATTCGGAGACTAAGCTCACAAGCCTCCAAACAGCTCTGCACACACGCCTTATACGCAAATATAATGCCGTTGTGGTCAAAGTTTATGAAGTAGAATGTTACAAAATACTGTGTGCTCTGGTTGTATCAGAAGGTGTACGTTATTCATGTTTCTACAATCTACAAATCATCAATTTCTAAGCTACACCTCCCTGCACTCTGAGTTACATTCACTGTTTGGTAACATATTTTTTAATATCTGCAGGGCTTTATCACATACGAAAACTAATTATTTTGTTCTTTAATATACAACAAACAATCTTGATAAGAGAACTTTATTCAGTAATGATAAAGTTAAGAAATACTATGATGGAAATTAAGACACCGTTCTCTGAGGTCATCCTTGTCCTGACCCTCGCCATCACAGGCAGCGAGAAGGTTCCTCCGTGTCTGCAACGTCGGCAACGCTTCGTTTGTGCTGTTGTTGTCTGGTGATGTTCCTATGAACTCATCACTTCGTCGTCATCACTTACATGAGTAACACTTAGAGGCTTATTACGCCAGTAATGATGCTTTTTAAGTAGGTGAACTATTAAGTAGCATGAGTTGTTAGTTTTTTACTTCTTTTCGATGAAGAGACATTATGATGATGGGTGAGGGAATCTATATTGTATGCAAAAACAAGATGTGGTTAGATAAGAAACAAATATGAAATAATAGATTCACGATTTCAAGCTCATGAAAAGAACACGTTTGATGAAAAATTACAAGTTTAATAAGTCTCTATGCCTGATACAACAGTAATCATAGAGTGACACCATACATCGGATGAGGTTCAAGAGAGGAAGCACACACCCGCCACACAAGCACCAATTACCGGAATGTATTCCTGTCGCAGTTCTGGTACTCTGAATTTAAGGCTGAATTACATTGTATCTAATTTGCAGGTACAAAAAGTTTTTCAAAAAATTTTTTTGTTCTACATAAACCCTAAAAAACGCGCAGTGCTTGTGAATATGAAAGCCAGCGAAAGATATTAGAACACATGTCGATTTTTAAAGTTTGTCTCACAAAAATGGTTATAGGGTGTCATTGATCAATCAAAGGAAACTGAAATTAGGGAAGCAAACCAAACTCACTAAGCCAAAATGCAAGAGAAAAGTACGTACATGTGAACAGATTTTTGTACTGATTTAAAATTTTTAAAAACCTTCTAAAATTTCATGTTAAGTTTTGAATAAATCTTTAGAAATCTTTTTTGTGGTATCGTAAATAAGTACAGTCAGTTTTTTCTGAAAAATTTCCCAGGTTCTATGAATGTCGTCCGATTTAGGCTTTACATTCCTCCGTACGCGGCTTGATGACCTAAACTACACTAAGGCTTCATCTGGAGCTTGATGCAGGGATGAGCCAAATGCAAAACGTCTTGGTGGATGTACAAGACTGTATTATTGGCGCGTCATTTGCTAAAAAAATACGCAAGTCAGGCTGCCAGGATGGGAGAACTTCAGCTGCGATAGATACTATTTGTCTCGTGACACTCGGACGCCAGCTTCAGGAAACACGATTGAAGCAAAATTCCATTCGAGAAAAATGACAATTGCTGCAACGTCAAAGTCAAAGTCAGCCAAATATTGCGTATATCAGTATACTATAAATGCATTTGCTTTACAAGCATCCAAACTTTTACCTGAATACTAATGATGATGAAAAGTGTTTTTCCTCTTGACACAATTTAGAGCATCAGCATCACTCTAACTTGCTCCGACTGGAATTACTTTAAGTCAAATGACTAGTCAGAACTGGGGAATTACCTTCATTGTTGTGAACCCAAAAGACTTGAAATACTATCAATCATGTCCTTAAATTGATTGAAAGGAAGAAATGTTATTCTTTTCAGGTATACATGAGATATACAATGGTTTTTAAATTCTTAATGCTAACATCTTCAGACTAGTAATCGTACTTCAAACGATAGTGCCTGTTCATTTTGTGACTTGAAGTAGAGGCTCATAGGAACACATTGCAATGATCTGGAAAGTTTGAGGAAATAGTTTTAGTGAAGCCAGTCAGTCAGCCTTCTTGATCCCTGCATCACAAGCAGAGAAAATTCGAGGAAGCAAATCCTCAAAACCATGGACCTGGCAATACAAGCACAGATGGATAACGACTAGACTATAGGAGTAGGACAACAATAACAACGTTTAGGATTTAAATGGTGTGAGTGGCGACAAGCTGTTCTTCAGAAATTGTTTGTACCTCTAGTTGTTTAGGTGATCATCTCTACCAAAATTCATTGCCAGCAAAATAAACATATCTCTAATAGATCAAATAATATTTTTTATTCTACAGGAAATTTTCAGATCGAGTGGTACCTCAGTTCTCAAACTTAATCCGTTCCAGAAAATTGTTCGAAAACTGAAGTTTGGTTTTCCTCTAGAAATGTTGTAAGCTGGATTAATCCATCGTAGACCCTCAAAAACTATCTATCATGCAGCATATTAAGCAAGGAATGTAACTTACTACATAAATACGTGCATAATAATAAATGCATAAAGTAGAGCTTAAAGTATTATATAAACAATATATTATACAAATAACTAAGTTATTGAAGAGAATCGCATTTCCCGTCACAGGTTTCTTAATCTACAGGTGGGTCACGAGCAGGACTAGGATTGTTGACTTTCGATGTGTACCAAACACGTACATATGAGATTCATCATAAACTTATGTATTCATAGGAAGTTAGATGTCAATCTCATCCCATAAAAGGAAGAAGAACAGCAGAGTCTAACAATTACATAACTACGCGAGAGAAGTTAATAAGTCAATTCATTAGGGGGAGAACGGGACCTCATAGTATCAGTTGAGTTAATTATTGATACAATTCCGACAAAGCAGCCAGTGACATCTATAAGGTCAAATATAATGTAGTGACAGTCGTTTCGTCAATTCATAGTCCTAAAAGCCGTTTCGAACTCCCAACACAGCGTTTTAGGAACCCGTTAGAATTGCCGGTCCTTGGATGCGAATAAAATGTTACAATATTGTTCTTACCCAATAATTAATGTAAAGCGTGCAATAATCGTCTAAAGGGTGCCTCATAAAAACCAAACCCGCTATTTGAATAGTAATAACTTCTAGCTAATTCTCTGATAGGAAGTAGTAAATATATGAGTCTCTTATGAGTATTACGAGTATCTAAAAAAAAAAGTTCAGGGCAGTAGGGAGTACTACAACTATCTAAGATAAAAGCTCAAACTGGTAGGAGAACAGCGAGTTCGGTTTTTTATGGGATACCCTGTTCGACCCAAACAATTTAGTCAGGAGAACGTTAAGACAACAAAGTTTTTTCCCCAGTCTGGCGACACAAGTTTTTTGATTGGTAGCTCGATGATACTGGTACTCTTCCAGTCACTAGCAGTAGAAATGTATTTTACACCGTTTTTATCATTTGTTCAATAATTGAACTGCAAAAGATCTTCAGCATTCTTGCGCAGATTATAAACTCAAAACATTTTTGGACAAATGGGTGTAAATGAATTAATTGATTCGAACTTCTGATTAATAGAAAGCTTGCTTCAGAATATTTGAACTTGCCTATTTCATCAATAGGCCGTCATTTGATGCAATACATACATTACACCCTGGACTTATATTTGATGCAGGTAAAAATAAAGTCAGTCACGAAGGAGAAAATTAGTTAGTTTATCCGTAAAACGTTCAATTAACGTCCAATTAACTACACTGGTGGTAGGGAACAGCGTTATCATAACATCAAACGGTGCATGCAGCTAACTTTTACTGTTGAGAGTAGAAAGTACATACGAAAAATTCAATTCAATTTAAATTGCTCAGGGCTTTTTCGAATTAGGTAATTCCAGGACCGTTTACATGAGAGTGATGGCATTTTAAAAATAAAAATCGTGTAAGTAATGAAGCTTTTATCTTTACCCTCATATTTTTGAAAGCCTGTACTGGATGAATTAACCCGATTGAGAATAGAAGGATTCCATTGTCCATGTTCATATTTAAATTTATTATATCAAATATCTGCAAACATACATGGGTTAGACATATATATGGAAACAGCTCATAAATTGTATGGTTGAAAAGAAATGTTTTTTCTTGTGGAATGTGCCGGTGGCGCTTGTGTTTTCGAATACTGACTGATACCATCTATACAACATCGTAAATATGCTGCTCAGGCCAGTTGTTGTAGTGGCACTGTTCTGTGAAGTTGTAATTACATCATATCTGGGTTAACAGACTTCGAACGTGGGCAAATTGTTGGAGGGCATATGATTGGGGTTCCTGTCAATAAAGTAACTGAGATGTTTAATGTTTCAAGAGGTACTGTATCGAAGATTTATCCCACACATTTTGTATGTAAAAAACATCATCCGATAAATGACAGCGCAGACGAACGTGCGTGTTGAGTGATCGTGACAAACAATCATGTAAAGTTTGGTTGTGCTTAGGGAATTTTAAGCAACCAACTTTAACAAAACCTAATCTATCTGCCCGTGTGACCTTACTCAAGGAGAATAAAAGAACTCATGACAGGAACTCAGCTTGGTATGCAAGGAAGTTGGCACGAGAAATAGCTTGGGATCTTCTTGGGATGATTGAGCCAGTCCAGAGCGTCCAGATGATGATTAGGCCAGTCCAGCTTCAGGGATGAATGGCCAGTCCAGAGCTATAGCGACCGTGGCTTGAGACTTGCACGAGTACAGCGAGTATAGTAGGTGCAGAGCGTGGCTTGTAAGTGTACGAGTGGCTTGAGTGTACAACGAGTGCAGCGAGTGGCAAGTATAGTGAGTGTCGTAAGTGGGTGAGTGGATGGCAGACGGTCCCCCAAATTCAGGGAACTATAACCTAACGTCACATGTTGATGTTCACGAGTCACTTTGCTGGGAGAGCTATGTCTCGATAATGAGCGTGAGAATGTTGCCAGAAAAAAGTTTCGATTGGAAATAGTCTCTGGCTAACGTTGCTTAATATAAATATTATTACAATAATGTGCACTAAATATGCATGTTTTAATTGGAAAGAGTTGGTAAAAATTCCTCGAAGTTTAGTCCTATTTTTATTACTAAAAATGAAGGTTATTTTAATACTTGTAATTTTATAACCTCTAAAGGGATAGCGGCTCATGCTACAATCATTAAGAAGCATTGTGACGAAAAAGAAGACCACAGCTGCAAAAGTTACTGCTAAAATGAATGTCGAGCTCACAAACCTCGTGAGTACCAAAACAATGAGAAGGGAGCTCCAAAAGCAGGGTATTTCTGGACTAGCTGCAATTCAAAAACCATTCATCAGTGATGATAGTGCCCGTAACAGGAAATGTTTAAGTCCTAAAGCTGAACTATAGGTCAGTGGAAAAGAGTAAAATGGTTGGATGAGTTTTTTAACTGTTTCCCACTTTTGGCCGAGTTTATGTCTGGTTAACGCCACCTGAAGCGTATAATACAGAGTTTGTTGCCAAGAGTGAAACATGACGGTTGTTCTGTGATGCTTTGGGCAGCCGTATCGTGGTTTTCTGCGGGCCCCATGATAACTCTGAAGGGGGCACATCACTGCCAAGAATTACGTGAACATTTTGGCCGGAAAAGTCCATTCCATAGTATAAAGTTGGTTTCCCAATGGTGATGATATCTTCCAAGAAAATAATGCCCCTTTTCATACAACTCACATCGTCCCGGACTGGTTTTCTGAGAACGAGCATGATTAGTCACATTTTCCTTGGCCACCACAGTCACCAGATCTTAATGTTATTGAACCTTTGTGGTCTACATTGAAGAGGAAAGTGCATGGTCACTATCCACCGCCATCATTGCTCTCTGAACTTACTACCGTTTTGCAGGAATTCAAACGCAAAGCATACAGGAACTGTATTTATTCATTCCGAAAAGATTGCAAACTGTTTTGAATACCAACGGTTTTTCTACTCAAAATTGGTCAAGGAGATTTTTTATGTGTTTTCATATTGTGGTCCAATCCCTGTTTATCAAGAGAACAGTTGAATAATACTTGCAATACAATGGATAGTAAAACATTTCACATTACGTCAAAAGAGAACGAGTTCGTTGAGCTTCGTGATCAAACTTCAACTGACGAGCAGGAAGCGCTCATGACAAAGTCGAAAAAGCCGAGGAATACTTTAACTTCCCTTCTTTGTCGAGCTTGGGGGAGTACCATACCTACTTCTTATTTTAGTAAGATATTAAATGAAAACAATACCTCGAAAATCCTTTGCAAAGATATGTTCACTATTTTACAATAACAAAAAGAGGAAGAGATGAGGTAACTCAGTACAGACCTCAGCAAGAAGAGACGAGGCAATTCAGTACAAACCGCAGTAAGAAGAGACAAGGAAACTTGGCACAGACCTCCGCAAGGAAAGAGAGAAAGCCATTTACACAAAGCCTCATCACGGTTGAGCATTTGTTTATGGCACTAGTTATAAACACAGGCTCTTCGAAAGAGAAACGAACGCGAGTACAAAAGCACAGAGCGCACAGGATGAATTACGCAAGACGAGTACGAGACAACAGGAGACAATTAAGCTGGTGTTCTGAGTCACGTAACTGTGTCGGAGCGTTGGACTGAGTTATTAAGTCTCGTCAATCCAGAGTATTTTAAGTGTGAATGTCTTCTTATGGAACTCCTAAGAGGTCTCGGTCTTCCCACTTTAATGCAAGGAACATGAGAAGGAAACCATTCAGATCATTAGAGACAAAATATAATGACGATGCTTCTAAACAGTTCCAGACGCTTCATACATCAACTTAGCGTAGCTGTAGAGACGAACTGAATGAACTGCAAGCAAGGAGCAAGACCTCACTGGATCCAAAAGTCTTTTGCTTATAAATTTTTCTAAGCTTTGGGACACGCATGAATTTTTCATACATTTTATCGTTGTTCACATTACCAGTAGCTGTAAGATAGGTGCGTTAGTAATAGGAATGGTGAAAACTAATTCACCATTCCTCACAAGCTGCCTTTCATGAGCATAAGCCCAATTTTTCATCATATTCTGCTTTACGTTCGAGTCTTAAAGTAAAAGAACCAGCGTGTTAGCTCCAATTGAATACATCCAAATTTATCGTGTCTATTTGGGCATCATTGATGTAACTCCTCATAAATCTTCCCACTAACATTCATCTGCTACAACTAAAAACATAGAACAAACAATACCATTTGTTTAACATTTTGCAAGGATGCACGTTGGTAAGATGAGACTTTATCTGCCCTCTTGAAGCTATGACCTTCATTTTTTAAATCATTCGGGAACCATGCATATGTACATGCAAAACCTTGGCCTTGTATTGTTACTTGGCAAGTGTAGGTGTACATGCAGCTCGGTCTAACGTCACATGATTTATAACAGATAGCATGGGACTTGGGTAGCAACCAAGAATGTACCAAACGGCTCGTTCCTATTGTATTATTATGTTTCAAAACGAATAATTTCACATGTTTGAAAAAACTTTAATCGGAATATAATATTGTTTAATTTTTTGTGAAGTGTTAATGATACAAAAAGTGCATTAAAAACTCTGCAAACTGCATCCTGCAGTCCACACTTGCATCGTCACTCTTGAAAGGAAGTTTTTTTGCACAACAAAATAATGAGGTCACAGAAAAAAAGTTAACTCACCGTAACTAAAATTTCCTTTATCATACAATGAAACGAAAATTTTTCTTAAATGGGAGCTGCACAGTAGAGTTTTCTTTATAACCCGCTCTACATATGTAAACATTCCAGTGATATATAACTTCTGATCACACAAACTACGTAAAAGAATCACATCCTTCTTATAGAATGGATCCCGAAATAGAGAATTATATTTCGTATAAAGAATCGCGTCCAGCATCAAAAATAACACACTTCGTAAAGAATCACATTCCAGGTAAATAATTATACCCTTAATAAAGAATCATACGTTGTATAAAGAATCATACGTTGTATAAAGAATCCCTTCCTATGCAAAGAATCGCCCTTCCCACAGAGTCACACCCAACATAAACAATCACCATTCAGAAAGAATCACGCTCTACATAAAGGATCATCATTCATAAAGATTCACACCCTACATAAACTATAACCATTCATAAAGAATCCTATCCAACATAAAGAATCACCGTTCGTAGAGATTCACACCCTATATGAAAACCCCACCCTACAAAAAACATCACCCTTCCCAAAGAATCACACCCTACAGAAAAATTACGCCCTACATGAAGAATTGAATATAAGGTCGCTCGTGGCTTAGTCCGCAGCGCTACGTTACCATCCTGTAACCAAGGCGTGTCAGACTGTGAAGCCATCTTCACCTAATTTGTTTATATTATCCATTAACAGCAGTTTTTTATGTTCAATCTGCAGAACTTAGTAATGTTTTATTGAACGCAATCACCATGAGAAAATGATCTCTGCATGGTGGTAATGAATAAATATGTAATGCATAGCAATTTCTGTAACACAATAATTTATCCCCCGAACTTAAACAGATAAATTCTTTTCAATTGAATTTCTGGTTTAAAATGTTTGAATTCATTAGTCGAGGTAGCCGTACAGGTGACAGTAGGCAAAGACACAAATGTTTCGACTGAGAGACTGACACGTGATGTCACCGTCGATGCTTAGCCCCACCTAAATGATTTTTTGTAAAGCAAAGTACATGAAGCGAATAGGTCTTCAGCTCCTAAATAAAGACAATAATTTTTTAGACTCGATAAAATTGAAAAGCCCCTCCTCATGTATACAATGTACATCTGCCATAAAAAACGGCTACTTTCCTGTAAAGAAACTCCTTATATTCGCACAGTATCATGTAATTATGTATCATTCATGTGCCCTAAATTCGAAAGTACCTTACTTTTAAAATATCACAAAACCATAAATAATATCAACCACAAGCGTGTGTACAGAGAGTTTTTGATTGAAAAATAGCACGAAAGTTTAAATTTTAAATGAGTTTCACCTAACAATTGATTTATATATGCAACACAGTCAGCCAGCTCATCGAGTAGTGACTTCATATTGTTACTACATAGCTGTAATTGCAGAGTGAGATCTTTAATAATTATTAGTTTACGACCTCATCTGCCCGCATCCTGTTACGTCACGAAGGTGCCCAGACTAACGTGAAATACAAGAAATAGAAGATCCCAAGTAGAAGAACAGAACTATCAACTTCACTTCGGATCTGTTCTCGACTCAAGGTAACCGGTGGTAGTTGTGGATTGATTATGCATACGAATGGGTGGTAGAAATCTTCCAAACCGACGAACAATAGACGTGGGTGGTAGAAGTGGATTATACCAATGGATGGTGGAAATAAATTATACCAGTGGGCGGTAGAAGTGAATTATACCGATGGGTAGTAGAAATAAGTTATAGCAATGGGTGGTAGTAATATACGCAACGCCTTTTGGCGTTTTAGAAACGAAGCCACCATCATGCAATTCACGTCAAGATGTATTGTGTTCTAAACGGTGCCGAAAAATTAACGATCAACCAAAAATGTCAAGCCGCTGCGTGATCTGGTTTCTACTGTCACGTCCAGAAACTTGCGTTGAGAGGGCTATCTACATCGGGCGATGAGTCTTCTTTCTCGCAGTGGTCGTAGCTTTTCCTCTTCGGTTGGGCAACAAAGCAGCCCCGTAGTCGGCTAAAGACTTCATGCTGTTGTTGCAGTTGCAACACTTGCACCGACGTGAGGTGTTGCAACGACCGTCTCTAATGGACTTAAATAGAAACGAGGCACTTGCTGCCGGCTCATGGCAGAGGCAAAATTCAGTGGGACCTGAGGTCGGATAAACGCTTCTCGCTACTGGGAAGTATGAGAGTAATTCTGGTTACAGACACGAAATTAGTTTTTTTACTTGCGTTCAATACGTATTAAATTGAATGTTCGTTCCCATGTTTCACTTCAGAAAAACTTCATAATATCATGCATGCATAACACTCACTGTAGAGCAAAATTTTAATCATTTGATGCCCGTGAGAGGAACCTCAGGTCAAATTTTGAGTTTCTTAGTAATTTGTACTTTGTATTTTTCAGCACTTTCTATGAATCTATCTATCGAATATGGAAGCAGCGCTGACTGAAGATAAGTGGCACCCTATGAGTGTGTGGAAATTTGAATTTATTGAACGAGTGTTTAGCTTTGTATCGTTCACTAGCTTCCGTTCGCGATCACAAGTGTGAGAAGCCGTGATCGTGTTTCCGGTGTTGTCATCCGATAACACGAAGACGCTCAGCATCACATTCGAGTTCAAAATGCCTGGTAAGGGGAGCAGATTTGTGTAGTTTTGCACGCACGAAGAATATTTATTGAATGATGGGTAATGATGTCATTGAAAATCTTGTAGAAACTAGATAAGTGAGAAGGGAAAGTTTGCGCTTCAAACAAGTTTCATAACCGTACAAACGCATGAACTGAGGCTCTCAGCGGCTGTTTGAGTTTCAATTTCATAAGGGTGTTAGGAATTTTTTGTTCCTTGTTCTCCGTATGATCATTTGGACTTGCGAGAAACAAACGTTAGGGAGAAAATGTTATGGCGAGGAACTGTGCCCTAATACGTCTAAGGGCATTCTAGTTCTTAGAATCATTTTATTGACATCAACGAAGTATCAATTGTACGATTAGAGAAAAAATTTTCCCTCTTAAAATTTCAGCGTCGTTCACGAACGTGATCTTGCTATCAACGACATGCAAGTAAACACAACAATGCAGACCATTATTTACTCATATATGTACAAGTAGATGACTTCTTAATCAAGCTCGACTCTACCACCATGACTACTTAACGAGGAGCAGTAGTTATCAGACCCGAATCTTAAAACAGCTTCAGAACTTCTCTGACGCTGTATTACTCAAGAATCAAATTAATTTCCCTGAAAGGCTAGAGCAACTTTTCTTCACCGATAAATATTGGCCGCTGGTTAACACATAAAGTTCACACTATCCGGACGAGCCTTTCAGAGCACAGGACGGAACGCGATGTCATTTTAACACGTCCACACGAACATCGTACAGACTACCTGCTTTATGATTTCTAGCTCTGCTGACATAGCAAACTCTAACAAAGCTTCCAAAGTGAACTGGAATCTTTCGCAATATCAAGTTTCAAGAAATAAATTATAACTAAACACATCACAATGATGAAAAGAATAATTTTTTAACTTCCGCTATCGCAGTCGACAAAAACTGAAAACTTTTTACTACAAAACAAATAACTTTTTTAGAGAAGCTGTTTTTTTCGACTACGTAAGTACTTTTCTCCAGACAGACTGAATTGTGCTCGTTTTGTCTTCATCATGAGTAAGAAACGTTGGTGCGCGGAATTTTATCCCCAAGTTAAGTTACAGAGTTAATTCCCCTTTTCTTTAGGCCACCCTAGAAGCATCGTGAATTATTTACGTCAGTATACAACTAGCCTTAACTCCTAGAGTATTTTCATTCTTGTGCCATTTGTCACAGTATACTGACTGATGACGAATATATATTGAATATTATTTTCCATGCTTTTAGCTTCACAATGTGTCGTAAGATCTTATTCGCTCGTTTTTATACATGCCTGACTCTGGAAACGACATGACACTCTAATGCCAGGAAATACAATCTTCATACAAAGTTGTTGCTATGATCCTAAAAGAAATCTCCTCACTAGACGACCACCAAACCATCCATCATTTGAGAAGAAAGAGGGCACTATTATGCAGGGGCTGATGGATGCGGAGGTGACATGGCCTTAAATGCAATGGATAATAACACAGCACGTGCATCTATAATGGAGGTCGTAATAACACATTTCAGCTAACGAACCACT
This sequence comes from Trinorchestia longiramus, assembly GCA_006783055.1. Classification (NCBI taxonomy): domain Eukaryota; kingdom Metazoa; phylum Arthropoda; class Malacostraca; order Amphipoda; family Talitridae; genus Trinorchestia; species Trinorchestia longiramus. The sequence continues at coordinate 300,696 of VCRD01000269.1, forward strand.
TTAATCGTGGCATTCACTTGTAACCTCGTACTTGGGAGAAACACTTTTTTCTCGATTTCAAACGTTATTTTCAAGCCATTTTAATTTTTCTCGTCCTAGGACAAGGAACTTGGAGGTATACAAACTCGTTTCGAAGTCTTTATACATGAGATGCTTAATGAATATTCATAGAAACGATTTCAAGAACTGATGTCAGTAATGATTATCATGTTTTGTTATTTATTCTCCCCGTAAATTTACTCAACAAATCAAATCACGTAGGTAAAAATTCGGATTATGTATTATTACACTCAGGGTCTGAGATATCTTATTTCGAAATGGCATTACAGCAACAAAAATTCCTTGTTTTACAAGAAACAGTAAGTATACTAATCACAAAAGACACAATCGCCGAAAGCCACAACAAAACCTCCAGGTAAAGATGGGCGACGTTAAAAATTAAGCACATACGACTGTAGAAATATAATCTAAAAGTATCTAGAACAAATGCTACCGAAACTGCGAACGATCATTTACTCTAATACCCGTAGATGACTTCTTATTGAAGCTCAATCATGCATACCTAACGAGGAGTTATAAGGACGCCGCTATCTATGGAAAACCATATCAGTATAACTCCGTCAGATCCACTCAAGAATCCCAGCCAAGCGTCAGGTCCGCAAAACAAGTTTAAAGGTAATTTCCAGAGCTATTTTATGATATGAAACTCCTGTGAAGGTGTCCAGTAATATAACAGTGAAATAGAAAAATACTTTATTCGGAGCATGTTACAAATATACACAGAACAATATAAATATATACAGATACAATACATCACAGAAGCTTAGGCTGGCAAACGCAGCTTCAAGATCAGAGTGTCAGTCGAGTCATTTAAGGCCTTAACTGACAGAGCAGTTTTAATTGGACAGCATGACTGTACTTGTGATGGATCCAAGACTAGATATTATGCAGTTCAATTGCAGTATCTGCAATGATAGCATGTTAACAGGAGCAGAGACAGTATCTCAGTGAGAGAAAAGAACAAGCATGTGAACAGAAGCAAATTCAATAAAACAATGAAAGAAAAGGCAGGCATATCAACATGAACAATGTCAATTTTCGGAAGAGAGAACAGGGCATGAGGTACAGATCCAGCCAAACTCCCAAAGCGTTAGAGTTGTTTTTATTCTCACACTGGTAAATACAGTATAAATCCAAGGAAGTCTTGAGCAAATATGATTACACTCGGACATGGCAGTGTCTTTATTCGTAAGAGTAAATAAAATAAATAAAAAGACTCGTACCGAATTGAAAAATAAACCACCATCTTGAGAAGTGTGTAGACTGTAGTCCAGCACACCTGAGGTGGATACAAGATATGCTCTACAGGATGCCCTATAGAAAAGACTCCTTTGTTGAAAAAGAGAAGATTACAAATTTCAGTAAATATTTGAAATTTCATACACCACCTGCCGTACAAGTCATATTTTCATGTATCTATATCTTGACACGTGTATGACAACTTTTCAAATAGCAACTGCTTCAAAAGCAAAATGCGATGCAACGTGATTCGAAATCTGCTAGAATAACCGATAAGGCCATCACAAAACAATTGAACGTATGTTAAAGAACACTTGTTTATATTTAGAAACTATGCACTGAATCCCAATACAACGTTTACCTAACCTGTTTCTGGGTGAAACAAGTTAATTCGTATCAAATGAACCATTGAAACTACAATGAGACTAATGAAGAGAAATTCCCATAAAAACAGGAGTGAAAAAGCCAATAAATTATTTTTTAAGTTAATAATGCATAGCATGCTCTTACAGCAACTGCAATCAGGAAGCATTCCAGTCAATTTTACGTGCTTCCAAGAAACGCCTCGAAGGAGGACAACAAATGTTGACGAAGATCAAGCCGATAGTCTCCATCTCGTCCGATGTGAAACTCCTCGCAGAAGACATTCATTACACAAATACAGAATAATAACTCGTATATACTTGTTGGAATTTGTTAGAAGGCAACCGGAACTGTTTCCTGCGTGAGAAACAAGCTCCAGCTTGTCTCTTCATTAGGAGTAAGTAGCAGTTGCTTCTCCTGAATCTACATCCCTAATGGCTTCCAGCAAAGAAGGTATAGAACTAAAAACACCCGGTCACATCGAAACGTTGAAAGAAAACGAGTTACTTTGAACTAGGAAAATATTTGAAGTCACAAATTTTAAACAGCAGTGGCGCGACTAACATTTTAATAGCTTTTAGGACGGTGACGTATCCCTCCCTTCAACCCAGACAATAAACGAACAGACTTCACAATCCAGTCCACCTTACAGGGTAACGTCTCCGCGCAGGGTAAGACAAACGAATGTTATCACATATGGATCTGTGGCTGCTGTGGATAAACCAGGAATACAATAATAATATTAAATATAATAACAATAATAACAATATTAATAAAACGTATGGATCTCATCCAGAAATATCATAAAAACATAATAAATATAAAAGAATCATTTCTTAAAATGTTTCCAAAGAGGGACCAGAAACTGACAAAATTATGGGGGTGAGTTATTGCAAGGAATCATGAGCATTCAATTTTAAGGGAAAAATGAATAAAAATGCATTTCAATAAGCATAAGATATTCTTTGTCTCACTACGCACGGAGAAACTCAAGGACAAGGAAAACAAATTTACAACACAAGAAGATGAGGTCCTACGAGCCGTCAGTGTTCAGTCAAGTGTGCTGCATAACATAAGAAAATTATCCTAACACTGCACCATGGCTTGAGTGAAAAAAATTCTTACGTTCTAAAGAACAGCTCTTGTGCCATTAGTGTTCTGAGAAATGTGCAGCATAGTCTGAAAGAATCATCCCTGTAATGCAACTTAATTAGGATAAAATAACAAATGGAGCGAGTGAAGAATGAACAACTAAATAGTCACAATGCAGGGTTCATCCTAAAGTTGTTAAAAGAAGGTCAGTGTTACTGAGGTTTATGTTCATGATGTGGCTCGTATGTGAATCCAGTTCTTGAAAGTAGTAATAATTAATAGAAGTCAGTTAGTGCTGCAATGTCTCAGAATACGCATATCGCACCGAAGGTTTTCCAATTCAAACACCAGTCCGTTTGCTGTCAGCTCAATAATAATGAGTACATAATTAGTATTATTCCTATTACTATTATTACAACATTCTTGATTTAAATACCGCAACCACAAATAAGACCAGTCTCAATAGTCATGCAAGATACTACGAGTTATATATTTTTGAGCCTCTCAATATTTAGAAATGGAAGTAGGTATCAGAGTTCTCACAATAGATAGTCAAATGTCAAGCTACATTCGTATGCGCAGAGCAACAAAGCTCCTGAGGTTTCAGGATCATCTCTTAAGACTCTGTAGGAAATTATAAAGCATACCATGATTGACATAGGAACAGACAACCTCAACACTAACAAATTACAATCGGCAGTAAGCTACATAAGACAGCTCGCAGCTTTTCTATAGAATACAATTAAATTTAAAAATTAAATACAGCCATTGTCTTCTATGAAGAATATTTCGCTTCCTCAGGGAAAATGTAGTCAAACAAGCGAATAACAGCCCTACGTTTGAAGTGTCTTATAGTCCATTCCATTGAAAGGTTTACGATAGGGAGTTCATATGAATTATAACACAACAATCGAGCAACATTTTAGTCCAATTTGAAAGCTAAGGCGTGAAAGTGTACAACAGATGCTCATACTACTAAAGAATTTCCTTTATACTAGACACAGGGGTTAAAAAGCTAAAATGTCCACCATAGGGACTTAACTAAAAGGATAGATATCACTTTGGTATACCTAGAGAAACATGTTAGTAGTTGAGAGCGTCAGTTTAGTCGGTGTAGATTGAAGCTACACAAGACACAAATACAATGAATACCAGGTAATCATCTTCACACTTGTAGATGATGCATCCAGTGACCAACATGTTGTTTATCACTAGAATGTGAAAACGTTATTTCACATAATAGTGCGACACCAATAGCATGATACAATTCGTTGACGTACATGCAACAGTCTTTATTACATTACCATATTCTAAATACCATTGGAGGAATTAAGTTACATCGATAATGGCACTCGGGCCTACAAGTCACTTCAAAACCAAATTAAGAGCGGACAACAAGAACATAGAGGTCCTACTTGAGCAGGTCATTCGACTGACACGTCAACTACCTCTCCGGATGAAGTGAGAATAAATGTTACATCTCTCGCAAATAGTGCATAAAACGGTATACCTCTCTCAAAAAGTAGGAAAAATATCATCCTCTCAAAAAGTAGGAAAAATGTCATACCTCTCTCAATAATTGCGAAAAATATCCTCCCTCGCTTAAAACTTTTCACAACTAATACAGCTAAACCTGAGATAGCTTGGGACATCTGTAGCCCAATAATTAGGGCTATTGACCCGAGTTGTTATCAAGACTTGACCGTCCGGTCAAGGAACTATAGTTGCTTGGCCTGAATAAGAGCCAAGCCCAAAGGATACGATAAATACAATGGCAATATGTGAGCTCGAGAACATTCAGTGCAGATTCCTTGAGGAATCTAATGCCTCAAAGACATAGAATTAAACAGATTATTCTGTGTATTTTCTTTTACTTTACTTTTATAAAAAGTGTTGTCTGGTAAAAATAACTAGGTATCAACTAAAACCAACAGTCAAAATTCCTCTACTACTCGCATAAAACGCACAGGTAACCTAGTGTTCAGGTAGGTTTTAACGACTAAAAATATAACCACAATTGAATGAATATCACCTCTGGTCGGAAACAGTTCGTGCACAGTCGGGAAAACATTCCGATATTAATGTTCCGGAAAAAACTCGGAAAATTAATTCTTTATCTTTTTTTCTTTTACTTTTTCCAAACATAATGCAAAACGTAAAAAGTATAATGTATGAGTTAGGTTTTTAAACTTTTTTCCGCCTGCACCAACGGTTTCTAATCAACGTTACAATTTGTATGTACCAAGTGTTTCCGACCAGAGAGAGTACAACAAACTAACAAAAGGCATTAGGTGGCAGGAGTCATCCTGTACTGGCGCAGCTGGTGCCTGAACTTCTGTTCTTGTCTGATTAACTCCTCCTGAGCGATGGCATGGTGGTCAGGGTGAGAGAGCCGGCTGGACAGACGCTCCATGCAGAGCGAGTACACGGTGTGGCACGGCAGCAAGTTCGGCCACACCTGCACACAGTACAAGTATTAATGCTTACATTCTTTCTTCATGCTGTGCTACTTCATTAAAGACATGGTAATCACAGAGTTCAGAATAGAAAATATGAATGAAAACGACTGCGCACGAATGGCATTGTGAGTGCACGTACGAGAGAAAAAGTAAAAGAAACGAACCTAATTGAACTTTTAACACTACGAGCATAGTACACTTGATCAGAAAACGTTTCTGGCTCTGCACCAAGTAATTTCCGTGTTCCTGAGAAGTAATGAGTTTGACAAAGAGACAAAATTTGAGAGCCCCTCCTCTCCTTTAATCAGTTGAAGAACAGTCTCTGTTTCTCATTTACTAACTTCTATAAATACAAAATTTGTAGCTACTGACGTTAATGACGTGTTTGTAGGTAAGGTTAATATAACAATTTTGAATTCAAAAATTATTCTTCCTTGAAACGGGCCCAGTAGGCCTGATGGTCTTCCTGGAATTAAGAAATGAATGAAGAGGAAATTGTTCCTACCATCAAAACTATTTTTTATGTGCTAGTACGACGTGCAGGAAATACAGAGCATGTGTACTCATTAAGAATTTAATAAAGAAGCCACAGTTGACTGATTTTAAGCGGACATGACCTCCGCCCAACTACAATGTCAGTGCAAAGTGTACGATAGAAAACAATGCAATTCTGATCCGGAATAGTTGATAATGGTAGCTGGCTGTGGATGGTTTGGTTACCGTATGATAAATGACATTTAAAAAAATTGTTCCAATTTACTTTTTCCCGGCAAATTTGCTCACTGAAAACAACTGTCGCACAGAAACAGCCTCAAGGAAGCACATATAAGGAATTCAGTTGAAATTTTAAGCCTAATGGTATTGTACTGATACGGTCAATAACAGAGAGCGTGAACACTTCGTATACTTTTTAGTACTTCAAGTGAGAGGTAGAGATAAAGTAATTGGTGAGGTTATTCCATTTCACTAGATGATTATACCGTTTGTTGCTTGCTTGGTCCTTCTCTCTGTCACGCTCTTAAGGATTTAGATAGGAGAAAATTCGGTAGGGTATAGATGTATTGTAAGCATTGTATTGTGGATACTAAAGGCACTTCCTTCAATGTGGAAACTCCTTCGCCAAGCACTGGTGAAGGTTCACTGGCAAATCAAACGGAAAAATTCAGTAAAAAACACGTGAATTTTCACGTGTGGGTCTACTAGTGAAATTATAAACACTAGCAGGACCCGCGAATAATTCGCGGTTAGTTCAGTAGCATGATTTTACAGGTAGTGAATAAATTAACAATCATATCATTTAGTCTTTCTTGGTCTCTGTCTCTCATGTTCTCTAGAAATTGCTGTCTCTCCACCTCATTCATTTCATTTCGTCTTTCTTGGTATCTATTTCTCCTGTTTTCTAGAAATTGCTGTCTCTCCACATCATTCATATCATTTCGACTTTTTTGATCTCTATTTTTCATGATTTGAAGATGCAATTCTCGCTCCTCCTGACTCATATTCATCCTTCACTGTTGCATTCGTAGTCTGCTTCTATCACGAGTTGCTTGCCTTTCGTCTTCTCGCAAGCGCTGTCGGCTCCTTCTTTGTTGTTCTCTTGCTGCTTCTCTTTGTTCTCTTATTCTCTGCTCCATTGTTTTAGATCAGGGGTGGGTAAACTTTTCAGTTCAAGGGCCACGTTCAAAAATTCGCAATTTCATGGAGCCGCATAGTACAGGTTCGCACATAAGTAAGGTATTGTCGGTATCACTGATACGCTAGCTGCACTTTTCAAAATTTCAAAAATTCTGAAGATTCAAAACATTCAAAAACTAAAAAAGGTAAAATTTTCAGCAATTTAAAAAATTAAAACAAAATCAAAAAATAAAAACAACTAAAATATTCAAAAAACTCAAAAAATTCGAAAAATTCAAAAAATTAAACCATTTGAAAATTCACAAAATTAAAAACATTAAAAAGTAATTTAAAAAATATAAAAAATTCAAACCATTTAAAAAATTACAAAATGGAAAAAAATTCTAAAACCAAAATATTCATAAAATTCCCAACCCAAAGTAACGTAATGTAACGTGACCCGACCCCAACCGTATAATAGATATCGGAATGAAGGGTGTGGCGCACAGGTACGATGGTCGTAAGCGTATTAATATACAGACTAGCAGGACCCGCGGAAGTTCCGCGGGATGAGAAATATATATAATCAACAAATATGTTTTGATAAAACTGATAATTTTCTGGATAGCGCAAAGAATTAGTGTTTTGGACTTTGCTGCTGGAGGTACTGTGCCCACTGTTCCTCATCCATATTTTCCCTTCTTTGCTGTCATAAATTCCTTTGCTGCTTACGGTACTGTGATTGCTGCTCCTCGTCCATATTTCCACGCATGATTTGCTTTCGTCGACTGTCTCACTGAAGATACTCTTCACGTTGTACATCGTTCATTGCAGCTCACCTCACTTGCTGACGTTGCCTCCCCCTCTCAAAGATTTCCCACCGTTGTTCATTCCTTATTCTCTGCCTGTAGAGTCTCATTCTATCGCGAGCAGCTTCCAATCTTCGCACCATTTGGTAGTTCTAAGGCTATAATCGGCGCAAGTATTACTTAAACATGAAGAAAAATCAATGACACTATTGAAACTTACAACAGATTTGTATGTTGGATACGGATCTCTGATTAAATACGTCTTAAGAATTAGGAGAAATTTATATAAAATGTCAAACATATCAATGCATGTAAAGGCCATCTTTTAATGTTACACTGAGGAATTCGGTAGCTATGATACTGCAAACTCGACGAAAGCGTAACGGACGGACTACCAAACTAAGGAAGGAACAAGCAGAATTATTATAAAACTAGGGTAGCCAGCCGTCAAAAATGACGGCAGAGATTTTGTGATAATACCCGTGCCATCAAAAATGATGGCAAAATACTGTTGGAGAGATATTGAATAAAATTACATATAAGAACGCAATGCAATATATTTAGTTTTATCTATATTTACAAAGGACAAACGTTTTAATGAGTATTTCTTTAATGACAACATTCCTAGTGAAAACTTAGACACAGTTTTTTCCTGCTGCAATTGACTCTGTAATTCGTGTCATATTTGGGTGCAATGTACCCGAATCATAGAGCAATACCCCGCCGAACTCGGTATCCACGATACGGACTCGAGTATATAAGGCTCTGGATCTCTCTAATTTTTATGAAAGTGACACTAAATATATAAATAAATAAATAAATATATAAATAAATATATAAACACACGACGGTCATTCTTAGTATTAGATTAGACGATACTGTCAATAACAGCAGGTGCGTACACTTAGTACGCTCTTGAGTACCTTAAGTGTGAGGTAGAGATCAAAGCAATTGACGGGACCCAACGGTGGGGGCTCAGCAGAGGCGAAGGCCATGAGGTGGGCCCCGTTCTGCAACGCTGCCTCGGTCGTGGGGCACAACATGGGACGCTCCCCCACACTGCTGCCTTCGCTCACACCCGCCACTGGCAAGCCCACACTGAATAAAAGAAATACGAAGTTTATCAAGCTACTAATACGTAGGTAAATATATTCTCAGGGCAAGGTTTTAAAGCGGGATTCTAGCACAGAAAATATTCATCTATTATACACAAACGTTGCGTAGCAGTTGTGATGATGGCCTGAATGACTACGTCTCCTTCCCTCCATGACGAAATATATTTTTTATACAATAAATAAATAAGTAATACTTCAACAAGCGTTCATATTCTTTTAGTCTTCTCACTGAAGTCCATGGATCGCGAGGAGAGTTGTTGAGATAGTTTTTTCCTGTTTCAATCTGAGTTGAAGCAAACCTACCTGCATTAAGTTCAGGTAAAACTAGAGAAATTTAACCCAAATATTTCCAACACAATATTTCCCCATAAATTTGTTGCGAATTCTACCGTTTCTTACAATTATTGAGTAACGTACTGGACAAATTTGAGGATTATCAGCATATTCTCATTAAATTAATTACTTTGGGACAACCTCCTCAACAACTAAAGCCTGGCATTTATATTCCATTGAGGTTCAGAATATCAAGTACACTCGACTGCAGCTTTGCACCCAGGAAAACATGAAAAAATTGCAGCATAACACACGGTACTGAGCCACAGCTAGCGTTTGTAAACAAAGATCTCAACTCAACATAACATTATTATATAATTGACATAAATGATAATATATAATAAATAACATTAACTCGTAGTTATTAGACATAAAAAGAGAAAATTAAATTAAATAATCACAAGTTTATTTTACAGTATGCTTGGGCTAATAGACATACTTGCAGCAAATTTTGCAAAAGATTAACAACAATTTTTCAAACAATGTTCCTTTCTCTACCGCCGACCCTCACTCCTCCTCCCTTCACTTGTTTGTCTTTTGTGTTGCACATATCATCGAGTCATTTATTGATTTATCATCTCTCATAAGCACTAGAAATAATCATTAAGGTAGCATTAACCTGTCGGCCGTCCAGTCAGAGGCAGTGGCAGCAGATCGAAGCCAGGGGTTGGGTGGGCTGGTGCCTAAACTGTGCACAAACCGCCCTTCTCGCACCTTGTACCCGCGTCGCTTCTTCAGTACAGCCGTCACCACCGACTGCAGCACTTGCTGGAGAACGAGTCAACATTTGACAACTTGTAAGCTTATTTTCAATGGACGATGGTGAGACAAGCTGCACAAAATTGTTTGTCTAGGTGCTAAAGATGTGTAAATAGTAGACACTGTACAGACAAGCTACAACATAAAATAACATATCATTGAAAATCAACCCATAACACTATACGTAACGGAAAATCGACTTATGTCGACTTCATGCATCGCAAAAAGTTACAGTACAACATTCACATTATTCACTGAAAAAAGTAGGACAACACCAAGAAAATTCAAGTAAAAATACAATCCAATAAATTTAGGTTACAATTTTTCTAAATTTTGAATAGTCACGTTTTTCAAATTTAGAATTTCTGGTTGACTTGGTGCGAACTTTATTTCAAAGCTTCATGCTCCACTGACAGCTCACAATTACTACAGCAATCTTAAAGAGACATTGGTTCAATGGATCAATTTTAAAGGATTTCAGAAACTATGAACAAAATTTATGGCCACACGGGGCATGTTTAAATAATGAGTATTTAAAGTGTACAGGTACTATATTTTACAGACTTGATAGTGCACTTGATTAAAAGTACAAACCTATATTATTCCTTCTTATTTTGCAACGTGATTGTTGATATTAGCATTATAAAGTAGTGTCGATAACTATGAACAATCGACAATAACAGACCAAGGGTGCATTTTTAGTTCGTTGAATCAAAGTATCTGTAAATATCATCCAGCAGGAAGATATTTAAACAGCTCAGGAGTTGGAACTGAAGGCTTGTTGCTTGTACTGACCTTCGTGGCATGGTGAAGCAGCAGCACAACACCTTCGGTAGCAGCATTGAGGCCGTGGTCCCACGCAGCCAACAGGAGCCTCCCTCTCAGTTCCCCCACCCCCAGCAGGCAGTGGGCTCTTGTGTGGTGACCAGCTCTGCTGTCGCGGATGGCGTGTGGCTCACGAAGGACCGTGTTGAAGGCATGGTGGTAGATCAGCACAGGCTCAAAAACAGGCTGGAACACAGAATTGAAAGAAAGTTATACACATTACTGTGTGTCCCTAATAATTTATAGATTAATTTAGATAAAACCACACACGCACAAAAGCAACAACATATGAGACTTGTATGAATATTTCCAATACATAATATGACCTCATATCTAAAGTAGAGGTTATACTACTCTAAATCTTCAAAAAAATGTACATTGAATATTAGTTTTCAAGTTGTTAGTGTCTTGATACACAGTTCACAGTTAGAATATAGTTTATGCAATTTTAGTATTCATAAATCATTCAAATTGAAGTAAAGACTACAATACTTGACCAAAAACCTGATACATTTAGAGAAAACTTGCTGGAATTAAAATTTATAACATGATTATTGTTTTGTAAACTATTAGAAATGAACTAATCTTTTCAAATAATATCACTCACCCAAAATTACAGGAGTAACCATGTACAATAGCATGAAGTCTATTTAATAAAGGCAATACTAATGCCTAATGGATTCATTTAAGCAGCCAACCTCTATATTACAAAATGAAAACAGCTTTGTCATTATTATAACTTAAATACAATGAAAAACAGCAATGAATATGCTATTTAAGCAATTTCTATGCACATATTCAACATAACTAGGAGCTACAAATCCCAGCTCACTTACCTCTGATGCCATTTTAGTAGTCTTCTGCTTTTTTTTAGAGGATTTACTGTTGATTTTTCTCTTCTCAGAAGAATTTGTCAAGTTGTTGGCCAAGTTGCCTCCTAGCATTGTGTTGCCATCCAAGCTATGCAGGGGCATCTCTACTTTGATGCTGATATTACTGCTGCTGTTGTTCACTGTGAAAGCATTTGTGTTCCCACCAAGCGTTCTCAAGCTGGAGCCAGTTGAAAAAGTACTTGAATTGTTAAAAACATCGCTACGTGTATTGAGATTAGACGTAATATTGCTAACACTTGAGTGGTTATAATTGTTAATATTATTGAAATTACTTGCCGTATTTGATATAACACTACTAGATGAGACTGGCTCATCTTTGGACACTTGAGAGGAAGAAGAAAATATAGAATAAATTGGATGACTGACAGGCATGTCACTCGTTGTAGTTTGTTGGGCAGACATGCTCTGGGAAGTATGATAAGAATGACTAGAATGAGAATTTTCAGTGCTAAAAATATCATCAGGAACAACATCACTTGGTGTGAGAGCATCATGAACCAATGAGTAAGAAGCTGAAATATTATTGGAACTCTGAGCTGAAGAAGTAGAAGAGTTAATAATGCAATCAGATCCAATAGCATCCTTAGAAGTCACAATACAAGAACTTGAGTGTGAATTGGAATTGTTCATGGACACAAAACTGGAAGGTGGAGGAGTTGCTGAGAAAAGCTGGCATTTTGTGAGAATTGCCAGAAGAAATTCATTGTGAAGGTAGACATCGGCATCACACAAAAGGTCCCGAGCATTGCTGTCAAAGTGCTCCTTTGTCACCTGAAAAATAAATGAAAGTCAACTTCAAGTGAAGATTTTCAGGATTAAGGAAATCTCTAAATAATAAGATCAAACAAGTATGTGACCTCTAAGAAGTAACAGATGTCCTTTTAAGAGTATGATGTCTCTTAACCCATTAGCTCCCATGATACTATGTATAGTAGGTTAAGTCCTTTAGAAATCATTCACTTTAGCCCTATCTATATTTTAAATGTTTTGTTTGAAGTTGGAAATAAAAAAGGTGTAGATATAATGGGTAATTTATGCAATGTTTCATTCGGTGGAGAAATAACTTTGACGTTAGGCTAATTTAGCCTTTATAGCCTGATCTCAAATGAGATCAGTGGGAGCTAAAGGGTTAAGGAGTATGCACATGTATAAGAGCATGTGAAAATCTAGTTTTAGACATCAAATCCTCTTGTTTAGTATTGTTTAGATGACACATGAAGTTTGCCTTAGACCTAACCTAGCCAAAAACCCTGTTGATCACACACTATGTAGCACAGAAGTGTGACATTTACTTCAAGTCTTCCATGAAACAAGTTGACTTTGAGAATTAAGTATGGGAATGAATCAAGCAGCTCCTTGATTAGAAATTGAGCTATTCACAAAAAAGCCATCATAAAATACACTTTTCAAGAACAGTATTTGTGGAAGTAAATATGCAGATAAGTAAAATGAGAATAGCAAGAAGACAATATGCATCAATAGGGTAATCAAATGCAGCAATAGCACACTGAAGTATTAAAATTGCTCAGTTAAATGTGTTTGTAGCCTGACAAAATGAATTGATAGCCTGGCTAATAGATGAATTTTCTGGCAAAATGAGTTGATAAACTAATCAAAAAATGAATAGTTTAGCCTAAGAAAATAGCATAAACAAATGAGTTAACAGCCTTACAAAATAAATTAAGTCACACAGCTAGATGGACTTATTGACTCCAACATTACTATGATATTTCTGACCACAACAGAGGCTCTAACTAACTACAGTTGAGCTTCAAAACGTACAGCCTGGCAATACGAGTCGATTATTTAATAAAGATCGAGTACTTAACAAATTGTATTCTAAGCCAACCAAAATGAATCTATAGCCTAGCTTAATAGATGACTTGACTAGAAAATTTTCCTAAAAGCCTTGGTAAACAGAAAGATTACTTGGAACATGAAATATTAGTCTGATTCAATTAACAGACTCATATGAATTAATTACCTGTTCCCTTACATTAGCAAGACAAAATATAGATAAAACAACCTCAAATAGATTTATAACTTGCTGTTGATAATAAACAGGACAAGTTAAGCATTAAAAGTAAGTCCACTTGTTTGATTTTTAGTAGACAGTATAAAACATTTAAATACTCACAGCACAATTACGTGTTTTCTCTTTTTGTAGCATACTGAAAGGAAATACAGCACCACAATACTATTTAACTATAAAAATCTATTTAAGGTAAGTTTGGCCAGTGAAGCAATGTAGACAACGCTTCTACTTTGAATAGAAAGACATTGACCAGCTTACACATGATAAAATCGAGAAAGATATATAGAATATTTTCTGCTTACCTTTCCACGAAACCAATCTTTCATGTATTGGAAATATTTGGTTTGGTTGTCACCCAGGGATTCTACTAGTTTTTTCTTACAGTTATTCAGGGCATCGTTACTACACGCCGACATAATGACCACAACACGAACGTAAACAACAGACTAATGTTTATATTCAGCATATAAACGGGGACCTGGAATTACCGAAAATTTTAGGGTATAAAAACAATTTCAAATTTAAACAATTTTTGGAAACTGTTGTTATTCAACTGTTTAACGAAGAAAATCTATTGTTCTTAGGTCTTTGCATAATGTGATATAGAATTTAATGCCTAAATCTACACTATAGAGGTTTTCATAAATATAAGTAGGAAAAAATAATAAAGATATGCATAGAAATTACATTTGTGTGCAAATAAATTTTAATTTTTACATATAAGGTAGAATTGGATCCAGTAGTATAACACACATGAGGTTAGTAGGGATATTTTTTTACTCGCTAAACCAACTTTAGGGTAATAAAAATCTTTTCTATCTCAGAAGGCATGTTTATGTTCATTGCATGAGTTGAGATTTGTTGGTATCTGTGGTGTATAGTGTCTTTTCAGCTAATTTGTAATGGAAATTCCAGGAGTTGCCCAGCTTTTTGATGAAATTGATAGTAAGTAAAGCTACTGACGTTGTAAACGAACATGTTTGTGGTACTTGAGGTGCAAAAGTATTTTGATGACGCAGTGTAAATGTAATTGTTATAGCTCGCTGGTTCTAATGATTGTGTAGATAACTGTGGTGAATGGGTGTGAGCTTGTGCAGTTAAAAAGTAAAATACTGACTAGACATTTGGTCTGTTTGCATGAATAAATAGTTCCACATTATTTGCATACAAATTGGTTACAAAATGGCAGACAGTAAGGTTGGAAGAGGGTTCTTGTAGGATGATTCAGAGTAAGACTTGTAAATTGTGGATGGCTATGAAGTCTTGTAAGGGTTTGAAAGAGATGGATGATGGTGATCTGAGAAAATTTGTGTTTGATTACTGGAATTCAATGGCTGATGGAAAAGTAAAGATGTAATAGGAGATTTAAAGGCTGAAAGCACAAATTGTTTTTCTGAGGAGTGAGTTGAAGGAAGAAAAAAAGTTAGAAGAAGGAAAGAATGTAAAAAAGATAATAAGTAGAAGGGAGGTGGAAGGTACAGCAAATGATAGTGCCTGATATGCAAGTGAAAGAGGTGAATAGAGTAGAATAAATGAAAAGATGAATGGACCTTGGATAAAAGTGGGTGGACTGTTGATAGATAAGTGTTGTGAATGATGGGCATGATAGAAAGAGGAGTATGGAAGGTGGAATAAATTCAGTGATTGGAAAATCTGGATATAGCATGGTAAAGAATGTAAGTAGGTATGTAAGCGTAATTGGAAGAGTGAGTACACAAGTTTGAGAGGGAAGAAAATAAGAGATCTGTGAGCATGTTGTGAAGGTGATAGCATGGATAGAAGTTTGGTAATTGTGCATGGAGGGGAAAATGGGTGACTTGGGAATGGAAGAGAATATACAGAGCAGATAATTAAATTATGAAAGTGATTGAAAGAGTGCAAAAGAAAACTGTGGGAGTAGCTGTTACAAGTATGATGAGAAGATGGACTTGTAATAATGAATATGAAAGAATATACAGGGAGGTGTGTAGAGAAGTGTATGAGAGGATTTTTGCTATGAAAGCAGAGAGCATACAGAAGCATAAGCTTGGTTTCAGCTTCTTGGAAGTGTATGGCTTGATCTAGGCTGGATTTGGGAAATACCTTGGGAAGGCTGGAGGGAATTAACAAAAATTTCAGGTATACTTTTTTATTCTCATTACTCTCTTTTTCAATTATCACTTACCACAAACAAATTTTCTTCACCTCATCCATCTTTTTTAAAACCTTTCTGCTATTTACCTATAACTTTTTGTTTCTCCATGATATGTTTAATCCTTTCATTTAGAATGTCCCTAACTCCTTAAGGTTAATGTATGATTGAGATAAATGCTCGTGACATAAACGCCTGTGCGTGAGTGACATGTGTGCACACGACTAAATTGACTTACGTGGTTAAGGTGTACGTGCATGACTGATGGATTTACTTTTAGACGGCATGGGACTTCGGTATTAAACCAAGAATGGGCCAAACGGCTTGTTCCTATTGCCTTATTCTATTCTATTCTATTCTATTCTAATACCACAAAAAATCTTACATACTGTGTCTGCCAAAGTAATAGGTGTAAAGTTTTTAGTTCTTTCATGTTTGTATGTTTATGCTTGTGTAATAAACTATATTTTGTTTATTGTACTCATCTAGGACTTTTTCACTTCTCCATATCTCATCAAACAAACATTTGAACATCTCTATTATACTCCCACCACCATGCTTTTATAGAACTATAATGGAATTTTATCAGTATGTTCCAACTTGACATGATGGTGGAAACATTTGGTGAATGTGTGGTAACACATTTTGAGTTTGTGAAGGTGAATTGTTGGAGCTGAAAAGATACCAGAGGTTTGATCTATTGCACTAATTGATAGTTATTGATTGACAGTTATACTTAAGTGACTATTTTGGCAGTTTGGATTGATTAGTTGGGCTTGATTGTTTTGGCTAGGTTGACTGTTTTAGCTTGGTTGAATGTTTTTGGCTTTAGTAACTGTTTTAATAAATATAAGGAGAATACAGGAAGTTTGGTTTGTTGTATTTATTTGTAGGTGAGAGCAAATTAGTTTTACAAAATTCAGACACAGAATGGCTGGTGGTAAGTCTAAGAAGGCAGGACTTCATGACATGATTGAGTGCATGACATGTAAGATGTGGATAGATTTGGAGCCTTGGAAGGGCTTGACTGAGATGAGTCAAAGTGAGAGGAATAAATTGGTGTTTGATTGCTCGAAGTGTGTGGTGTATGAAAAAGTGAAAATGGCTGATGTAAACATGAAGATGAAGGAGATTAAAAGGCTGAAGGCAGAGGCTGTGTCTCTCAGGAGAGAGTTAGAGAATGAAAAGAAGCTGAAAGAAGGAGAAGATGCAAGGAGTAAAAGGAAAGTGGATGGTGATGTAAATGTGGGTGCCAGGTGCACAAGTGAAAGAGATGAACAGAGTAGAGTAAATGAGAAGATGAATGGCCCCTGGGCAAACGTGAATGGAAGGAGGGTGATTGAGACGAATGGAATAAATGGCAATGAACAGAATAGAATAAATGAGAAAATGAATGGTCCTTGGAGAAAAGTGGGTAAAAGGAGGATACATGAGATGTATGCAATGAAAGGTGAGGATGATAGAAAGAGGAGAATGCAAGGTAGAATGAAACCAGTGATAAGAATATATGGAGATCATATGCTTAAGAATGTTCATAGGTATGTAAGGATGAGTGGAAGTAGTGGATGTACAAGTTTGAGAGGAAAGGGATTAAAAGTAATTTGTGAGTATACTGAAAAGCTGATTGATGATATGGATGATGGCATTATGATAGTACGAGGAGGTGGAAATGGACTCTTTGAGGATGGAAGTGAAGCAACAGTGAATGCAATTATGAAAGTGGTTGAAAGAGCACAAAAGAAAAATGTGAGAGTAGTAGTCACAAGTTTGTTGAGAAGACTGGCTTGTAATGAGGAGTATGAATGATTGTGCAAAGAGGTGAATGGAAATTTCCATTAGAAAATACTTGTTATGAAAGCAGAGAGTGTACAGAAGCATGAAGTCAGTACCAGTTTCCTGATTATGGATGATCTGATCCAGGCTGGGTGTTTCTTGGGAGATGGAGTCCACCTTTCATAAGAAGGGGAGACAAAGCTCTCCCAGGGATTCATTAGCTGGATCAGGACCACCCATCTCCTCATGGAAGGTAGAATGAACTGAAAGAAAGTTAATGATAAAAGAGTAGATCAATGTGCTGGAAATGTTGTAAAGTTTGAATGCATAAATGTGTGTGGATAGGAGGTAGGAAAGTTTGATGACCTGGCAGAAGAATTTGAGAAAGGAAGACTAGACTGTATAGGTGTAGTAGAGACTCCAATGTGAGATAGGGTGAGGTTGATGTGTAAGGAAAATAAATATCAAATAATAGGTAAAGGTTGTGTTAAGTGGCAGATGAAAGGTTGAGGAATAGGACTGATTGTGACGAATGCTTTGAATTGGAGGAAATTTGTGTTGGAAATGAACTTGAGAGTGAAGATATTTTGGTAATGGGATGTGAAAAAGTGCAAGCTAATAAATGCATTATTCTAGTTATGTGTTATATGACAACTACACAACTACTAGCACAGGAAGAGAATGTGAAAAAGTATACCATACTGGAAAGAGTAGTGCAAGAATTTAGCAGGTTCCCTGTTATTATAATGGGAGACATGAATGGCCATGCTGGTATACTTGGAGAGAAAGTAAATGAAAATGGGTGTAAATTGATTGATTTCTGTGAAAGAAATGAGTTTGAAAATTTGAATGTCACAATAGGGAATGGTTTGTATACATGGGAGAGTAACGAATGGAAAGCAGCAATTGACTATGTGTTAGTGAATCATGAAGCAAGACAGCTTGTCAGAGGAATGTATATGGATGAATATGAATTTGATATTGGTACTGATCACTGAATGCTTATTTTTAAGTACAAATGGGGTGGAAATGAGGCATAAAGAAAAATGGCATTTGAAAGCAGCAAATTGGGAAGAATTTAATAAAGAGCTTAGAAGATGTGTATAGAATAGAAATTGGAATGTAAATGACATGAACAAAGAGATGGCAAAAACCAGGGCTGGAGAGTCGGGACTCTGAACATCCGATTCCGATTTTGACTCCTGGATATTTGAAGGACCGACTCTGACTTGTTAATAGTAACTGGATATTTTCTTACCACATACCTATTTTATGTTACCTATCAACAAAAATGGTATTTTATCACTGCCAAGTGAATCATCAGGCTATTTTTAAAATTATAAAAACCTTGCCCTTTTTGCCTTTTTTAACAACTTTATTGTAAAAAATACTGTAGGTAGCTCAATGCTGATTGTTTATATTAAGTAACAGTAAACAATTTTTATACATATTGTTTTGGAATTGATAATCCAAAATTTATAGTTTAAATAGAAAAGGAATAACTCATATTGACAAAAAGTTTATTAGGTACTAAAATGCTTGTTACACATCTTCAACATACAGATAGACCATAAAGCATAAGTAGAACTATGTGAAATTTCATAAAGAATACACAATTATAATTATATAATCCAAAACACTTGCCTAAATATTTCATGAGTCACATAGCCTAGGACAAAAAAAATAAGTTTATAAGAATAATATTATTGTATCAATTATAAACCTTAGGGATATTAAGTGCTACCCTGTAATCGAAGGATGCTACTGCTTTGTCTTCAAACCCATTTCTGGGTTTAACCCTCATCGAGTTTTGGCTAGGGGTATTGCTATCACCTTTAGCGTCTGTCTGTCATAGTCATCTTTGATGCCTATGTTTCTTATTAGATTTTTTGGAGAGTCGCAGTCGGTGGAAATTTGCCAACTCCAACTCCTCAAGTCTATAAATCGGTCTGACTCCGACTCCCCAGCCCTGCCTGGGATGTATGTTGAGTGAGGATGGATGTGCAAGATCAAAAGGTGAGAAAGTGGTAAAAGCTATGCAGTGGTGGGGAAGACTAAGCAGTGTGGCCAAATATGGAGCAAATAAGTATGAATGTGTCAGAGGAATTTGGAAGTATGTTGCAGTACCTAGCATAATGTTTGGCATGAATGTTATGACATGGAATGGAGGAGACCTTGAAAAGTTGGAGGTGCTGCAGAATAGGATAGGGTGTTTGGCATTAGACGCCCCAAAATGGACGGCTGTAGAAGCTATTAGAGGGGATCTAGGGTGGAGTGTGTTTTCTGGAAAAGTGATAAAGGCTGTGTTGAATTATAAAGTGAGAATTGAGCGAATGGAGAATAAAAGGTGGGTTAAACAAATCTTTGAATGGAATGTGAGTGAAAGTCTTTGGGAGAAAATTTGCTGGGGGCATGCAAGAAAACTGAAGATTTAGAAAACTGTTCATGTTAGAATTGGAAGAACTATGAACGATTGGTTATTGAGAGGTCAAGGAGAAAAAGGAATGGAGTGGGATTGCAATAAATGGAAGAAAGAAATTGAAAAACTAACAAAACAGTATGGCCTGAACAAATGGAAGCATAGTATGAATGGGAAAACTACTTTAATTTGGTATAGAAATGAGAATATACCAAGGTTTGAAATGTTTTATGATGGAAGTTTTGGCAGCCATCTCTTGTTTGCCGTCAGATGTAAGGCATTAAGTGTGAATAGGCGTACATAGAGGTGGAAGGAGGGTAATACAAGGATATGTCTGCAGTGTAACAGAGGAGTAGAGGAAACAGTTGAACATCTGGTCTTGGAATGTAGTAAATATGAACATGAGCGAGAGAGCCTCATGGATGTGGTCCATGAGCAATGTGGAGAAAACAAGTGGAATGCAAGGTGTGTTGAAGAGGACTCTGGTATGAGATATCTTGTAGGGCTGGATGAGGAATGTGACATGACTGTTGTGGATGCAATGAAAGATTTCTTAGTGCATGCATGGAATAAGCGAGTGATGTTGAATAGTCATTTTTTTCAATGTGACTACCTGCTAAGCATGTGGGGCTGGTTATGACAAGCTGGATCTTCCAGTGATGCCCTCACTTGGCTGGTTCATTTGCATGGAATGACTCAGGGTTGCACCAGAGGAATTACTTAAGACAACCCTAGCTCGCAGGAGAAAAACTCTGGGATGCCATCCTGTTGTATGCCTGTGTATTAGAGGGAATTGAAGGCCGTTACAAAGGCCCCTGCAAAACGTTGGCCCTCAAATCTAAGTCTAAGTCTAGGACCACTAACTTGCCTATTTTTCACCTGTGTTAAAAACTCTTCAATCTCTTTGCACACAATTTCATCTTCTACTTGTAACTCACGTTTCCCAATCTGAAGATTGGCTGGTTCTTCATCCATTAAGTGCCCATTCATTCCGCTCATGTCTTCCCAAAAGTTCACAACTGCTTTCATCATTATGGTATGAATGTTATTGCATGGACTGGAGGAGACCTTGAAAGGTTGGAGGTGCTGCAAAATAGGGTAGGGCATTTGGCATTAGACCCCTCCAAAATGGACCGTTGTGGA
The DNA here is from genome assembly GCA_006783055.1 of Trinorchestia longiramus. Classification (NCBI taxonomy): domain Eukaryota; kingdom Metazoa; phylum Arthropoda; class Malacostraca; order Amphipoda; family Talitridae; genus Trinorchestia; species Trinorchestia longiramus. Next base: position 321,758 of record VCRD01000269.1, read on the forward strand.
AGCTATTAGAGAGGATTTAGGGTGGAGTCTTTGTTTTGACAGCATGATGAAGGCTGTGTTGAATTATAAGATGAGAATTGAGCTAATGGAGTATAAAAGGCGGATTAAACAAATTTTTGTGTGAAAGTTTATGGGAGAAAATTTGCTGGGGTGCATGCAAGAAAGCTAAAGATTGACAGGATTGTTGTTGCCAGAATTGGGTGATCTGAGGATGACTGGTTATTGAGAAATAACCAGTGAAAGAGGTGAAGCATTGGAGTGGGATTGCAAAAGGTGGAAGAAGGAAATTAAAAAAAATTGAAAGATTAACAAAAGAATGTGCTTAGAACAAATGGAAGTACAGCATGACTGCGAAGACCACCTAAACTTGGTATGCCTGTAAGAATGTACCAAAGGTTGAAATGTTCTATGATAGAAGTTTTAGCAGTCAAGTCCTGTTTGCCAAATAAGGAACTCTGACTTTGAACAGTCAGTTACCTGGATTAGAGTGTGACTACCTGCCAAGCATGAGGGTCTGTTAATGACAAAATGGCTCTTCTAGTACTTGGCTTATATAATATTTTTGCATGGAATGACCCAAGGTGACCCCTGAGGAATTATATTCAACAAGCCTGGCCCACAGGCAAAAAATTTGGGGATGCCACCCCATTTTATGTGTGTATCAGGTTGGTGCAAAAGTTTTTGCCGATTTGTAAGCTCAATTTTGAGAATGAAAAAATAGTTACTTTTGAATAATTTATTCATAACAATAATATCCTTAGGCTTCTATGACCTGATCCCATCTGTCAATGAGCTTATATATGCCTCATTTGTAAAATTCTTTAGGTTTTAATGCGAAATATGAATCTAACTCATTTTTAATCTCTTCCCGTGATGTCAACCTAAGGCCATTTAAATGGGTCTGTAATCCTCAAAATAAGTGATAATCAGAAGGGGCAAGGTCGGGAGAATATGCTGGATGGGGTAAACCCTCCCAATCAAGTTGCAATCAAAGCAAAGATTCGCGACAAGAAACTCGTTGGAACAGGTTCTCTGGAGACAGTTTGTGCGGAACCCATTTTCCAAAAACTGAAACCTTTCCCATTTGTTTCAGTTGGCATACCACAGTTGTATGGGTTACATCAAATTGATTAGCCAGTTCCCTCGAGGTTACTGTAGAATTTTCAGTAACAATGGTTTTCAACAAGTCCAAATCGAACTTTTTTGGACGACCACCTCTAACCTCGTCTTTCAAGTTGAAATTTCCTTTACGAAAACGGGAAAAACTACCATCTGCAAGTTCTCTCCTTCAAAGCATCATTTCCATGTGCACGTTGAACGTTTTGTGCTGCAGCACTTGCACTGAAACCTCTATGAAACTAATAGCGTAAAGCATGTTTGGTATGTTCTTTAGTTGGGTTGAACATAGGTGCAAATAATGCAGCAAAATACGAATGATTCCTTAATAGTCCGAAAGAAAGAGGTTTAAATTACTCATAATATTATAAATCTGCAATAGAAATAGACATAATATCAATTTAGATACTTGTGAATTCTTCTCTTCAAAATCGGCAGCAACTTTTGCACCCACCTGATATTTTAAAACGAATTATAGGCTGTAACAAAGGCAAAGACCGCTGCTGGCTGTAAGTTTCAGCATACTTCTTGTTAGTAGCTCTCAACAAGTGCATACTTTTTTGTTTTGGCAGAGAAACTGGTTGTGTACCTTCGTGATGGCCGCACACTGATTGGTATCCTGCGCACAATAGACCAGTTTGCCAACTTGGTCCTGCACCGCACCATTGAACGCATCCATGTGGGCAACAAGTATGGAGATATAGAAAGAGGAGTCATTATCATCAGGGGGGAAAATGTGGTTCTGCTGGGAGAATGGGTAAGTTCTCCTAATGAAAGTAGCAGAGTAAAATTATGCACTCTCTTGTTGGAAACTGTAGGTGTGCATTTGGGAAAATATTCTGGAAATGAATTCTATGTCGTTGTTTCTTGACCTTTTTTAAGTATAATGTATAGCAAAGATATAATGTACGAGTTCAATTTTTAGATTCATTTTTCTCTGCACCAATATTTCTGACTAACATCAAAAGTTGGATGCTTCTAACTAGAAGGAGTAATACTCTAATTTGTTTAACCCTTTCGAGTCTGCCGGGATATATTTATCCCAGTACAAATTTAAATGTCTGAAGGGTCAAATATGTCGCAAAAACACGCTTAGTTACATTTAAACAGACCATTATAGCTTCAATACTCTTTGTACAACTTCCTGCCTGATCCATGCACCAGGCTGCAGTGCATCAGGCAGCAACCGTCAGTTGCCGAGATACTGCTGTCAAAGGAGGAGGAATCAATTACCTGAAAGCCGTCTCGAAAGGGTCAAGTTTTTGATAGTTTTACAGCTTCTCTCTTGCAGTCCATGATTTAGGTTTGCTCATTATACATTATGTCCCATGAATTTCTATACAGAAGAAATAGGTTTCTACATGAAAAACCATTTTTATTAATATAATACCCTCTACTGGTGAAGAGCATGTTCAAACACATCTGTAGATATGCTTGTAATAGCAATGGTAATATGTTGCTTGTGATAATTTATGTTGTGTATTTGCACCAGTTTCTGCAGACAAACATACATTTTTTGAAACTGTCAGTGCTGAGAGTATTGTAGCTGTTGTATTTTCATCACTGGCTGTATGTTTTTGACCGCGTCTCACTTGATATTTAGTACTTCCTGTATTTTGAATTTTAAAATGAGTTTTAACACAGTTATGTGCAGAGTGTTCCATGTTTTTTGTTGAATGCGTTCTCAACCTTGCAACTGCTTACAGATTCGCCCCTCAAGATGAGCTCAATTTGTTGCTACATAATTAAATGCTCTCTTAGAATATCTGAAACATTCAGTACTGGTCAAAAGTATCAGAACAAGACCTCTTTTACTTCTATTGTACGTACATTGTACATAACTTAAAAAAGCAATATAAATTATGAAACCTTGAAACTATATTCAATAAATGTTAGTACATAGATTTTTAACTCTACATAACAAATAACAACCATATTCAATCGTTACCGTTTGAATCTTTTGCAACCCTTTTAAATATTGTTGATAATTATTAATTTTGTAGTTAGAAATCTATGTACAAACATTTATTGAATATAGTTTATAGGTTTCACAATTGATAACTTTTTTACGATATCAAAGATCTACCATGAACTGCTCAGTTAATATAAGTAGACTCTGGAAATGTGAAAGTACTCAGTCATCGTCTAGATGTGACGGTCTGGCTTCATCACAGGTGAATTATCGTGTTTCCTACCGATACATGTAGAAGTGCTTGAACTATCTCATTTATTGTTTTGTTCCTTCAAGTTTTAAATAGTCTCAAGCGGTGAAATTGTGAAATGTTCGAACTGTGGTTTGTCACGTTAATGGATTGGCAAATTATATTTTTTACCGTTTCAAGACACAGAATGTAATATTGGAGTTTTCTAGTATCAGGTTAGATAGATTCATTCGTTCCCCAATATATTTGTTCACTAAATGCACTGACCTGCGGGGACAAATATTTAGTTATTGGCATAGAATTTTTCCTGTTTGCTGAATTAATTAGCCCTGTATTGTTACACAGGACGAACATCGAGCGCACACGTCTGGGCTGCAGCAAATTTCAGTGGAGGACATTTTAGACGCTCAGAGGGAAGAGCATCAACAGCAGCAGCACCAGCAGATGCTCAGGGCCAAGTTTATGAAGGAGAGAGGACTTACTCTGACCCCTGAGATAGGACCTGATGACATGTATTAGCCAAGCCCTACTTCTAAGCCTCACTTTTGTTGTTTCCTTCGTTATTTCATGTTTATTATTTATTAAGGTTCAAGTGTTGAAACTCCAGAATATATATTTTTTTCTCATGAATTAATTCACAAATAGAAGTTTACCTTTTGTGTCTGACCATCCTTTGTATTTTTCATGTTCTTTTAATTGTCTTATAGTTTCCATGCGTTAGGTTGAACTATACAAGTTGCTACAAGGAGTTAGTGCTGCTGCACACACTAATTGCTTCTTAGAATGAAAAGTTTGCCGTTGTAGATCATGGAAAATTTTCTCCAGAAGCGTTCGTGTTGGGTTTCGCATTTTTAAGAATTTCAAGTTTTGCAAACACAGTGCGAATCTATAGACTCCTCGAGGCTGTGAATTTTTCCTCTTGTTAAAGAAATAATGTAGTGTACATTTTTCGCGAGTTTCGAGTATTAGGACGAGCATTAGAGTTAGTCCTAACATTTGAAAACCCGTGTTCAATCGCTAGTATTTAATGTGATCCATCGTGCGTGTTAGTGATGTCACTTCAAGCAATGAACATTTGTTGCAACTTTCGTTGTGTAAATAAGGTTATTTGTTGCCACTTGAAATAATGGATATTTGTGGCTTGTTTCAATTGATCTCTACATTTCACGACTTACTCATTGTCTACAGAGCTTGTTTCATAGTGGAGTTCGTATCATGCAGGAACTGAAGTCTTCTGAAATACTTAATTTGTCTTACTTCACATTCGAAGATTTTAGTTAATCTTTAGTTAGTTTAAAGATTAGGAAAGGTATCACACTCACTGAAGAATATAATCCACCTACGTAACTGTTCAAAAGTGTTCTGTGAAATACGGTGTATTTTGTTTATGCAAGAATTACTTTGCATGTACTGTTCATTCAAGTACACGAGTATGGAATTAATTTTTTCTTATTCTTAACTGTAATGAAATTGATTTGGGTTAAGTTAAGCCACTAAAGCGCTAGCAAACTCAACTACTACTGCTTACTCATTTCTGGTCTCGACTTCCCTGCGGCTTGTTTTGATGTAAGCTTTTTACGTACAGCGCCTTAAAAATATTTTTCTTTTCGACCACTCGCCCATTGCCTTATCTGAAGTATAAAATCTGGGATCGAGAGAAAAAAAAATAAGCTCAATGATCCCTGTTTCAAGTTTATATGTAAACAATGAGGTTAAGTAACAACCTCGCCAGAAATAGGAAAAAATACATTTTGACAAAATTAAAAATCATTACAGGAAATTAGCAGACATCATTGAAAACAAGACTGCATATCCACATACTAAACAAGACTGCACTACATCCAAACATGTCTATGAAAACCTTCGTGAACCCTGGAAAAGTTATTTTATTCTTGATAACATCGGAACTTCATCAAATACGAGAACCGATAACTTTCTCCTTGGTTCATTCTAGAATCAGTGGGAGTGTCAGAAAATCATCTCTTCAGAGATTATAATATATTTTAAGCACTGCCTTCTGACCTCACTAATTATTTATTGGCATACTTCCATGTAGAAAAAGAAAATGGAAAGAACAAAAAATTCTGTTCACACAACGAAACTCATGACCAAAGCGCATTGCTTTAAAATTAAGTTTCCGTTCAAAGTAAAAGTCGTACACATGTTTCCAGCATTCGCGTCCTCATTACAACGCCATCAGCCTGATCAGGAGGCTCTCCAGGTACACCTGGACGTGAAGAGCTGAGATCCTGGACAACCAACACACGATGCTAGTGTAGCATGAGCCCCAAATAGCCGCCAGCAACTCTGCGAAGGAGAATAGTGCCGTGAGCTTAGATCGTCAGAGATTCATTTTTTCATTGTAAAATACCCTAGAATGATTGTGCAAAGAGGGTAGCCATTATTTGAGACATATATAAGAAAAAGAGAAGGCCCCTTAGTAATTTTGTCGCTCTCGAAATCTATCCAAAACAACTCAGGCTCATCCCGTCTTCTAACTTAGGGTATTGTTTTGTTGAAATGCTGCAGCTGCTCTCAAGTAGTCTTGAACCCCTCGACCAGCTAAGTTGTTATAGCGCACATGAGGTAGCGTCGGTATGGTTGTTGATCCAGTAACTTAATGTTAAGAAAGTTGAAAAAAATGTAAGAGTAGTGCCAGAAGATAGAAAAATGCCTGTGATGTGTTAGGCAATTTGAGAACAATATAAGATGAGGTGGAGGTGGCTATGAATTTGATTTTGTGAGAAGTAATCTAGATTGAATAAATGTACAGCAAGTGTTTGGAGAAAAGAGAACGATATGTTCAACGTATTTTGATTCATTATTATAGGCGAGAGAGGAAAACTGGAAAAGAATGTGAATAAGACCTAGACGAATGGAAGCTGCAAGTGAAATACTGAATTGTCAATGCAGTCTGGTGCCTCAATTACATCATATGGCTTTTTAAAGGAGTAAACCTTCACTAAAAAGTAAAAGGGATATGACGATAAGAACTGTACAGTCTGATTGTGTGATCCATTAAATGGTGCTCCAATCCAAACACGGCAACGCCTGAGAAATAGTATTTATTGAGTTTCAAGAATGATTTCACTCGCCATGAGCCACCCACCAACCAGGCAAGTGCCACTCACCACATGAGAACTTCCAGTCTCCGTATTTTAGCAGAGATGTCTTCCACTCGCTTCATGACACTTTCTCCGTATGGCTGTAGAATCAACTGCTGCAACAGGTTGTTCCTGTAGGGTCATTTGCCGAATACGTCAGAGTATGAATATTATTCAAGAGTTTATTACTATAAACATTTTGCATACTTTACCTGTTGGGTCAACCGTCTCAAGCACATGAATCAATAAAGTAAATGCGTCATAACTTTTCATTTGGCTTGCTCTTTTGAAGTGAGTTCAGCATTACCTTTGGATAACACATATAAACAATAGTTGATCTTCACTGCATCATTCGAGGCAACTTCCTTTCTCGCATGATTTTGAAAAAATGTCAAAAGATTAGCTGAATCTAAAAATATTCAGCTTTATTCGTTTTGAAATAAAAATCGGCAATTCAAAATTTGTCAAATAGTGTTTTCGACCGCTGCATTAAAGATTAGGTGCAAACCGTTTCTGAAAGAAAAATCGATATATTAATCAACAAATTTTCGGTCTCAGATCAAACAAAACTTCCGGAATTAGAAGAAATCTTTCCTTGTATCCTGTCTAATCTAAAAATATATACTTTACGCTTCAAGATTACAATATTACTTATTAAAATATTCAAGATAACTCATTCAAGTACGTGAAAAAGAGCAATACAATAACGTAAAGTTACAGCTATAAGTAATAGTTGGATAAAATAGTGGAATTTTAGAAAACAGTACGTTTTTCAAGCTGGTTATTGCCTTGATAAAAAATTTGAATCGGGTCTAGAAAAAAATATGACTTTTCTTTCACGTTTCAGGTATTGCTACTGTATCCTGGACAGCAGTAAGCTGCGAGTTTATATGCACACGCGTTCAGCTAAAAATGGAATTCTCTGTAATATAAAAGTATCAAAATGAGTAGTGTAAATACCTTTGAGCTTCCAAATACGTTATTGTCAATTCTATCTGACGCTTTCCTTCGCTGCCAGAGTGAGGAGCAGCTTCTGGCTGCAGCGGCGGATGTTGTGGCTGCACAAGCGGATGTTGTGGCTGTAGAAGCAGATGTTGTGGCATGAGGAACATATGGGGCCTCGCAGATAACTGGTGAAGAGACTCGTGGGCCGCCAGAGGCCGCAGTTGTTGGTAGCGTAGGTGCGGTGTGGGCACTACAGGCACCCTGGGTACACACTGTTGGTAATGTCGTTGATGCTGTTGTAGCAATTGTTGATGGTGATGCTGCTGCTGTTGTGGCCTCAGTATACCCTGGTGCGCTGTTAACCCATTGATTGGCAGATACGTTAAGTTGCTACACTCCTGCATATTGAGAGGACCCGTGAGGGATCGAGGAGAGTATCTGCCATGCGAAGTAGGTGAAGAGGGTTTACATGGATTAGAGGGTTTAGAGACAGGGTGTACTGGGGCTTGAGAAACGCAAGGTGAATAAAATTGGGTTTGGGGATACTGAGGATACAACACAGCATTAGCACTAGGATACTGAGCCGTCAATGGGGCTTGCATATTTGAGGCAGTTGTAGATGTTTCAGTAGGTACACTCAAATCGCGTATCTGGAGAAGTTGGTCGAACGTAAACACATCAGGAGATGGGACAAATCTGTCTTGATTGTCATGTTGACGCACACCAGGAGAGCTAGCTAGGTTCTTCCAGTTGGCGTGAGGACTCGGAACAAGTTTCATAGGATCATTATTGGCCTCCACATGATCAAAATATTCATGTGGGTCCGAGGTTTGCTTTGTATAGAATTCAGACACCTCAAAAGTTGGAGCTGACTTGCTCAAGTAAGCTGAATTCGCAATATGCGACTTATTATGGCAAAAAGAAGACTCGTGCTGTTTAGGAATATCCAACCCTAGGGAATCTTCAGTTTTACAAATCGCAGACTTTGAACTGACAGGACGAGTGACACCAAAATATGCCTCCAGATTAGTGGGTGATTCAGCATCGTTCACCGTACAAGAGTTCGGGTCTGAGTTACCGTTAGTGGTATGGTCTTCGGTCTCGGGCTGTAGCGGATATTTGGAGGGTAAAATCGGAGAATGTGGGTGACATGCAGACAATGGTGCTCCAGAATCTAATGAATTTTCTGCTATAGAATGAAATGAAGTTCTCGCGGTAAAAAACTCTTTAGAATTGGAAGAATTTTTTACGGTAGGCAGTGCAGCTGAAACCGTAGTACATCTGGCGGTTGGTGATGCAGTATAAAGATGACCTTCAGAGATTGATGATGCTTCGAAATTGGTACAACTTTCTGCAGTTACTGTTGCAGCAACTTCATGCAGCCTGTCACGTTTAGCCTCAGATGATCCAGTAGACGTAGATTCAGAAACGGAGATTACGGGCTTTTGGAGAGTTACCTGAAATTCATCAACATTATTTCATATCCGCTTAGCCATGTTCTTAAAGCAAGACTAACACAACATTGAGTGCAATATGAAGATCTCAATTCTCTAGAGGATAACTAAAATGCTACGAATAAAAAACATCAGGTGATCGCTGGAGCAAGGAAGAAATTGAATAGGCACCATGTCTTTTCTCCAACATGCACACTTGTATTCTTTCCCATGCACTCGCCTTGGGGAAGAATAAAGGAATCCTAGCATCTACGCTACCTCTAAATAACGTTCCTACAGGGCATTTATTACCATCTGTAAATTAACTTTGACTTCGAGGATCGCAACAGCGTATTCAGCTAAGGCCATACTTGAAAAGAAAAGTGGATCTTCCAGATGAATACAAAGGTGTGAAACAATCGCTTTCCTTAAGCTAGAAACCGTATAATTTTGATGGAGTTTACAAGAAGCGATGCTTCAGTAAGCTTTCTGAGGATCTTCTAACAAACTGCAGAACTCCCAACAGTCTGATATTTTGTCAATTATTAAGGGTAGTTTGCAAGTATGTGTTTATGTATTTGATTTTTTCTCATCGTTCTTATTACTTATTAGTTGCTCGCAACACAATACACCCCGAACAGCGTTCACGTGTTAAAAAAGTATTCTGCTAATAATTACCTCGTTGGCGAAATACTCAGTAGAGACTTACTAGTTGACATGATCACATCATAGAAACAAATGTAAGATGGTCTATTTGTTTTATTTTTAACTTGCAATGTAAGCGCAATTTTAACAGGGTAAAAGAGTTTAACAAAACAACAATTGTAGACAGAACTATGTTCTTCACTGAAGTAGTTCAACATGCTTTGCGTATATCACAATGCTCCCTATATTCGCACAGAAAAACATTCAAAAATTTCCTTTCATTTACAATTTCAAATGATAAGACTCTTCTATCAAGACTTCCTAGATTACGTAGGCTACTATTCTAGTGTATTTAAGTTTACAACCAATAAGTTTGAACGAAACAGGACTGAATCTTGCACAGATTAAGCACTCTAGCAACGGTATTCTTTTAATAGTTGCGGGGCAAGCTTCCAATCGGAAAAAAATTAAGACCATAAATGTAAGCTGGAAGCAGTATGTCAAACCAGCATCCTCCCTGCCGTTCGCGCGATGCCTATCACTCCATGAGCAGAGATTTGGTTCAAATAAGAAAAAGTAACTCACTCAAAACTATCGAAGCCACCCAACAGGGACTGGCTGCCATAGACATGTAGACAACCAAGATTCCAGGGGGCATTAATAGCGGACGATATCACAAATACCACGTGAAATCGAGGTCAAATAAAACCTGATCAGTTGACTAACACAGAGAAGCAACCGCTCATCCATCACCAAGACAAGACGAACTCTTAAGACATAGAAAATTAAAGAAACTATTGAATTGAGGTTGAAAAATTTATTGAAAATTGAAATTGAAGGTTAAAAATATAACGCACGTCCCTACAATAACTTACAGGAATAGTGAACCGCAGGCAGAAGAAAATCAATCACGGGTATCGGTTTAAATAGTCATATCGGTAAGTGCTTGGATTTTAACTTGCACCCCATTGTTCAGAGAGAGGGTCAAAACGTCTTTTGGATGCATAGAGGTCGTACGTCAAAGGTTCAAATTTGCCGAAGCTTTTTGAGCTTCCTTAATCATATCTCCAACCGAGAGGGTCTTTAACACCCCTCTCTGCAACGCGTGAGTCGATGTGTCCGAAAGGTTTATGAAATTAGTATTCGTATGCAGTGGGTCGATTGAGTACCTTATTGAAAGGTTCATATCTTAGATCAGTATGAGGCTCAGCATAAGGGCTTAGCCTGCCTGCATTCAACCGATACTCACTTCTTGGTGGATCAAAACATTGATCTCGACGTAGTACATCCGGTCGATCTTACCACGTAACTCCGAGCTGATCATACCTGGTCTCCTCTTGCAAGCAGGGTTGATAATCCCGGCCTGAATACGGAAACCCGTAGCTACGTTTCGCTCCTCCATACACGTCTTCAATCACAGGACGTTCAGAGCCACGCCGTTAATAAAAGTAGCCAGCTCGGAGCTCTTAATTGGTCGGAGAGGGCGACCGGCCTGAACGACCCTTAAGTGGATCGCGACAAGATATGTCTGTTGGCACAAAGTTCTTTGGTTCGCCTCCTGACTCTCTGGCGAAGTACACTTCGCGAGGCTCGAATGCGCGACTGCGAGGATACTCTGGGTAGTAGTGGTTAGATATCCTTCCTACTCGGCCCTCTGGAAAGCGCTCAATTTGGTCACGAGACTTCTCGTACAACTGGTAATTGGAATCTAGCTTAGCCGTGTCACGGATTTGGTATGTGTAAGGTGCTCGAGTTTCGTTCCTTGGGTACAGACCAGATCGAAAAGGAGAAATTCGATCGCTTCTCGAAAATCTAAAATCGTTCCTCGCGCCATCATAGTTGCTGAAAGCCTTGTAGCCTGCCAGACCTCCACTGTTTTCAAACTGATGTCGCTCAGATTGTCCTGATAAATAGTCATCTCGCCCACCATCTTTACAACGCGGATTGAAGTCGTGCCTTGCCCCTGAATTTGCTGGTCTAAAACAGTAACGGGACGGCTCCATGTAATAACCTCCCTGCATTTAATGGTCGAAACAAGGCTTTGCGAATTTCAGCCTTTCAGAGACGCACACTTCGCAAGAATTAAGAAAACATTAATCCCTGACGCAATGGAGTCGACAAAATAGAGAGAATGCATTAAAAATTATTTCTCCAGAAATTTTCAGCAATTTTAATGTACCTTTCACGGGAAACTTTCAAGTAACTAAGCAAATTTGTGGCAACTCGTAAGTTCTTAACAACTCGGAGTTGGGTCTCACCACAGGTAGCGTCGAGGCTGATTTCTCACACGGCACTTCCTGGACACCGTCTTTGTTCTCCACTTCTGAAAGTAACAGCTGAAAGTGCAGGAAAACCGTGAGCGTATTTTACAGAAAAAGTTTAAAACGATGGATCCTGAAGTTGCATGCACAATCTTATTTTACTTGTTTTTCTTCACTTAAAATCGTGTTACTGTACAGAAACTAATTTTTTCATCCAGACTTGCTATGTAGGACTTTATCAACGAAATGTGGTAGCAGGCATACTAAATTTCTCCTTAGTAAATTCGTCTTAACGAAGCTGAATTATCTTCCTCGTCTTGAAATGGAAGAAACTCACAGATATCTCACAATCGTATACTCCTACATTCGATTGCAGAAGTTTGCATGAATCACAATCCTGTTAACGTAATATCATCTGCTACCAGTAGACCACATCAAAGAACATCACAAATAAATGAAGGCCTAAACCTAGAAACAATGATCATGAACGTATCTTTGATACGCATGTAAACAGTAAAGCAGGCTACCATTAATGACGAATAAAAATTGGTGCCTTTATTGAAGTCTAGTGGGCTATAAGAAGCAACCGATTGGTCTTGGACCTTTGGTCACAACTGTATGTTTGAAAATCACATTACACGCTTTCGTAGAAATTTCAATGACATGGAAAATCAACAGTAGAACATTACAGAAGGCTTAACAGTACAAACCTCCGTGACGGATATGACGAGCTGCTCGTCCAGCAGCTTCTGACCAAGATCCTTGAAACCATCGTCAGAAGGGTCTTCCAATCTCAGCAGGAAAGTAGAGTCCTGGCAGGGAAGTGAAGGTATATCTATGAAATTGAAGGGTGGAAAGCACTAGTGGCCTACTTGCATTTTTTCCCATGGTAAATATAATACATTTTCCACAGGAAAAAATGCAAGTAGTCCACTCCCGTGCTGTCGCTAACACAGCGCTGACAGAGGCGATTACGATCCAGTAGTTTACTATATGAAGGGTGGACAGCACTAGTGGACAACTTGCATTTTCTCCTGTGGGAAAAAATGCAAGTAGTCCACTAGTGCTTTCCACCCTTCAATTGTCGTCTGCGCTGTCAACTTCGGGAAGTTGAACGTTTTGATTCCCGTTGTTAGAAGCAATTAAAGATTATTTTATTTGTTTGATTGATCAATCTACTTCAATTAATTCAATAAGAAATTGTTACAATTTTCTGGTCGTACCAACTCGGAACTATGTTCAGTTCGCTAACTTGAGTTGAATTTACAAACTTTATCTACACCATTATCAAAATAAGAGCACGTTAGATTGATGATTGCGCTCAAACCTTAAAAGCGAAATTCGTACTGAAAAACTAAGTAAAATCAGTAACACAAAATCACCAATCCACTAGATTCTCTGAAAATCACGCATGCCCTACAAGCATTCTACAAAGAAAAGGAAAAGAGAAAGAGTGTATCGTAATCCTACGTTCTGCAACCAGCTGCTGGTTATACCTACAGTTAAAGAGAACAAACTGCCAAACATGCAACCAGCTGCTGGTTATACCTACTGTTGAAGAGAACAAACTGCTAGGTATTCGCTGAAAGACTAGCCCATTCCACACACGTACCCTGTACAGTGAGAATAGGCGGTAATGCAAAAAAATACAGAAACAGAATGATTTCCCCGACACAAGCTGGGTCAACTCTTGAAAATTAGGTACATCAAAATAGGGCTCAATTTTATACATAATTTAATAAATTAGCTTACATAAACTGAACAGATTCATCTGTAGGGTAGCCCTGTCCCCAGTCGCCAAGAGCATCACTAGACAAAATATCATGGTTAGGCATCGAAAACCAGATCTCAATACATGTACTGTGAGACATACTGGAATCGAGTAAATTTCTTATTTAACTACTATTTAGAGTGAGGTAAACTCAAGAAAATAGACACGTGCGTCACCTCCTTGCCGAGTGTGGTGGCAGTAAGAGGCTTGTCGTACACGAGGTCAAGGAAGCGTTTTGTAGCACCGGGCTTCCATTTCGTGTACTGGTTCTCCGACGGACCAATTCCATACAAGCAGCTCTGAAGAACACGGGCACTATAACGCCTGCACCACCTTATTTGGGTAAAGTTGGCCGGTTCCATAATTTGCACGTTTAAATGCTCCCTCATTTGCACAACGTTTAAATGCTCCCTCATTTGCACGACGTTTAAATGCTCCCTCATTTGTACAAAGTTTACTTGTCCCTCATTTGTAGAAAGTTTACGTGCTCCCTCATTTGTACAAAATTTACTTGCTCCCTCATTTGTACAAAGTTTACTTGCTCTTTCATTTACACAGAATTTAATTGCTCCCTCATTTGTACAAAGTTACTGATTGAGGGTGCCTGTGCATGATCGACTTGTGACAGCATGGTATGTACTTGGATAGCAATGTAAAAATGGACCCCTCGGCTTGACCCTGTTGCTTTATTCTATTTTATAGTCACCTTTATTCTACTTGAAAAAAGGTGACCATGACACGTGATCCTTTATTGCTGCGTTCACAACTACACAGGCATCTGAGAAGCGACTCAGGAAATGGTATATTTATGAAAACAATAAAGAACGCTGGAATTTAGTTTGCCAAGAACCGAATGAAAAAAACATGAGATCTAGGATTACTGTGATGATTAAATTACAGTTGAGTTACCACAGAGAACTTTCCAATAATTTTCACAGTAAAATAAAGAAAACGGTAAAAGAAATAGCGAGAAGGATACCATATCACCGAAATGAACATCGAGGAAATTAGTCAAAATAAATGATTGAATATAGAGTATGTATGGACATCCACCGTAAGCATCTTATTATCAACTACGTTCTTTCACCAGAAATTTTCTCAAGTTAACATGCATCATCATATTCATAGATGCTCATAGCTACTGAAAAATTGGTTCAATTCCAAGCAGAATAATTAGAAATTAGATTCCTGTACATCCAAATAAAATAATTTACAAAAATAACGGCAGGACCTGAAATGGTTAAAATCAACATGACACGTTTGCGTCGCGCACACCTCCAAGTTACACCAGTAGTGGATTTTAGATAAGTCAGACTAGAAATTAAGCTTCCTCAAGACGCACGCACTGAAACACTGAAAAGAAACAGAAAACTACCGATGAGTTCATGGGAGATGAAGGAGTCGATTCCCTTGCCGAGGTTTGTGTTACCGAGTTACCATGTTGGTATGAAGGTAACTTATGTGCAAGGGGTAACTTGAGGGCAAGAGGTAACTTGAGGGCAAGAGGTAACTTGAGGGCAAGAGGTAACTTGAGGGCAAGGGGTAACTTGAGGGCAAGAGGTAACTTGAGGGCAAGAAGTATCTTACGTGCAAGGCGAGGGGCGGCAGAACAGTGAACTTCAGGAGTAGATACAGCAGCATGTGGCGCTCCGCAATGAAAACAGTGCCGTAGTCAATGAAAAATATCTGCATAATCAAAAGTGTATCTTAAAAAGCATGAAGTTGATCATAGGATAAAAATTGGAATTAATTGAAAACCATATTTACGAATTATTGTGCATCCCTTTTTATAAGTCCATTTATTTTATATATATATATTTTTTTTTTCAGGGCATGAGTTGCCACAATCATTACACTAAAGTAGTGGGACAGAGTCAGTCAACACCTAAGAGCTTGTCGAACATCAATTCATCAATCAGTTAAGCTAAACATCCTGCGAGCATAAAAAAACAACAACATGCAGAAAAAAGATCTCTACCAGTACACCATTCAGGAGAAAATTTTAAAATTTCAACATTAACCCATTCGTGGTTTTCCACGTTTATTGACGAGAATTTTTTTGCTTCTTCAGCTTGGTTATATCCTCGTCATTTTGGTAAGAAGAATGATACATCTGGTGCATAACAAACTAGTCAGAGTTTCTTAGGTTCCTTGTTTCTAAGGTGTTTTTTGGTTGTTTGGGGGAAACATTTCTTTTTCGTAACTACAGGAGGTACACTATATGTATATTAATGTGAGCACGAACGGGTAATGAACATATAAAACTTGATATAAGCTGGAGTTTGACCTTAGCTTGACCGTTGCTCCTGACGTCGCGTATGATAGCCCTGTAGAAGTCGCCGTCACGAGGGTAATTGGCGGCCACTAGCAGCCCTGGCTTGTAGTCTTCGTCCAAAATCATTAGATCTTCCCACCGAGGTATGTTATGCTTGTAGTACTCTCTGAAATGCAGCACGAAATCCATATGTTGCCTTTATGTATTATGTGTTATTAAAACAGTTAGTGCATATATCACCTTTATTTTATGTTACAATGGTAGGCAATCCTTATATCGTCTTCATTATATGTTACTATGGTAGATAATCTATAGATCACCATTATTATAGGTTACTCTGCCAAGTAATTGTCCATTTGTTACCTTTACTATGTTACTATGGCAGGTTATCCATATACTACCTTCATTATGCGCAACAAGTGAAGCACTGAAGTGTATCTTCAACTGTCTTTTCTCTTGCAGAGAGTGGGGTCAACTACAGAGTGCAGCAAAATGATCAGACACACTTGAGCAAGAGCAATACGAGTAAAAAACGAAAATACGTGTAAAAGGGATTCAAATGAAATAAATGACATCATACATACGTTTTGAAAATAAAACATTTTCCGTTCGTTACTCTATTTCGCTTTTATTAAACGTACAAATTGTCAATCGTTTTGCGGCACCATTTAAAGTGTTCCAAAATCCTGCTCCATGAGAAGGAGAGGGCAACTCGAGTCGAGTGGGAACCATTCAGAGTTGCACTTGCCCACAGCCGCACAACCCGTTCTTTATGGCTAAGAAGATGGTCATGACATTCGTGACGTTGCTTTAGCTGGTTCCCCCTTCCACGTCATGTGAGCACATCCCCCTCTTCCATCCAGGCTCAACAGTCTACCAGCGCCGTCTTGATACAGCGTAAGCAGCTCTGCAACCTCTTTTACTCAACATCTACTTCAATTCTTCTTATCTAAATCGCCGGGAATACATCATAAACAGTTCCATGACCCATTGAAGTAGGCACTGAACCTTGATTCTCCTCGTGCCCCAGACTACCTGAAGAATCCAAATTCATTTCTATTCGGCTACAATTTTATCTTTGTAAGCATCAGTCCTCACATAAGCCGTGTGATAATGATACAATTTCCTGAGCACTAGGTATATTTGTTTTTGTTCATACATACAGCATTGGAACTATTATACACGCCTGGGCCCTGCACTGTTCAGCCATCCAGTTTTCCCATAACTTGAACAATCTCTCTTGGCACTTCTTACTGAAACTCGTAAAATTAAGCATAAAATCGGCAATTGAGTCATCAGAGTCAGCCAACAAGATATAATACCAGTACTCAAACAAAATATTCGTCGTCTGGTTCTTTCACACAGCATCGGACCTGCACAGTTCTAGTAACGATTGTCAGGGTTATGTGAGGGATTGTTACAGCACTTGGACAGGCTCGCTAGCTTCACTATCTCGAGCAACATACGGAAGAGGCGAGAAGCATGAGGACTGGAAAGCCTCTCTGACTCGAAGATTTTGCTATGCAAAGCATGCTTATATAACGGTCAAACTTTTTAAGTACAGTGTAGGTAAAACGCATTTTTTGTTATGATTTAGTATCACATAAAATTGTAGAAGTAATAACTAAATTCAACAGAATTTTCCACTACAGAAGAACTCCATCAAAGCCTAAGAGGTTAGTTTCTGACACCCGCTTAGTTACTGATATAGAAAACTCATATTAATACTAACAAATATAAACTTCTTCCATCAACTTTCTATTGAATTTTAGAATCCTTCAAAATTATCTATCACATTCATCACCTCGTAACTTTATTTCCCTACGAAATATGTTTTTATCATTTATGATACATGGTGCATTTAACGGTTAACGATTGGTATTGGTAACGCCAAATGAGCAAAGTTTACGTCTGAAAATGAGTGTCGGGGGAGCAAAACGAGGAAAGTTTACGTCTGAAAATGAGTGTCGGGGGAGCAAAACGAGGAAAGTTTACATCTGAAAACAAGTGTCGTAAAGCAAAAGGTCTCACGTGATGTCGTCCATAAGGTTGTCGAGGCGCGGTTTGTCATATATAACCCAGAAGTTACGGGGGGAGTACACCTCACCGACCAGCACGTCATCCAGGCGACCTCCAACCTGCAAGCCCAAATAAAAATAAACGAATAAATAAAATCGCTAAACTGCTCCTATAAAAGTGCTACACCAAGGCGGCCCGCACAGACACAAAATCATTAAATTTTATAAAGTTTTCTTCCCGAAGCCACATCGAGTGTTTAAAAAAATTTTATTAATATTATCTTATAAACACAAAAATTTAAGATAAAAGTAGCTAAAATAGAATAAAACGCAAAACGAAGTTCGAGTGCAAGGTTCGCCGGCATTCTCCAGGTTAAAGAACAGGAAGAATATATGATAGACCTTATGGTTCAGCAGACTAGCATTGCTGACTGTGGCGTAACCAGCTGGTGTCACCATTGAGGAAAGGTAAACGGCTAAGGTATCAACATATCTGATATTATTAACTAGCACAGACAGTATAATTGGATCTCGGGGAAACACACACAACGCACCCAACGAGCGTAGTTCGTTGACGTATATCCCCCTATTGTAAGATCGTCAAGTTGAAAATGCTACACGGTAGCAAAAATAACCCCCACGTAGTAAGGTCTAAATATAGGAAAGAACAACTTGCACACATTCAGCATTGAAAGCAAAGAAATGCTCTCTATGACGAAGCACTGACAGCAGAAACACTACACTTACTCTTGAAAAATTAAGAATGCCTATAATAAACCTTCATAAGAACGTACTCCCTGTGATAAACCTTCATAAGAACGTACTCCCTGTGATAAACCTTCATAAGAACGTACTCCCTGTGATAAACCTTCATAAGAACGTACTCCCTGTGATAAACCTTCATAAGAACGTACTTCCTGAGATAAACCTTCATAAGAACGTTCTCCCTGAGATAAACCTTCATAAGAACGTTCTCCCTGTGATAAACCTTCATAAGAACGTTCTCCCTGTGATAAACCTTCATAAGAACGTTCTCCCTGTGATAAACCTTCATAAGAACGTTCTCCCTGTGATAAACCTTCATAAGAACGTACTCCCTGTGATAAACCTTCATAAGAACGTTCTCCCTGTGATAAACCTTCATAAGAACGTACTCCCTGAGATAAACCTTCATAAGAACGTACTCCCTGAGATAAACCTTCATAAGAACGTTCTCCCTGTGATAAACCTTCATAAGAACGTTGTCTCGCAGCGGTGGGAGTTCCCACTCAGGACCAGCCAAGTCATCACTTCTCTTTCTGCATGCAAGCCCCCAGTTCTCGTTGCTTTTCGAGTCGTCCGTCGTGCTCTGCACGTGACACAATCATCAAATTCCTAGTCATTTGATTGATAGCCGCCACCGCAAAAAGACAACTTTACACACACCCCTGAAGCAAAAGTGTCCGTAGTTGTAGCACATTTTTGATATGGTTAATGTTACTCTACTTATGTGTGATTAGTGGGTCTGCTTATGAGCCTTGTGTCTTGTGATTATGCACTGTGTCTCAAAAGTAACTGACCATTTTCACTTCTTAATAGAACAAAAGCTACTAACTCTAGAGAGTTGAAACTGGTTTATTTAAAAGAAAAAAATTTGTAATATGATACAACAATGTTTTGAACACACTGTCCTTAAAATGATAGCTGCCGCTGCTTTGACATCTTCCTGCTCTGCCCATAGTTGATAGAGCTGCTCTCTGTCTTCATAGGGGACAGCTCTGCAGGTAAGGTATTTCCCCTGCAAAGCTGCTCAGTAACAACAACAAAAGCAGTCAAGCAATGTGAAATAAAGTATTCTTCCCCAGTAGGTTCCCAAGTAAGAACAAAATCATCCAAGCAATAGGAAATAAAGCATTCTCCCTGCAGAGCTGCTCAAGTGGCAAGAGGACAAGTCTAAGTGGTGACCTGGTAAGCATCGACGAGCTGGTCTCCAGACTGTCCTCCTGGCCGCCACTCCACGATGTCATGCAGCTGGCTCACCTCCCTGTCCTGCAGTGGCTTCTGTTCCATGTTTTTTCTCATTTTCTCTGAAACAAATGAATTGTATTGAGTTGAAACAACGTAACTCATAGTAAAATGCATTCAAAATCAAGAAGTCATTGTAAAATGATTTTTGAAGAAAATAAGTCTTTGAACAATTAATTTTAAACCACGTGAATCGTTAACATAAATTTCAAATAACGTGAGTCATTGTGAAGAGAATTTTAAACACAGGAATTTATTGTAAAATGATTTTTAAACCAAGTTTGTTCACACATTTCTTGAATTAGAACTTTTAAAATTGCTTTAATATACACATAAGAGGCTCATTGAGCTCCCTTCTGCAGTCTTCAGGGTGTTGACTCCAGGTTGTGGTTGCATTTGGAGCGATACCAGCAAGATTTCTTACAAAATTATATCTAAAATCAAACGCATGTGAGCAAGAAATGCCACTGCTCGTTGTAAGAATAACCATAATATTCAGACATCAATTAGATGAAATTTGACAAGCTTCCTCGATTTAAAGGTCTTTTTAACCAGCACCCATGCGACTTCGCAGTTGCCGATTAATATCACCCAAGTAACCACAAACAATTCGTAGACACGCTAGACATAAAAGGAAAACAATATCAATTGCTTAAGGTATTTAAAAAAGAAAAAACCATGAATAAATATATAAAGCTTGGCCAGCGAGTGCCGGTTTAAAGGAATTCTACTGTACCTCACTAAAATTTCCCTCATTCCATCACTATACCGATCAAAGGATAATCTACCTTAAATACCTCCAATCAAACCCCTTTAATCTTTACTGAATCAAAAAAGCCTGTGCTATAAGGCCCAACAACTGCAGCTTGCTTAGCTGTGCCACATCGTAGCTTGTATCCACACACGCAGCCGTGTTTGAAGATAACAAAATTTAATTTTAGCCTCAAGCACTGCCATAGAAAGGTCAGTATGTTCATCTCGTGAGGTGTTAATGTATCGAATCTACACACAACGAGCAATGAGCCTGTATTTCAAGAGTCAATATTAGCTAAACAGCTAAAAATAATGTTTCTTAATTGTTGCGGCTGAAAGTCAAGTAACAATTTTATGTGAGCTGTAGGTTCTGTATGACTGGCTACGATTTGTTTACTATGATTATACGAGTCATATTCGTGGGCAAACAACTCGTCCAAGTCACATGCTTGTACAGTCCAAAACTTGTAGGGTGATGTGGGGGCAAGTCGTACTACCAGTGGCATTATATTTGCCAAAATTCAGGTTTCGATGTCAGAGCAACTGCAATGGGTACAAAATCAACTTCAAATATTGTGTTAACTATGGCATCCACCCAAGTGGCTTTCCTAGTTAAGATAGTATTTTTTTTAAATT
>VCRD01000269.1:343195-360179 GCA_006783055.1 Trinorchestia longiramus
GCACGAACAGCGGCGGAGCAGCGCCGTCAACAAATATGGCGGACTGTTTGGATGGATCTTCTTCATCCTCAGCGTGCGTGACGTCATCATACCGCCATTTGTTTTTTGTCAATCGCGACTGTACGGGTCGCCCCCATGTACGACTTGCCCCCACACTACCCTACAAGTCATATACTTGTGCAGTATACAACTCGTACAAGTCGTATATGTTACGACTTACACTTGAGACGAGGACTACTATACACAGGACGTGCACCGCCATATAGCTGACTGTGCTAGCGGAGGCCATTGCATTCTTAGTAACATAACATTTTCTACCGGACAAATTGATCATAAATTATTTCTTTCAAGCAATAGAAGGGATAATAAGGCTTTACAGTGAATTTTAAATGGTTTAAAGCACTGTAATGCTTTGAAATACCAAATTTAACCGGAATTAACATATATTATTGTATGAGCTTAGTGGCCACTTATAAAAAGTCGAGTTGCTGCAGTTTTAGACTTTACAAATTGATTATAGTTAAACTTTTTCCAATGCAAACAACCAAAAATACAAACATTCACGCATATACACAAACAGACATAGAAGCAAAAACCTACCAAAATGTAGCGATTAGTCAGCCAACCGGGCCTTCTTTACAGAGGTCTGAAGAAGGACTGCATTCTTCTGCTGGCCTTTCTCTAGGTTGTGGAGCCCATTCAACAGAACATTTGCCAGACGACGTAACATCTTGGGACAGTCAATGTCAATTCCACCGAAATCATCAGACTAGGTCCTTTCTGCAGCGCCTTCATCATTAAACACAGCATAGAAGTGGCTTTCAGTTTCGGTTGTTCTCGGCCATGCCACTCAGCACCCCATCAGAAAATTAAACAGTTGGGCGAATCTGTACTTCATCTACCAAGAGAAACACATTCTTCTGCTACAGTGTCTGGACTTTGTCAACTGTTTCCCTGAGCACCTGGTCCTTGTCAATTGATGAAGTGATGTACTGCAGCTTGCGTTTGCATGGTAGCACCAAAAAGTCTCTGAGCTGTTCATAATTACACTTTGGGTATGATTGAAAAGCAAAACAATCATTCATAGAAAACTGCTTCTGTAATAAAAGTTCCAACTGACGTGTCAAAAATACCAACTTTTTCTCCTTCTCGGTGTCGACACAGGCTGATGCGTGAGTTTGAAGAAGAGTGACAACATTTTCGATCGTTTTGTCAAACGGGATGTCATAGTGCATTGCCAAGCGCACAGTTTCGTCGAACCGAGTATACGATCTCAAACCATTGTTGGGATGAAGTGTCTTAAACAGTGGTACACTAATGCCGTTCTTGAACGCACTAAGCGTTAGTGGGGAACACAAAGTGGGCTTGTTTTCGACAATCAGAGACAGGCTGCATTCACTGAAGTTGTCGGTCATGAACAAACACACAAGCCTTTCTTTCGATCTGGAAATAATCAAGTTCTTGTACTGCTTCTGCAGGTTGCGTTCAGGTTTAAAAGCATCAAATGAAGTAATCTTATCCTTCAGAAAAAATACCTCAGTTGTTGGTCTTCCACTTTCGCCGGCCGAGGAGTAAGTTTTGGAGAAGGCAGGCATGAAGCAGGCACATTAAGACCTTGACTCCGAAGTGGTACGTATGTGTACCACTTAGGTTAGGTTCTGTAATTTTTTCAGATCCTTCTAGTGACTATGCGTACAAAGTGAAGATTTACACCAGTCAGGTAATCGGAGGCAACGTGTTAAAGATACTGGGAGGGATTCCAGGTCGCATAGAACCACCACGCAATTTGATCAAAGGTGGGTCAGCACCCCAGTGCATCTCACAAATGAAAAACTTGTCTGGTTTAACAACAAAATTTTTACGAGGTGGTAAAACATCAAGCCACTTCTGTCTCTCAGACTGTTCTTTCGGGAGGCGAAACACGCGGCGCCTGTTCTCCTTATTGTAATTACCCGGACAATTCACAATCCCACACTTGTTCGGCATTTTTAATACATATAATTAGCAATAAACTTTGTAAACAAACAGTATTCATTTAGAAATGCAGCGACAGACTACGACAATGTTCGCACTGTGACAGATAGGAGATAACTGAGAGCTCAGTGTACTGGCCTCCGTTACCGTAGTCAGCTACATTGTGGTGCATGTCCTGGTTATAGTAGTCCTTGACTTGAGACCATGCGTGTGCGAATTATCTTCAAAATAAATTTAACTTTATTTATCTTCACACGATTCTGATTATCTACACCCACTCCAAAGTTCATTGTACAACAAACCCTTGTTTTAGAAAAATCAGCGTGCCCGGCCTCCAAGCACCCCACCCTCCTCCAGAGTTACCTGCAGCCGCAAGTGAGTACCCCCCGAAGTGATCTTGGACTACGGTCAGGAGGTTAGGTATGGAGGTCACCAAGTCCAGCACGCTTGTGAAGCCGAACTGAGTAAGGTTGAGGTTCTCTCCAGTGATTTTCTGCAAAAGTGATATTCTCGTTTTAGACCATAGAACAGCTTCTTTCTAACTTCCAACCGATCGGAAGTCTAACCTTAAAAAATCACCTCCACTACCTCAGAGTATGACGTCAAATCCTTGCTATATAAAGTATATGTATATCATTGTTACCACTGTATTCGAATAGTCAGTGACTGTTGCTTGTGCAGCACGGTCTATGGTTCGAGTACCCACTAAGCCTTCGAATTTTTTTTTACTTGTGACGCAGGGGACTAAGAAAACTGACTGACGAACTGATTATTACCTCACACTTTCAGCTAATCTCTTGTATTCTACCTGAAATCACAACACAGAAAGACGGGAAACAATCGCTGGAAAAATCATCACTAGTCTTGAGATGTTAGCATTAAGAATTGAAAATCCAATGCATATATATATATATACTGAATACTTAATTCAAAATGAAGATTCTTTCTGTCTTACTTACTGTATTAAGTACAATAATCATTTCTAATTTTTCCCATACATTACTCAATGTTGTAAGTACAAGTGGCCGTACGTCGAGCAAGTCTTAAGCCAGATGTTACATGTAATTAAGGTTTTGATAAAACACTCAAGGGGATTTATTTTTGTGCTACCTGTACAGTGCAACGAGCTTTTAATTGTTTTGTTTCACCAGATTTAAATAGTGAAGAGAGAATGTGATTTCGTAAAAATAAAAAATACAAAAAATATCAGAATAAATTAGCACACAAGCTCTTACAGTACAAAAGTTACCAATAAATGACTACTTTAATCTCAATTCGTTCATCACAGTGCCCGTCTCATTATTTCTAAATCACTAGTGATAAGCTTCACAACTACACCGTCATAACGTAAACTGTGAAAGAACAACAAAATTTTCTGTTCTTAACATTGCCACGGAACAAAGCATGCGAACCTAAGCCTCCAAAAATAGTAGTTACCTGAATCTCACCTTGAAAAACTCCCTTACAATAAAAATAATGCAAAAATCATCAATCGTACACCCCAGAATAATAGTCAGGCAACAAGGACTTTCCTATTTAATTGTACAATACTTGTATAACTTTCAATGCTTGGAAATAACAAGCCAAATTAAATTCCATCATAATATCTGTACCTTTCAGTAAGCAAGAAATTTAAATAGATTACTGAAATCCGACAAGCAAACCCTTGAGGGAATTCGTGTAGCCCTATATCAGTAGGCAGATACTGGACGTCCGTATCAGTTTTTGACTGGACATTAATCAATTCAAAATGCTTCATTATTGTTAGTGCTACTACTGAGATTTTTATCTACATAATATTTTGCTTGTTCCTTCCTTAGTTTGTTAGTCCGTCCGTTAGGCTTTCATCGAGTCTGCAGTATCATAGCTACCCAATTCCTCAGTGTAACATTAAAAGATGACCTTTACATGCATTGATATGTTTGACATTTTATATAAACTTTTCCTAATTCTTAAGACATTTAATCAGAGATCCGTATCTTACATACAAACCTATCATAAGTTTCGATAGAATCAGTGACTTTTCTTCACGTTTAAGTAATAGGTACTTGCCCCGATTATCTAAATCTAAATACTAAGAATGACCGTCGTGTGTTTATAAATTCACTAGATCCACACGTGAAAAATCACGGTTTTTACTAAATTTTTCATTTTAATTTGCCAGTGGACGCGGGCTTTGCTTAAGTGTTTCCCCATTGATGGATGTGCTTTTGGTATCCACAATACAATGCTTACAATACATGTATACCCTACGAAATTTACTCTTATCTAAATCCGTAAGAGCGTCTATTATACAGGGTGACCCATAAGTAAGGAACCTTTTTAAAACTATTTTCAAGAAAATCACACTTCCGGAAACAATAACTCAATTTCCAAAATCTTCGGCCATATACAAAGAGGTGGCCAGGTTACTGGTCAAACTAATTTAAAACATTTCTTTTCGCATTATCAATTAAAAATATCAAAGCATCATGATGAATTTGAACAGAAAAAGGTCCAAAGAAAATTTCTATTTGTAAAAATAAACCGATTGTGTATTCTGGATACCATAATGCAAGCGAAAGGGAATTGAATTGCCACAGAAAAATAATGCAATAGAATGATTTCTTGCATTTCTTAAGTTTTATCCTCGTTGCTATCAAAGCTATCGATTAGAAGAGTGTGGCACACGGACAGACGGGGCTCTTATTATACTATAGATTTATAAATTTATTTTTATGTTTTGTCACTTTCAAAAAGATTAAAGAGATCCAGAGCCATATTTACTCGAGTCCGTATCGTGGATAGAGTTCGGTGCACGGGTCCAGCAACTAAAGAAACTGATGTTCAAGGAAATTTGGTAGATGAATTGTGTTTCCACTAGGAATGTTGTCATTAGAGAAATACTCAACTAAAACGTTTGTCCTTTGTAAATATATATAAAACTAAATACATTGCATTGCGTTCTTTTATGAAATTTTATTTAATATCTTCCCAACAGTATTTGCCATCATTTTTGATGGCACGGGTACACTAGTAGCCTTAGAACTACACAATGGAGCGAACATTGGAAACTGCTCGCGATAGAATGAGACTCTACAGGCTATCCAGAGAAGTATCAGTTTATCAAAACATATTTGTTGATTAAATATATTTCTCATTCCGTGGAATTTCCACGGGTCCTGCTAGTTCTTATTATTACTATTATACATAGCTATTATTAGTCCTTAGTTATTATATTATAATTTCACTTGAACTAACGAATAACGTTCGGGAACACTCACCTTGTAAGCGGGTAGTATCTGGTCAGCGCTGATATTTAAAGGGTTCTTCGCATAGCGCACTACTGATTCTAGTCCATCTATCACCTTTTGGGGAATGTGGCCGTGTGGCCGACGTACTTTCAGATGTTCACTCTCGTTACAAGTGATAACTGACTGCTTGAGTGTGGTGGGGTTGTTAACCGCTATGGGTTCTTTAGTGCTGAACGATTTAGCAAGCTTACACTTACTGTTAATTTCACTTAAGGGTGCAGGTATAAGACAGTTTAGATGCTCAGTCGCCTCTATAATGCCTGGTTCTGAATGTTCAGTATTCACAAAATTGCTTCTCCCATCGTGATTGTAATCTGCGTGAGACTCTGCATCAATTCTAGACCCAAACTTTCCGATTTCACTGTCCTCTGTACCACCAGATAGGTGAAAAGTGTTATTTTTTTCTAGTGACGACTCCACGACTTGTGAAGTATTGCAATCTTTACTTTCTCCAGTACGAGATCTGTTCATCCTCTTACGGTTGGAGGATTCAGCTTTTTCTCGAAGCATGAGCCACGCTTTTTTAATAAATTCGGCAGTAACAGGCTTTTTCTGTTCGTCATTAATAGGAACAGGTGGGTGAGAATTTTTAGAATTAGCTTCAGTATTCGTTCCATGATCTGAGGCAATGGTACAGTGTAACTTGTTTCCAACAAAACCTTCATTGTAGTTAGAATCTGTAATTTCCATGTCTGAAACATTTATCCTGGCAGGAATGATAGCTGAACTTACAGCAGAAGTCACGTTATTTGTCTCCGTGATTTCATCTTTATCAACAGCATTCAGAGATTCAACATCGTCATCGCTATATTTCACTGGGCAGTCAATCTTAAACTCACAAGGCATCAGAGTTGGAGATGCCATTCTATTGAACAATTTCACAAGACTGGGCCGACTAGATGTCATTGTTACGGACTCAGGAGAGGAGAGATCTTGCTTATTTCCGAATCGTTCTTTGTTTGAGGACTCCTCAGACAACTGCTGGCCGGGTGATCGAACTTGTCTGCCGTTCGAAGCACTCTCAGTACGTGACCGAATTTTGTGCATACAAACGTTTCCAGATTCCTTAACCTTCGCGATATCATCGTTGGAATTGGGAAATATAGCATTAGGTTTTCGAGAACTTCTAGCGTGTTCAGAAGTAGAACAGAATGTTCGTGGCGCCAACGATGTCTTACGAGCTGATTGGGAGCCGTGATTTTCAACAAGGCTTGGATGGCCAGAGCCTCTAGCTAGAGGACTGCTACTGCCAGACGACCTTTCGCACTCCGACAACAAAAATTCTGAAAACATAAGAGCCTATCTTTTAATCAATTCTTCTTAGTTCAAGTAAGTTCAGGAACATTTTTTTTCTGGAAGTAACGACAAATTGGCCAACAGAACTCACAATTTCCAGATGTGCCCAGAAATTAGCTGCGTCATCCTCAATATTCAAATAAAGAATCGAGTCTTTTTCACAGTTTTTTCCTTAGTGGTAGAAAAAAATATTTGTTATGCTTCCATTAACACGTAATATGCCAAAACCTATCTCGAAAGAAGCCAAAAACGAGTCTGTTCATCCCATTCGCTAACCTCACCATAAATTTTGCCCATTTCTTTAAGATAAGTGAAATGGGCACAAAGTGCATAGACACTACATACAAGTTGCACAGTAGCCTTTGATACATTCTTCTAGTATGCGGTTTGCCCAGCATATGTACTTCAACTTCTTAACTGACGATAACGGAATGGTAGTATTTTATTTTTTACACACACAGTCCGCACATGAGCAGAATATTATGTGTCAAGGACTAGAAATAAATTCTGTTTGTGTTTTCCAGCTGGACAATCATAGAATTGAGCGTGCACTACTGATGCGGAATCACTGGGTGTTTTCGGTGAATTAAAAGCAAATTTACATGAACGACACCTTACAGATGGAGACACTGCAGAGAACAGTCCCGTGCTTCGCTGTCTAGTCTAGAGGTTGCTAGTAAGATGAAAGTACACCAGACATTTACGATGAATAACTAAGCAAAAACTAATTTTTCTTTCTTGGTTTTCTGAACAAGCATGATAGTCTGTTTGTTAATTTATTTATTGTTTTACGAAGTTCAGCGTAAATTTCGAGTTCAACCAATACAATTCTAAGAGAAAACTTCAACAATATTGGGGTATTTTTAATTTAAACTATCGCGTTTAAAAAAATCCAGGCAGAGTTTTAAATGATAAGTAATGTAATAGTTCTTGTTCGAGATAGAATTTATAAAAAATATGAAAAATCCTAAAAACCCATTATTGATGAAAAATTAGTTTTAGCGAATCCAGCACTGGAGTAACGAGTTACGAGTAAATGAAATCACTAGTGATAAAAATACTAATGTAGAAAAAATTACATAGAAATTCATGAAAAAAACGCCAGATATATTTCAAAAAGAAAAAAAAAACAATGAGACGAACCATCGTTGAGAATGACCACCATATTGCCGCGGCGGTCGATCCTACAGTGGCAGAAGTGAGACAAGCGACTCAAGAGGGTCCTCACGCTGCTGTGCTCTGGCACCCTGTCAAGTACAACTCTACAGGCAACCAACGCGTACCAGGTAAAAAATGTTCTTAAAAGCATTACAAATACTGAGCGCATCTCCCAGTCAAGGTCAGAGAGGAATGAGGGAGATGGCAGTCATATATTGCACGGAAATGAGGGAGATGGCAGTCATATATTGCACGGAAATGAGGGAGATGGCAGTCATATATTGCATGGAAATGAAGGAGATGGCAATTAGTCATATATTGGATGGAAATGAGGGAGATGGCAATTAGTCATATGTTGCATGGAAATGAGGGAAATAGCAGTCATATATTGCAGGGGAATGAGGGAGATCGCAATTAGTATACAAAACTGCTCACTTCATTTTAAGTTAACTACAACCTAAATACCTGTTTCTTTAAACATGCACACCTGCCACTAACTATACCTGACTGACCGCTCTAGATCTGCTACCTACTGTACCTAATTAACCGACCTGCACACCAGCCACGCCACTTCCTGTACCTGAGAGGCTGTCCGTAGGTGTTGTGGAAAACCTTCTGGAAAGAGTCTATTAGGAGACCTTTTGGGTGTCGCTCCAATAACCTTTTCACTTTGTTCTGGATGCATTGAGAAACGAAGGTCGGGCCGGCATCTGGTGAATACATGCAGGTGAAAAAACAGCCTTTCCTTACAAATTCGTAATTATAGAGAACTTTTTTCCACCGTAGTCCTCTTTTCGGAAGCGACGCCTTGACAGAAAGACATTATAAAACAACTTTGGCGTTGAGAGGCAAGCAAGAAATGAATGTTTACTTAAATAATGCATCAACCACCACTCCAGGAAGAAAATGAAGGAAACGGGAAAAGATACAAAACCTCGTTACTACACAAACCCACACTGCAATAGGTCCTTGCACTAATGTTCCTTGCTGGGTAAACAGAGGCATCATTAGGCCTGGAAAAAATTGAAACCATCAAGATTTAAAGGCCAAGTACATATAGTGTTATATAGATATATAACAATATATATATATGTTATATAGATATCTAACAACATCAATATATGTTATATAATATATAAATACATATATACACTGTTATAGAAATAATTTGCTATTATATGGAATCAGAGAATTAACTATTCGGTATTCTTGATACAAACCATACATATGAATTCATATAAAAAATATTTTAAACATATACTCTCAAGTGTGTGAGTAGTTCTACTCAGGAGCCATCAACACACGCTATACTGACCAGTTTTCATAAGTTACTTGCAATTTCATAGTCAATCTATGATGAAAATATCTACAATCAGTCTATGTAGATTGAAAGTTATGTAAAAAATAGCTGACCTATCACGCACCGTTTTTGCACTCATAAAAATAAAACAGTACATCGAAGATTCCACTTTTCATACCCTAACAAATTCGAACTAACGTAAAATGAATAGTGCATCTCTTCCTAAATATAATCGTTTACCGACCCTTCGTGGCAATTTGAAAACTTGGAAACTAGAGATATCTTTACTTAGATCAAGTTCTGACTGGATTTTTACACTAGTAGCAACCAGTTTTCACGTGGCTGCACCAATGAACAATTTTGCCATCAACCCTCCATATCTAATAAATCCCACCAAATTTAAAAAGCTTTCTTATATTTTATTTGTCATATAAATAGTCAATGAATTAGCACATCCATGGCAGTAGCTTATATGCATGAAAAAAGATATAGAATGACAGTAGAATTATACAATTCAGCAAATTTAGGGTCACACACGCCAGCAGATGTAGGGTCACACACTCTAGCAGATGTCCACTTGTGGCCTGATTCAAACACTCGTGTATGAGTAGACAAGATAAGAAATAATTGACAAAAAGCTCAGGTAATGACACGGCAATAAGTACACTACTCATTCAATATATATATGCACAAATAATGAAGCAACTGTAACTTACATCAATCGAAAAGCAACGGTAAACTGCCTCCAAAAACAAAGTTTTCGTTTTTTAGACGGCCCTTATGACCCTACCATAGCTGGGGCGGTTTGTCCTGCGATGCAGACTGAGGTAATGTCTGCGGTGGCTGCTCCTCCCTCTGCCCCTACTGGTCACTGCTGGTCGAGTGAAGCTAGAAGAGCTTAAGCCTCCTGTAAATTTAAAAGTCGTATGAACCACTCAACAGAGTAATTGATTATTTGATTTTAATAAAAATTATACAAAAACAACAAGTTCACAACACGTAATCTGTTTTTAAGTAGATAACTAAGGTTACAAGTGAATAAAAACATCATAAAAACCCTGACCTCGCTGGGATTTCTTCTGCCCGATGACGAGCTGGCGTAAGTGCTCTGTTTCAGGTGTAGACGCAGCCTCCAGCAGCAGCGTACTGCCTGTGTTGCGCATCCGCACCACGTCACTCATGCTCCGCAGCAGACTCTCCGGGGTGGAAAACCTAATCAATGAAAGAAATAAGAACAAGCATTAATGACAAATGACGAAGAAATGCTCCAGTAATGCTAGCGAATGACAATACCCATGAAAATAACACAATATGATAATAATAATAATAATAATATAGTAATTTGCAATAATTTATTTTTTGAAATTTTTATTGCAATATGATAATAATAATATAGTAATTTTTTCATTAATAGCATCAACTAATGATGCTATTAATAAAAAATAATACTAATATACTATACATGTAAATTTATGAATGCAATACTAATATGTAAAAAAATGAAGTAATGATTTTCAACTTTTAGTTTATATTCAATACAAAATTTTGCAATAGATTCTTTTTGTTAGTGTCACAATTAAAAAAATTAGCAAAAATAATTAGTTACATTCACTATTCGGTATCATTATTTGTGACAATAACTGTTCTTGTTTTCCATTCAATGGAAAAAATGAAAAATGGCTCTCACCAAAAGCTGAACTAGCAATTGTCTACTCACTCATTAACAAGTTAGGATTCATCTCTTCAGTACAAACAGACAAATTATATTTCCAACCTTCACATTCAGTTTGGCAACCTGCATCTGGATGCATTTCTCCTTTAACAAAACCAGTCCTACATTTTGCTCATTGTATGCAGTAATTACATATTTTAAGCCAATGATTCACATTTCTAGTAGGATGAAGGCACTGGTGCTGGTGCCCACCCTCACCCCAATGACATGTAGGGCAGCTCCATTCCTTCAGACTCAACGTAATCCTTGAGAAGCTGCTCGCAGGTGAGGCTCTGTGACGTAGACACCAGGAGGCTCTGCACCACAGCCTTGCAGTCTTCATACTTGTGTATGCGGCCACCGTTCTTTCGGGTGCTCGTGCAAGACGCCATCAATACAAACTAGAGTATGACTTATAATGCATTGAATTATAGAAGTAGTTCCTTAGGAAAATTTAAGATACTAGAGTAGGAAGAAAATTGGGTACACAATACTCATTAATGATGGCAGAAGAAATTTGAGATCAGACGTCTTATCACTTACATTAGTACATTTACTGTGACCTTTTGGTAAGAATACTGCACCACTAAAAAACGCAACACATACACATTTTTACATCAATAAAACGCCTTTTTTTATCTTAAAGGAACACATCGATAGGACATCTTTCAGCAAATGTAAACACAGAGGGACCTACTGGTGATTAATCTTAATTGAACATTTGCAGCCAAAAATAGTTAATGACACGGTAAACAATTAAGTTTATCACCCCTAGGGAATTAACTCGTGTAAAATCAACGTACAAGAAGTCCCCGGTTTACGGTATTTCAATTTACGGCAACTCGCGGTTACGAACGAGCACCCATAAATCCCATTGTCATGTTCTGTTTTGCGGCGATCCGTTCGTAGCTTGCGAACCGAGCGTAGTACTAGTTGTTTTACCCACGCTGCTGAATATATGGTAACGTAGCGCATAAACGAGGAAAATGCTCACTCGGTACGCCATATTGGATTGTGGCTTTCGTTGTCATCTCCGCACTCTGTAGTTTTTTCCGTTTTCACAATTGTTTGAACTTTTATTTATTATATTTTGTTTATATTATATTTATGTACATGTTTTTATCAGTAATTAGTATAACTTACATACGTAAGTACCAAAGACTACTGTAAACAGGACGTGCATGGCCATATAGTTGACTACGCTAGCGGAGGCCATTGTATTCTTGGTAACATAACATTTTTTATTGGACAAATTGATCAAAAATTACTTCTTCAGAAACATAGAAGGGATAATAAGGTTTTACAGTGAATTTTAAATCGTTTAAAGCACTGTAATGCCTTGAAATACCAATTTTAGCCGGACTTAACATTATTATTGTATGAGCTTGGTGGCCACTTTATAGAAAACTGAGTTGCTGCAGCTTTAGACTTCACAAGATGGATTATAGTTGAACCTTTTCCAATGCAAACAAACAAACAAACATACAAATATTTACGCAAATAAACAAACAGACATAGAAGCAAAAACCTACCAAACTGTGGCGATTAGTCAGCCAAACGGGCCATCTTTACAAAGGTCTGAATTCTTCTGCTAGTCTTTCTCTAGGTTGCGGAGTCCATTCAAAAGAACATTTGCCAGACGACGGAACATCATGGGGCAGTCAATGTCAATTCCACTGAAGCTGACCAGTGTCGACAAGATCTGCAATAGTCTTTTTTAGCAGCAGGCACGGTGACGGGCTTCCTTGATGAAACACGGTCCACATCTAACAAGATCAAAAGTGCACACATGTGGAGTCGTCAGGGAACTTCTGGACACTATCTCGGTAAAGTCCTTTACGTTACTGGTGTCAAGAGTTTCCTCGGCGCTGAAGGACACATTGTCTGCATACTTCATCTCAAGCCACCCCGCCACATCGGCCGCACTACACTCCTCTCTCACAGTCAGTGTCACATCTGTGGTGCACCTCTCAATATAGGCTGCATCTTCTAGGTCAGTGGCAGTCCTCAAGCAGATATGTTCCTTTGACTCACGCTGGACATCAATGGACTGGAAGTTTGTGGTAGCATATCTTGCGAGGTTATGCTTGCATGCGGAGAACACATCCCCAGTGGTTATGAAAGAGTTCGCACCAGATGATTGACGGTAGACTGAGAACTACCCCTCAAACCAGTCACTCTGGATCTCACGCAGCACAACACACTGGAAGCCTGCGTTTCTGAACAAGTAGCAGCAAACGGCAAGCAGTCCCTGCGTAGTCTGCACCAGTGCCTTTTTGGTGTGATGGGTAAGGCACTGGATTCGACTCGCTCCATGTCCTGAAGCAGCCTCCTGGAAAATCGTCAGGAAAGTTTGCAGGTTGGTTGACTGGGGATCTTCAACAGCTCGATATGGATCGTTCATGCGCTGGTCTTGCCCCTTCGCAGACACATTCACTACATTCCACCAGTTGAGGATAATTTGGATGAACTTAGCAGTGTCACGGCATCCTCTGAGATCCAATGAAGCCACAACCCCGTCATTAAAAACCTCCAAGACATACTGCACATTTTGTAGTTGAAGTCGTGAGGGCTTGACAGCAAATTGCGTGAGTGTAGTAGTCGTCAGAATACTGCCTTTCTCTAACTCGTACAGTTCTGTGACATCTGCAAATGATGCCGTTGTTTCATTGTCAAAACTGATCTTCTGGCCCTTCTCACTGATCCAGTTGGTGCAGATGTACTTTAGCAGAGGTACTGTGTCAAAAAGGAGAAACCAGACACGCTCGTTGTCAAGAGGATGCTTGGCTGTGGCACTGCAATCACCCAGCCGATCAAACAGCTTATAGTACTGCTGGTTTACCTCGTGGTTGTCGGTGATAGACCCGATGACACGTCCATCTGCCCTCTCAACAGCAGCTGCAGCCTCCTTCATACGCTCAAGCTGGTGTGCTGCCGTCAGCTTGTGGACGGGTGTCATAGAAAACATCAGACTAGGTCCTTTGTGCAGCGACTTCATCATGACACACAGCATAGAATTGGCCTTACAGTCTCGGTTGTTCTCGGCCATGCCACTCAGCACCGCACCAAAAAATGAAACAGTTGGGCGAATCTGTACTTCATCTACTAAGAGAAACACATTCTTCTGCTGCAGTGTCTGGACTTTGTCAAATGTTTCCCTCAGCACCTGGTCCTTGTCAATAGATGAAGTGATGTACTGCAGCTTGCGTTTGCATGGCAGCACCAAAAAGTCTCTGAGCTGTTCATAATTACACTTTGGGTATGATTGAAGAGCAAAACAATAATCATTCATGGAATACTGCTTCTGTGATGAAAGTTCCAACTGACGTGTCAAAAATACCAACTCCTTCTCCTTGGTGTCGACACAGGCTGACGTGTGAGCTTGAAGAAGAGTGACATTTTCGATCGTTTTGTCAAACGGGATGTCATAGTTCATTGCTAAGCGCACAGTTTCGTCGGACTGCGTATACGATCTCAAACCAATGTTGGGATGAAGTGTCTTAACACGTTGACTCCGAAGTGATACGTATGTGTACCACTGAGGTTAGGTTCTGTAATTTTTTCAGATCCTTCTAGTGACTATGCGTAGAAAGTGAAGTTTTACACCAATCAGGCAATCGGAGGCAACGTGTTAAACAGTGATACACTAATGCCGTTCTTGAACGCACTGAACGTTAATGGGGAACACAAAGTGGGATTGTTTTCGACAATCACAGACAGGCTGCGCTCACTGAAGTTGTCGGTCATGAACTAACACACAGGCCTTTCTTTCGATCTTGAAATAATCAAGTTCTTATACTGCTTCTGCAGGTTGCGTTCAGGTTTGAAAGCATCAAATGAAGTAATCTTATCCGTCTGAAGAAAATACCTCAGTTGTCGGTCTTCAACTTTCACCGGGCGAGGTACATGTTTTGCAGATGGTAGACATGAAGCGGGCACATTGAAGATACTGGGAGGGATTCCAGGTCGCATAGAACCACCATGCAATTTGATCAAAGGTGGGTCAGCACCCCAGTATATCTCACAAATGAAAAACTTGCCTGGATTAACAACAAAGTTTTCACGAGGTGGAAGAACATCAAGCCACTTCTGACTCTCGGATTGCTCTTTCGGCAGGCGAAACACGCGGCGCCTGTTCTTATTGTAATTACCCCCACAGTTCACAACCCCATACTTGTTCAGCATTTTTAATACATATAATTAGCAATAAACTTTGTAAACAAACAGTATTCACTTAGAAATGCAACCATGTGCCTCGAAACACAAACAACAATGTCCGATTCAAACCGAGCGACAGACTACGACAATGTTAGTACTGTGACAGTTGGTGATGAACTGAAATCGGTGAACTGGCCTCCGCTAGCGTAGTCCACTATATGACCGTGCACGTCCTATTTACAGCAGTCCTTGGTAAGTGCATATTTCCGTGAAGTATTAGCCTAAGTTCCGACTTACGTACCACACCGGCTTACGAACGTTCGTAAGAACAGAACTCGTTCGTAACCAAAGGACTCCAGTCAAAGCAATTATACTCAACAATCCTATACACAATTGCATGATACATGAATCCCAAACATTTGCAAAATATTGCAAAATAATTTACTTGTATATGCTGATTCAAGAGGAAATTTGTGCTATTGAAAATCAAAGGAAAAATATACTTTAAAAGTTGAGACGAAAAAATGAACCAATAAATGTTTCAACTAAATTTCAGAATATAAGACAAATTTAGCATGAGAGTTAGTCTTTGAATATTCGGGTACAAGTTTTTTTTAATCTTGCATTTCAGAAAGTGCCTCCTGCTAACCAACCTTGTTCATATATGCACCCCTACTTAGCTCTGATTAGAAATTCTTCTGTGTTGTGTCTAAAACACCCAAATATAGTTGCTAGCACTAAAATCCTCTACCTCTTATTCTTAGACAACTACCAGAGAAGTAATGTTTATATTCCTGTAGTGTTTTGTGCATTCCTGTGAGAAAAGTTACAGCATCATAATCCTGTAGTATCATTTTCTAGATAAATTTACATTGCATCTTCAACAATTTTCAAGTGTTTCAAGCAATTCATTATAACATTTTTCTGATCTCTATGCTCTTTCTGACCTAATTTTGTAACAATGTTCTTTAGTCTTCATAAAAATAATACAAGGTGCTTAGGAAGGGCTACTACTCACAACTTGAACAGTCCAATCTGCTCTATGCAATAGGCAACAATGGTAGTCAAAAGTAATGCCAAATTAATACCACTGTAACAACAAAGTTAGGCTAGGTACCTGCACTTATAATAACTATGCATAATTAATAGAAGCATCTAAAAATAAAGATAAGCATCATGCAACAGAGATAAGTATCTTGAAAGACAGATAAGCAGCTTGAAACAGAGAGAGTATTTTGAAAGACAGAAGAAACTTGAAATACAGATAAGCAACTTGAAAGAGAAATGAGTTCTTTGAAGCAAAAAGAAGAAATTTGAAAAACAAGCAACCAGCAAAAAAATAATTATCTTGAAAACATAGTTGATAATGTAGAGAGTCAATTAATATACTTAGAATAGAATTAAGGACCTAAAAACAAGGGAAAAAGCTCACAACATTAATAAATGGCTTTTGACAATTGAAACAAAAAATAGGCAATTGAAAAAAGAACTTCCAAACTAGAAGTACACATTTTATTATACATAATTTTCTTCAATCACCTATATTCAGCTAAGTAATGTACTAATCATCATTTACTAATCATCATAATGATAGGACAAAAACATAGGGTTACAACTCCTGCTTCACAACAAAAATATTTTTTTTCTTTCATTAAGAAACATGTCTGATTTGAAGGAATTTGGATTAATAATGTTGATATAAAATACACTATGATGAAGAAAAAATATATGCACAATTTCAACACTTGAGTTTATACAACTGCCACTAAATGACTCCTAACATAATTTGAATAAACTTTTTTCTGCTCAAAACATTCAAACTGTAGCTACATCTCATCTTAAAAAATCCACAGCAGAAATGTTGATTAAAAATCCCAAGTTCCTAACATTAAGGGAACTATTCATTTACTCTAATTTGTTAACTACACTGATGATACGAACAGCTAAAAATTTTGGTAAGCTTTAGGATAAATTGTAAACCTTTCAAATAATAAGTACCAACAAACATAAACAAAACAAACAAACAAACAAACAATCTTTATTTCCAATCAAGTACACAGTACATAGACATTTAGTACATTGGTTTTTAAATTC
>VCRD01000269.1:362382-372520 GCA_006783055.1 Trinorchestia longiramus
TATCACATATTACGGTGCACTCTAAACATAAAATTACAATTTTGAAGAACCGCCATAGTGGTGTTTACTTTGCTGTTAAGTTTCATCTCTCGTTTACTGCGTGCTGCTAATCTCAACATGTCGAAGGAAGAGCTTGCTAATCTTAGTTTTCGTTGCGTGGAGCAGCTGCTGTATATGTAAGTTGTCATCAGTGTTATATAAGTGTTTAACTTGGAAAGTTTAGTTGTTAAATTCACTGCGTTGTATGAGTAATAAGATTTTCATGTGAGTGCAGTTGAAGACGTAGAAATTATTTTTTTCAGAAGATTCTGTGATCAACGCGTTCATCCCTCAGGATGTATATGCCCAAGTCCCATCTAGTGCAGATCTATGAACACCTCTTCACAGGTACAGCATTATAATTTTGTGGTGAACCCTAATTGTAGTTCTGAGTTTGTTAATTGTAGTGTTTCAAATTTTAGATTTAATAATTGGATTACTCCTGACTGGAACATGCATCAACCTTACATACAGCTTGTAACTGTTCTGTAGGACCTGTATAATGTACCACAATTATGGTTATACATAGTTTTCTCTTTAGGATTTATTCTTGTAAATTCCATCTAGTTTGTTACATGTTATGTTGAATACATATTGATAGAGTTGAAAATTGAAGCTGTATTGATATTTTGCTGAATTTTGAGTTGTACAGAAAGTGAGATCTAAGCTAACAGTATGAGGCCCTGTGAAGCACACTTCATGCTGTTTGAAGTGAGACACCATTAATAAGGAATTAAGTACTTCTGGTAGAGAATTTATCCTGCAGCAGTATTCTTTAAACTTTTTGCAGTAAAATTTCATTCACATTAGCATTTTAAGTTGTAATAGAAAGTTTTTTGGTATTTGTCTTATTCTTGAGATTAAATTATATAATTGAAAACTGCAAGTTTGCAATAGGGTTTTATTGGGCAAAAGTACCAGTCCTAATTAAAAAAACTCTCGTTAAGGTGTGAAATGTTTAGTATTTCATTTTGTTATAGTTGGTTTATTTTTTATTAGGTTTATTTTATATATATTTTATATTTGGTCTAGTGATGTGTTGATAGTATTTTAGTCTAGTGATCTGGTGATAG
Source organism: Trinorchestia longiramus (assembly GCA_006783055.1). Lineage (NCBI taxonomy): Eukaryota > Metazoa > Arthropoda > Malacostraca > Amphipoda > Talitridae > Trinorchestia > Trinorchestia longiramus. Next base: position 363,495 of record VCRD01000269.1, read on the forward strand.
TATCTTGAGATTAACTTGAGGGTCAACTATATTTATATACTTCTTTATTTCCTCTTAAATACACATAACAAGGTGGTATTGTAGAGTTTATTGCTTGTCTTTACCTGTGTTGAGGTAATATCAAGGTCATTCTTAAAAGCATACAAGTTAATTAAGGTGGTCTCCCTGGTCATGCTAGGCCTTCATTTGTTTAGCATATGCTTTTTTGTTGGTCCTTCAATTATCTTCATCCACTTTTTGCAATCCCACTGGAGTCCTTCACCTTCATTATTTCTTAGTAAGCAGTTGTCAGGTCTCAATTCTGACCTGAACTATCATGTGAGTCTATAGCTTTCATGCATAGCCCAAGCAAATTTTCTCCCATAGACTTTTGCTGATTCCATCAAAAAATTCTGTTAACCTGCAATTTTTTGCCCCATGCAATTTTTTGCCTCATTTGCTCAATTTTCACCTTATAATTCAACATGGCATCTATGATTCTTTCAGAAAACGGACTTCACCCTAGATTACCTCTTATAGTTTCTACAGCTGATTATTTTGGGGTGCCTTATGTGAATTGCCTTACCCTTATTCTGCTGACCTTCCAACTTTTCAAGTTCTCCAGTCCATGCTGTAATGTTCACAATGTTCATGCCTAAATACAAAAATATACTTCCACATTCCTCTAACATATTAATACCTATTTGCTCTGTGCTTGACCACACTGCTTAGTCTTCCCCACCACTGCAGAGCTGTTGCTGCATCCTTACTCTTGCGCATTTATCTTCACTCATTGTGCATCCTACTTGCTTATGTTCATTCTATAGTTGTGCTTATTTAACTACTGATATTTCACTCTATTTTTCAGTTTCAAATCTCAACACCATTTATGACCATCCTGTTACTTATATCTCCAAAATTTCACCTGGGAATGTCCTGAATTTCTACTGGAATCTATAATTCTCAAGCATCCTTTGAAGTTCTTGCCCTGTCACTAACCACAACATGTCACTAACCAACGGCAGAATATAGCAAATAATGCTGTTTCTCATCCCTAGCTTTCAGTCCCAAACCACTGATTCTGATAGTGGCACTAAAATATGTATTGCAATAATTTATTTTGGTTTATACTAGTCTCATTTTCAGTGCTTGTCATGACCCTTTTACCTTGAAATTAAGATTAGTTTCTGTAGCATTGGGAATGTTTCAATTTGGGAATCTATTAGTGTTATTTTACAAATGTTAGACATTGAAGTAAATGGTGTAATCTATCAATAGTTTTGCTGCATTATAGGTATTACAATGCATCATATTGCAAATTTATTCAGCATGTTGGTAGGTTGCTTCATTAGAGTTTAGTGCATGCAATGGAATGTTTTATCCAGCATAGCTAGTATAACACTATTAACCTTGATTATTATGTTTAGAGGATGATAGCTCAACCATTGTCAGAGAACAAATGAAAATGGATTTTGTCAAGATATCAAAGCAAGTGATTACATGTAGTTCCACTTCTTTCTTGAGTAAGCTTGTGTAGCAGCTTGTATTCAATAACTGACAACAAAACAGTATTATATAGTAGTGATCTAAAAGGAATTAGTCTGTTTTAGGTCAATGGTATGAAGAATAAATTATAGTAAAGGAATTTAAATGGCTTCAGCAGTATTCCTGAACATTTCATGACCCCTCTGTGATGGTTTGTGTCTACCCCTTGGAGAATACACGAGCAGAGCTTGAGAAACTGATATACGTTATGAAGCTCATAAAATTAAGCATGAGCACCTTGATGATGGACACAGAAGCCTTATTTGTCTACCTACTAAAATGACTGCATCAACAATGTTAACAAAACTTGATTTTGGTTCTTAGTTTTAATTTTATGTTGAAAAGCTTTCTTGTTCTGAATGTATGGATTGCCTTACAGAGGGTGTTCTGGTTGCTGAGCGGGACCTGTTCCTGCCTAAGCACCCTGAGCTCACCAAGATTCCCAACTTGCATGTAGTGAAAGCCATGCAGTCTCTAAAGTCCCGCAACTACGTGGAGCAGAACTTTGCTTGGCGTCACTATTATTGGAGGCTCACCAATGATGGCATCCAGTACCTCAGAGACTATCTGCATCTCCCAGCTGAGGTGACTTATTATCTCTTGTGCTTGAGGCACTAATTCATCAAATGCTGGCCTTATGAATTTTGAGTCTATATAACTCTAATAGATATGTAAGCTCACATATGTGTACATCTTTATTATTCAGGTAATCTTTAATTAGGTCTCAATTTCTTACTTTCATTTCACATTGAAGTTAAGATGGCATACTACAGGGAGTGTGCAGTCATTCTTCTTATGTGCTCTCAAATTTCCCTGGTAATTTGAAGAGAATAAATGATGCTTAGAAAGGGAGCTTGACAGCAGCTGTTTGGTCATCCATCTCCTTGTCAGTGCTGCCCTGGTCATGTGATGAGCCCTGCTATCAGCTACTTGTTGTGCCCTGTTCTCAAGTTGCTTGTTGATCAACCGAAGCAACTGTGATTTCTTTTACTTGGTTCAGATTTATTTGGAAAGCATTTTGAAAATTATTCGCCATTTGCATATAAAGAATTGTTTTAAAATCTCTAAAAGGGTAAAGCAAGTGTGAACTAAACATGCATGATGTATACATTTTATTGTATGTATCGGTGCCTGATGTGTTCTGTGTATTTGTCCATTTTAAGGATACTTTATTTGTTTTTTTGGGAAGGCTCATACCGTATGATATTGTCAATAGAAAAATTAACTAGTGTGGCAAATGTTGTATACATACTCCACATAAAGAATGATTACGAGTTTGAGAGATTTATCTCTAAAAGTAACTAGTTTTGGAGTATGGAAAAGTCTTGTTTCTGTATGAGAGTTGGAGAGCTGCTTTATAATTCAGGTTATGAAAGAAACTCGGGTGCTTGCGTCACTCTTCAGATTATTGACGTAACACAACCACCATCTTACTACTTCGAAGGGGAAAATTAGTTGGCCATGGAATGAACTTACAGTATAAATAAAGAAGAGGCAGGCTGAACTTTGACTCATAGAGCAGGGCTAGTCGCCGATCATCTCAATTATGCTGTTTGATATTGTATTGATCTGAGATATATTCATAGTGTAGATAAAGATTATAGTGAATGTTAACTGTACAGGCAGTTTAGGCATTAAAAGTAACTCGGCTAAACGTTCGCACGCAGATTGTGCCGGCTACGCTGAAGAAGCAACAGCCTCGTGCAGCGCCTGCTGCTGCAGGTGGAAGACCAGGCGGTGATGCCCGTCGAGAGTACGGAGGTGGTCGCGGAGGCGACCGTGACAGCTACAGGAGGGCTCCTGCTGCTGGAGGAGACAAGGCTGCTGATGCCGGTGCTGGAGCTGCTTCTATGGAATTTGTGAGTCATGTTTTGTGCTCATACAATATGCAATTCAATTTACCTAGGGTAGAAATCCGAGAGTGAAAGTTGCTTAAAATTATGGGAACGTGAGGCCTTGTACTAATAAGGTGGTGGTAAGCTCTCAAGTATTGGGTTGTCCGGAAAGTTCGTGCCGATTTTTAAGGGAAAGAAAAAAGTCGATAAATATTTATCACATTTTTAATCAACCAAATATGAACCATTTTGTTGCACAATACGTTTCCATCTATCCTGTAATTGGAAAATACCTTCTTCCCAGAATTGAGGTGTTTTTATGGCAAGGAATTTATCAAGGTATCGTTTTGTCATCCAAAGAATTGAAATTTTTACCATTAAAACTATTCTGCTAAGACCTGAATAGGTGGAAATCTGAAGGGGCAATATCTGGTGAATATGGAGGGTGAGGTAACATATCCCAGCCGAATTGTAGCAATTCTTATCTGGTTCGCAAAGAAACGTGTGGTCTTGCATTAACATGTTGAAACGCAACACCTTTTCTGTTGGCCAATTCTGAATGTTTTTCTTGAATTGCTGCTTTTAACTCATCCAGTTGTGAGCAGTATTTTTCAGAATTAATTGTCTAGTTACTTGGGAGAAGCTCATAGTACAGAATTCCCTTCCAATCCCACCAGACACAAAGCATAACTTTTTTAGGGCGAAGATCCGCTTTTGGGATAGCTAAGGGTGGCTCATGTCGCTCACTCCAGGGTCGCTTTCTCTAAACATTTTGGTAGATAATTCATTTCTCATCCCCAGTCACAATTTGCTTTTAAAAAGGCACAGTTTCATTCCGTTTATTAAGCAGATCACAGATGGAAACGCGATCCAAAAGATTCCTCTTACTCAACTCGTGTGGCACCAAAACATCGTAGCGATTTGTGAAGCCAAGCTTGACCAAGTGCTCATGAACGGCGGATTTTGATAGGTTGAGGCCTTCTGCCAATTCTGGGGTTGTGGAATGTGGGTTATTCTCAATTAATGACTTGATTTGGTCATCTGTGGTGGATGGTCTGCCTGATCGTTCTTTATCAATAAGGCTACAATCTCCAGCTTGAAACTTCGCGAACCACTTCCGTACAGTTCTTTCGGATACAGAATCATTACCGTAAACTCCGCATATTTCTTTAGTTGCTTGTGAGGCATTTTTCCCTTTATGAAAAAAGAAAAGCATTAAGGGTTACAGAATTAACACAAGTTATAGGATCGTAAACCTTCCATGAAAAGATAGTTTAAACTGTTATATAAATAGAAGCGTAGTCAAATCCTATTCTCTGGGCTCAAACATGTTCTAAAATAAGTCGAAAGATGAAATACCAAAAATTGGTTCGAACTTTCTGGACAACCTGATACTTCAAGCAATTACTGAAAGAACTGGAGGCAGTAAAGGTGGTAGCACAAGGTGTAAGACTAGTGGTGAATGAATTGAATTAAGCAGCAGTAACTAAATATTAAGTGGAGATAACGGCTAAGAAAGATTTCCAAAAAGGGCAGTTTGCTCAACGTTAGCATTTTTCCAGTATCGTATCTGTTAATTGTTGTGCTGACGTCATTTCCATCTATTTTGGGATAGAAGAGAGGCACATTGGAATGAATAACACAAGACGTAGACGTCAGTCTCGCTGCTCATATAAAATGGATGCTAGAGACCTGAAGAGTAGAATCAAGACAGGTAATCAATGGACTATTTACATTCGTAAATAGTCCATTGATTTGATAAAGGTGTTGAAAGTAAGTGGCTTCTTATGTTATGTACTATGAGCGTTCATGGACCTTTAAAAGATAGATATACATATTACGTGGAAGTTATCGAGTGTGCATGAAGTGAGAACTTTATGCAGTTATTTCATTATAAACTTTGATTCATATTGCTTACTGTCGGAACGGCAAGTATTATGAATAAATTGATGATCTTTGAATTCGGTGATCGTTACTGTGTGACCATTGTTTTTGGAAACCTTTTTTGAAAATGACAGTATGGCATAGGGTTCATCTATATATGATTTTGTCACAACGATTAATGGCTCGTAGAAGCAATAAAATAAAATAATTATTTTTTTTTCTATTTCAGAGAGGAATGGGCCGTGGCAAGAAACCGCAGTAAACCCAGTACCCGATAAACTTGTGTATTAATTATCCTTGAAGCGTAGCATCAAGTTGTTCAGTTCCCGTTGAGCGTAAAGCTGCATACTATTGAAGTTTTAACTTGTAAGACATTGTCCAGTTTTACTGCTTCCTAGTACGCTGGATCATTGACTGTCGTCGCGAAGTACTCGTTCTTCTATACATGCAACATTCATGTTTTATAAGCTCATTTATGAGAGGACTTAAAAATGAGATGGGAAAGATGGAGCTGCCATGACCTTCGTTATAGCTACGGAAGCTGAAAGTGTGTATGACAGGTTCTCACTCTTCATGGAATACACGCCAATCCTCTTGCATGTTGAAATTCTCTTGCATGCCAAAGTTACAACCATGAAAGGCGAGTTAATTGTGCTTCTTCAATTTAAGTTGAATATTTGTGATACACTGCGATTAATGAAATGTTTAGTTTTAGTGTGTAAAAGAAGTTCCGTTATTCCAGATGAAACCTGACTGCTGTGTCCAGAGAAGTTCAACGGTAAGACTACCTAATTGTAGTTCTGCTCTATGCACAGTCAGGTTTTCTCATAATTCAATTTCATAGGGTGATCAAAACAGGAGTTGAAATGTATTATGGATATGAAATAGGAAGTACACTTGTAATTCACTCAAAGGCCTAATTTCTAGCAGTCTTCAAAGTGTGGACTTGACATTTACAGCATGTTAGGTTCCGGCCTCCTGCAAAGGTGTCCGACCAGAAGGCATGCAAGATTAAAGTACCGCCATTGGGCTCTCGAGCCATTATGGTTGTATTGCTCTAGTGGTGACATTTAACCTGTGCTTGTGGAATATCTAGAATATTAACTGCACGGGTAATGCTGGTGATGGAGATTATCATGGGCATCCTAGCAAGTCTTCGTAATAAAAAACCAGCTTTCATGTGCTATGGTGAATTACTAGCTACGTTTTCCCGGAAATTGTAGAAAGAAGTTACATTGGTACGTTCACAGTTCTTATCAATTTTATTTGCTAGAAGAAAATTGGTGGAAATATTAAATGGCTCGCGTAAAAGTACGGACCTAAACCTTACGTCATCTTGAAATAATCGATTAAGTAGAATTTCGTGGTCAATGTTTCGCCAGTGGAAGTCCACTTTTGCATGCAGGAATTTCTCTTGTTCCTAGGAATGAGAGACCAGAGCCATGCTAGAACATACCTAGGTGGCTGTGGCTAAAATTATGTTACCGTTTTGTGGAGTGGTAACATTTTAGCAGCAGGTACACATCTTTCCTGTGGCGCCAGTTGTAGCCTAATGTGTTGTATGCTTGCGATGAAACTAGATAGAAATTCGCTATTAGTGAGGCGTCAGTGACAGATGAAGTTTTAACAAAGTCGTGCGTTCCCTACAACCTTTTCAGTTACGCGTTTAGTATGTATAAAATAATTTACAATTTCGATTCATATATTTGCATAGCACATTTCTTATGGTTAGGTGGATATTATTTCGTATATTGCATGAAACCTTCATCCTAAATTGCATTAACCCTTTAGCGACCAATTTGTTTTTCTAGTTTCTACATTTAAGCTCACAAAGACCGTCTGTACACTGATGCAATGAAGCACGCTGAGAGCCAGGCAGCCAAAAGAACGACACTGTAACATGCCGAAGCGTTCAAACCTAGTAGCAACCTCATATTGTTCACTGTTTAATTATTAGAACAATTCTCCCAAAGACCGTGAAAGGCGACCGAATAGTCCACTTGGTCGCTAAAGGGTTAAGAACGAACTTCGGCTAAATCGTGAATTTCTAAAAATCGGTAGGAAAGACGTCGAATATTCAAGAATTAGTAGCGGTATAACTGGAAGCACAAAAATATTTGATCTGTAAAAGGCGTTTTCACTATAGTGCTTAAATTTAGTAATTCTAACCAATCTGACTGGTACATACACGGTGCGGCAATAAAACTTTTCAAAGGAAGTTACTTTCAAGTGAAAACGTTGATACCGCACCTTGTATGTACCTACGTAAATTTGTTTATTTCAGATGTCATTATTGAATTAGGTCGAAATTAACACTCCGAGTGAAGAGAACGTAATGAAACCTGTACTGAATGAAATTATGGAGATGTTACTAATTCAGGTGGAAGAGGACTCAAAAGTAGTCATGTTATTGAAATGACGCAGGAGATAGTTTGGCAACCAGTCTCGAGAATCAATGAAGGTGTGGAATTCTTGAAGAAGTCGACTCTTAAGAAATTCCAAGCTGCTCTTGGCTAAAATTGCAACGAAAGCTCCTATTAAACAGAGAAGTTGACTGCGAGCCTTAATGCTCCAACAAGGATTCCAGATGTCAGAAAACGATCGCCAATAATGTGTGGACTGCCGAGTTTTATTGCATTCTCGTAGCTTCCCATAGGTTTTTATCCTATGGGAAGCTGAAGAGACTAGAAATAATGGAGACTTTAGTTGATGAGTGCATTTTTGCTTGTGGCTGCATTTGCATTGTTTCAACTATCTGACGACGTTTGTTACAACCGGATGCACGGAAGAAACTCATCCACCGTTATTTGGCTGAGCAGACGCTTCAGTGTTCCCACTTGACAGTAGGTAAGCAACTGGTGGTAGTGTGGAGTGCAGTGGATCACGCTGGCTATTATGATGATTGTTGACGTGTCTGAGTTTTAATGCTGATAAAATGACATGCATGGTTCTGATGTATTTAAGAGAGAAATTTGCTTTAGTTACTGTTCGTTGTGATAACTATTCTCCTGGTATTTGCAGGTACCTGCCCCTCTTGGTCCAAGACTTCAAATGGCCCGGTAAGTTGTGCATGTGTGTATGGCCCGGTAAGTTGTGCATTGTAATACTTCAATGGAAATATTTCATGTATTTAATTAATACTACGTTTTTCTGTTTATTTTCAACAACTGGGATATCGTTCACATAACTACATTCGCATTTTGTCGACTTTGTTTTGAACCTAAATGAGTTCTGCCCGGAACACTATTGTGTACATACATGGAGTCAGTAGAAGATACTTCAGTCTGAACTGAAACTATTTCTCTTAATCATTAGGGAAATCAGCGTGTATTGAAAAGCTCACTGGAAGAAACATTTTCGGCTTTCGGTACATTCGAGTTGCTCATAATTTTATTGTTGGTTTGCCTGCTTCCACACTACTCTGTATGCACAGACATGGTACTATCGTCAGGCCAGAACAATGAAGGGCGTTTGTGACGGTTACGAAAGTCTCCGTCCGCATCGGGTCCTTCAACATTCACGCTACTTAGTTCTCTGCTGGTTCACATTACTTCTCATTGACTTGAATATTTTATTTCTTAGTATTATCATCTCTTATTGTCTTTTGTTAGAGTTTTATTCATAAAACGATGCTTAATATTGCAGGAGGTGTAGAAGCAGTCCTCACTGATGCGGAGAAGACTCCTACATTGAGACTGAGTGAGTTCCTTGAGATAGATATTCTGTAATGAAAAAGTGACTGTCAATGATGATATTCCACTCGCGATGGTCTTCTGAATTACG